>OZ034975.1:6909354-7281854 GCA_964030785.1 Siderastrea siderea
CAACGACCTTCAAATTCATCCAAACTCCCTCGCCATTAGACAAATAAAGCATGGTGGCATAAACCCTTAGAAAATAGATTTCAAAAACTCTTTTATTATCCACTGAAAATCACAGAAAGACACTCAGACTATTTATTGAAAGTCCTTGCTAGCACAAATAATCAGAAGTACGGTAAAATTATGTTACTTCGACTTTTAGGAGAACCTTAAAATGGAGCTTCGTCTGATGGAAGCAAAGCATGAAGCAAACAGAACAAAAGAGGAGACAGAAAGACAAGGTGAACTGGAGAGAGAGGTTAGTTAGGTTATGGTTGTCAGAAAAGGACAATGAATGTCAATTACATGTCTAGTGATTTTGCGGTAGACACCCAAAATGTTGAATCTTGGTTATCTCAAATCTCCCACTTTCTCAGACTGCAATCTGCTACCTTTGATGTTGTTGCATGGGCATTTTCTGTCAGTTTTAATCTGGAGCTCCCGTTCTCTCAAAGTGGGGGCACGTTGGACTTCAGATCTGAAGGTCAGTGGTTCGATGCCCAATCCCTGCCATCAGGTTGTTTCCTTAGACAAGAAACTTTACCCCACATTGTTTCTCTCCACCCAGGGGTATCAAATGGGCACTGGCCGCATACTGCTGGGGGGGGGGGGGGGTAACCCAACGATGGACTAGCATCACATGCAGGGGGGAGTAGCAATACTCTCAGTTGCTTCATACTACAGACACTGGGATAAGCTCTGGCTGTCTGGGCCTCCATAGCTCGTGTACTTCCTTACCTACCCTATTTGTTTCCCTTGTAAGTTCAAGACAGGAGGAGACTAATGTATTTAGAAAGATGAAATTGTGACTTGTGTAGTTTTGTAAGTCAGGTTGTGAACATTCATAAAAACCCTGAAAGGATCTAAAAGTTTTTACATACAGACTAACAACAAATGAAAAATGCCTTTTTTAGTTCCCCCTGCAAAAGAATATTTTGTTAACCTTTTTATCCTTTTACAGATGACAAAACGGTTGCAAGAGATACATGAGCAAATGTCCAAAGCTGAATCAGAGATGAGAGATTCACACCGAAAACAGGTATTTGTTATAATGTTCTTCAAAGGCACGTTTAAGTACTTCAGTTTTATTTTATTTATTTCACCACATACGAATTACATTAGAAGATAGACAGTTTGTTGTGTGTAGCATACATTATAAACTTGAACAATGAATGTAATGCTTTCATTTTAAAGATTCATACAAATCAGTGTAAATTAGGTTTATTGTTTGATTACTGGAACCCTTTACGTGAAGCTTCTGTTGATTTTCTTTTTAGCTGCAAGAGATGAATACTAAACACAAAGAAGAACTTCAGCAACAACTTGCTAAATTTCATGAGGTTAGTTTTGGAGTGCTCCATTTTCCTTCAGATGGTTACAGTCGTAGTAGGTCTCATCACACAGAACAGAATACAAACTCGAAATCAAATTCTGCTGTCTTTCTGCTGAGTATAATGATATTTGTTTGTGCTGCTTGAAGGGACATTCTCCAAGATTAAATATCTTTTTGTTTTATTAAAGACACATCTATTGAATAGACAACAATGTCTCAATCGTCATGAAGAAATGGGAATCCTTTCTGTCCTCCTCTCCACATCTTGAGACCTGAGTCTCTAAAAAATTAAATCAAACTACTCTCTGAATACCTACCACAATATTCTTGAATCTTATCTCTTGTACCTCCTCACCCAGGTACATTTCCAGTGAGTTTTAACTTTATACCTTTTCCTTTCCCCGTGCTGCTACTTTTATGTATGCACACTTTAATTATTAATAAGTAACTTTTTTATCACTAGTTTTCACTTTTTCTTTTACCATTTCAATGTTTTCTAAATTTGTCATTTTTTCGTACATTTTCAATTTTTAAGTTTCTTCACCTTGTATTTTTTTTTGCTGTCAGTGTATTGTAACCTCTGTATTGTTGACTATAAAAAAAAAGTAAAAACAAAAATCAGACCAAACACGTTAGCTATAGTAAGCTCACCATACCATTGTGGTTTTGGCAATATTTTCTCTAGGAGTTAAAGAAAAAAGATGCTAAACTCAAAACTGTATCTGAAGAATATGAAGATAGGTATGTTCAAATTGTGTTCACAGTGCTTCTTAAACTCGTTTTAAAACAACTTGCTACTTGTTTGGACACTTGCGTCTTATTGCCCTATGTATTTGGACTGTTTTTCATGAATTTATGGTGGCTTTCTTGACATGCACAAAAAAAGTCAAACTCTTCATTCCGATGGAAATTTCTGCATCTCTCTATTTGGTATACACTGGAACCGTGCCTAACAACGACCTTATTTCGACACGTACAATTTTTCTTGAGGACAGGTTATTCAACATGACACCGTTTCCAGTTGTAGCAGAAAAGCCAGCCATTGGTGTTACAATCAGACTGTTACGCCTTACATTGAATTGAGACAACAAAGAAGAGCTCACAAGTTGAGAACCACCTAACTGAAAGCATACTAGGAAAATGGCATGGCATCGGGGGTATATGTTTAGAGTGTGTGTCTGGATGTCCAGTGAAGACAAAAACTGAGATGGGTGCTGTGTAATGGCCAAGGGAAAAGCAAATGACTTACTGCGCCTTTCAATAACATGGGGGCTCTAAAATTCAAAGCTCAACCGACAAATGCGTTTTTCGCTACCGTCAATCAGACGTTCGGCGGCTCCTCCCAGTTTCCGACTACTGCTGAGCGCTGTTCGTATCATGAGCTTTTTTGCAGTTACCTGCCAGGTCAAGCGTGAACCCCATAGAATAAAAATTTGAAGTTGGTTTTTGCAATATTGATTACATTATTAGTTTCAATTATCCGCTTTTCAAATGAACAATGAAATATTCAAACTGAGGGTTGATCCCATAATCGATTTTTGATTCGGTTAATTCATGCGAGAGGCTCGTTGGAATTTGTCTGGTCCCAACGGATTCTCACAAAGTTTAATTTTTAGTTCGGCTTTCCTAATTAATGTACTCACCTCCTTTCAGTCCCGTCAAAATGCTCAAAGTTTTTTCCCTGTTCTGATTTGTTTCAAAAAGCTGGTAGTGGAGGGAAAAGAAGAGAAAATTTTTAAAGTCAGATGACCGTTGTAATACAATTCGGGGAAGCCTGTCAAATTCCCACGTGCCTGAAGCATGATGTCATCCATTTGTACAATCAATATTCGGCCAACGGGTGGAGTTTCATTTTGAATATTTCATTCTTCGCTTGAAAAGTGGATTATTGAATCGAATAAATAAATCAATATTACAATAACCAACTTCAAATTTTTATTTTTGTACTCGCTTGAACTGGCTGATGACTGTAAAAAGTCTCATGATACGAACAGCGCTTGGCAGTAGTCGGACACTGGGAGGAGCCGCCGAACATTTGATTGACAGTAGGGAACGCATTTGTCGGTTGAACTTTGAATTTTAGAGTCCCCATGTTATTGAAAGGCGCAGTAAGTGACTTGCTTATGGAAAAAAATACAGCCCCTGTACTTATTGTTAGCTTGTGTTATTTTGTCTAGAATAAGCAGTTTTCAAGAGAAAATGGCCTCACTTGCCAACACACGGCAGTACTTGGAGAAAGAAAGGTTTGGTTTTAGTTCTATTTACTGTATAAGACTTTCATGAAACAAAAAGGTCTGTGAAAGTTGAAGCTGTAAAAGTTTTTTTTGGTTTGTCTCCCACAGTCCCAATTTGATTTTAAGTGGCAGTGCAATGGCCCTCAAAGGTTTTAAATGACGTTCCGTTTGCTTCTCGTAACTTACGTTTGAAAAAATGTGTGACTTTCAGCAAGTACAGTGGACTGTCATTAAAAAGTTACTGTTTGTTACCTCAAAAAATAACTGTTCAAGATAACAAACAGGAGTTTCAGATAATCAGTAGCAAATTACTGAGCAACATCAACCATCTGTTTGAGATAGTTGGGGAAAACTGTACGATAAATACTGGCTGTTTTGATCTTAGAAATCAAACGATGTGGTATACTACCATTAATGTCGCAGTTCCTTTTAATAATATAGAGTACAGAGATGCAAACATAGTACACAAAATAACAACACAATATTTGGCGTTAAAGGGGGGAACACCTCTCCGCGATCGGCGTGACAGACGACTTCCATTGCGTGACCACACGGCTACTTATCTCCCCAGCGCCAAAACCGCGCTGGATCGGACAAGTAGACAGGTCAAAAGCTAAGACGATCTATAAGCCTAACTCATACGGCACTACCAGCTGACCTCCGGCCAGCATCGTGCTAGAGTTATGACTTTCTCAAGCCTACTTATCTCCCCAGCACTACGAGCCGACACCGCCAGCACGTGCTGGATCGGACAAGAATAGGCAGATAAAGAACGTAAATAACGCAACTAACCGATCGAAAACAAAGCTTGGGGAAGTCGCTGCGAGACTTAACCGAAAGCGAAACCGGAGTGGTGAACCCAAATTTATTGATTACAGTAAGGAATCCTCCAAAGGGAGGAAGGGTGGGAATTACAATTTTTAAAGAACCTTGGAAAACCTTACAGTTAGCAAGACAGCTAGTGAATGTGACTTTGGACCTAAACTAGGCCTTTTATACCTAGACAGACGTCGCAAACTAGACCAATAGTAAATAAGGTACCATGCATAAAGTAAATTCATGCGGTGCTCGAACGAGACATGAATGGCGATATTTATGTTTTTAACCATACAGAGCGTTTGATGTAAAACTACTAGACAGTATTGCAACATTGATCAGTGAATCCCCATTGTACGCCTTTGTACATTCGTGAAGAGAAAGGGAATAATGGTACATTCATGTCACGTGACATCTTACGTGAGTTAATCTAGTTACAATGTAACAACACAAGCTTAGTTCGTCTCGCTCCATTAACTGCGTTTTACAGATTGCTGTAAAGCTTTATACAATCACCCTTCCTGGCCCAAAAATGCACTGTGAAAGTCACTGTAAATTCTAGGAACTTACAGGGCTTTACATCCTGGCCTTTTAAATCATTTCACTAGAAGTTGTCATTTTGAGCATTGCTCTTTAAACTGCTGGCATTAAAGATTAATTTGTTTGTTTGTAGACAAGCGCTGTCATTACGTCTGCAACAGATGATGCAAGCTCACTGTGATGAGGCTATCAAGCTGTTAAACTCCAGTGCTACTAAACTTTCCCCCATATCTGGGACACGTCAGGTATTTTCAACAGTGTACCATCTACATTTTGAACAATGTATCCGAGAATATGTTAATGCAACAGCTAGACCATTGAAAATTAGAATCAAAGAGGAACACATGTCAAGGAGTTTTTTGGCTAAGAACAGCATTTTTTAAAATTCAAAGACATGTTTCGACAGGGATTTCTTTCACTGTCAGTTGCTCTCAACTTATTGTGATTTTTTTCTGTTTTCCAGTTGAGCTATGATCAGGGCTCCTTTCTACAGAGCAGTAAAGATGAATCCTTGAAATGGGGAAAAGAAACTGAACGACAACCTGGCAAAGTACCAATCACAGCAGCTGTATATTCATCCTTGCAGTTACAACAGCAGCAGCAGCAGCAGCAGCAGCAGCAGCAGCAGCAGAAGATACCAGATAAATCCTTGTCAAGTCTCCTGCCAGCTTCAAAACCACTGCACAGTGTAACACGTGATAGCTCACATGCAGACAGTGGCATGTTCTCATCAGGAAGTTATATGAGTATGAATGGTGATACAGAGAAACATGGAATGTCATCGCATGACCAGTCCACTCTTGAGTTTTATCCCCTTCATGCCTTTGTTGACAGTGATTCACCTAAGGTGTGTTTGCTGTGTATTCCACAACACTTCATCACCTAAGTGAAACTTTGGGCGTGTTCTTCTGGAAGTGTTATGTAATAGAAAATTCAGCCAAACCTAGATTATCTGGACTTTCTGGTTACCAAGACTTTTCTCTGTGGTCTCAATTTCTTGATGAATTTAGTGAGTCAACCTCATAAAAGGTTTAAGCAAAGAATTCATTTACTCCATGTTCCTTTCCAAAAAAAGGTTGAAAAACCGGGTCAGGAAATAAATCTTCAAGCATGCGGTTATTTTAACGGTCTATGGACACAGTATGCTTTGAGAATAGCCAGTGGAAATAGTTGCTGCAAAAGAATGTACCCTCGTTTAACATAATAAGCTAGTAAAGTACCATTCCACCTGGAGATTACAGCAGGTTTATATGGGTGCAAATCTCAGCCAGATATTTATCACATTACCAAGAATTTATTTTCTTTGCAGGACAAGGAAGGTGACAGAGATGACACTCTCATGGAGCAGACACTTGAGCCTGATAATACATCACCGTCAGTGTTTCCTCTTGTTCATGAAACTCACGAAGAAAGGTACATTATAATTACTGCCTCGACATTTAACAGCAACTTATTTGAGGGTGCAAGAATATTGAGTTCTTGCATACATGTGCTTGCAGTAACTTTATCAAGCTCCAAACTGCAGGCAAGTTGGTGCAGGTTTGTCACCACTTGGCCAGTCAATGCTTCTTGCATTATGTTGGTCTCAGTACAAGAATGGCCACAATGAAATGGCATTTTTGCAATTTGTGTTTGGCTTGCGAGTCCATTTGACGGCCCAACTTGTGTATTGACATTTGTCAGTCCATTTGCCCAGGGCTTTAGAGATGTTTTTATTGCACATATCGAAAGAGATTTCACCCTGTAATTAGGATGTCTTCTTTCAAGCCAGATGAGGGACATTGAATTTTGACGATTGTCTGAGTTCTGCTTTGGTAATCAACAGGCATGTTACGTCAGCTGCGGCACAAGATATTGCTGAGAAACTTGAAGAACAGGAGTCCCGCCAAGCAGAGTTGAACCACTATGTAAAGATGGTAAGGTGGAATTTTCTTCCTTTAGTGCCACCTATAAGGATTATTTTTACTTTGTTGTCCTTTTTTTTCTCATGTTCCATTCATTTGTTTACCGTAGGCTCTAGCAAAGGATCCATGAAATCTGTAGCAGCTCCAAGGCAAACAATGTATGCATGTCAAATTTGATTTCTAGTTTATATGTATTTGCAGCTTTTGCAAAGATCACCTGGAGACCAACATTACGAGGTAATAAGTTTGTCACTGTGGTAATGTTTTGTATTGAGTTTGGTGGTGATGGTGATGGTGACAATGACAATTACAATGACAGCAATGGTGATGATGATGATAATGATGATGATGACGATAATGATGATGATGATGATGATTGATTATGATGATGATGATGATGATGATGATGATGATGATGATGATGATGATGATGATGATGATGATGATGATGATGGTTATGATGACGGTGATGATGTTAATGATGATATTTATGATGGCAAGGGTACAGGGAGATACTCTAAATGGTAAACTTTAAGGCCGCGGGTGAGAAGCAAGGACATCAGTATTCATTTATTTAAAGCGTATGCACGAAGTGTGACGAATGGTAGCGACATTGCACGAAATATTCATGAATAGGCTCTTCAGTAAAACTGTCAGTTTCTGAATTAATAATAGCACGTGTGTGCAATCGTGTGCCACCGATATCTTGTGACTTTCAAGCATTTTGAAATACTACTGAAGCCCGGCCTTTTTTTTCATGTTCAAATGTTAATAGAAACTTTTTAGAAGTTTTCCAACAAAACAAAACAAAACTAACATGGAGCTTCGGAAACGCTTATATTCTTGAATCCAAATATCTGCGACCTCTAAATTGCAACGTATTGTTCTTTTCTGGACAGTGAACAATAGCTGCTAGAATTTAATTTCCATAATTAGCATAATCTTACCTTAAACATTTGTGTTTATTCGGTAAGCCTCCGGAGGCCCTAAAACCACCAATTTTGTGTCTAAGAATACAGGGCGGATACAGAATTTCATGAACTGTCACAACAAGCAGATAAACTAGGTGTATTGTAGATTGTTACAACAGAAGCAATTTTTTCAAACAGGCTTTTTAACAAAATATTGAAGGCCTCACATTTAAACAAGGACGATTTTACTCATTTAAAAGCTTACAACTTTCAATGGAACTCGAAATCCTATAATCGGCTTCTGTTGTGACACAAAAGAGGTTTTAACTGATCAATGAGTGATAAAATCAACAAGTGTTGTCTTCTCCACGAGGAGAAATCTTGGTTTGGGAGCTAATAGCATTGCAAAGAAGCGCAGTCTATCAAACCAAAAACAAACTGGTTGCACTTCCACCATTCCCCAAGCTCTCTGCTAAGTTGCAACGGAATCGGCTCCCAAACATTCAAGATATAAAGTTTTTTAACGTAAGACCTCCACCAAAATTTTGCCTTATAAATTTATTCGTGAGTAGCTCGTCACCCGCAGCCTTAAGACAGTCTGATAGTAATGAAAGTTCTCTGGAAGGTTGGTAAGTAATGTTTTTTATGAAGCGACATCCTGTTAAACATAGCAGAATTCTACAGTTTTTTCTGAAGTGACATCCTGTTAAACATATCAGAATTCTACAGCAAATTAATACTACTTTTTCATGACTTGAACAGGAAAAAGGTCAAATGCCAAATGGCTTGATGTATATTCCTTCATCTGCACAAGTGAAAGGTTTGTTCTATGTCCACTTCGTTTGTTAACTAGTGGCCAACCTTTGATATAACTGAAAGTCCTGTGATGAAAATAGTTCTGCTTCCTGATCATCATCTTGTAAACATTCTGGACACAAAATGATGTAGCGTGTACATAAGCTAATCGTAATGTGTGGCTGCAAGGATCCGGGTGGATCGATCATTGTTTTAAGTGTTTTAAGAGGCTGTCTCTGTAAAAACCACCCGCTCAATTTCACGTCAAAAATAAGTTTGCCTGAAACTCTGCCAACAGAAAGATTTTACCGAGGCTAGAACTAAAACAGGTTTGGTTTGGTTCAAAATGATTTTCTGGCGGCGCTGGCAGCTGTTAAACATTTTGTCCCATCTGGGCCTGATTGCACGTCTCGAAAATTAAAAATTAGGCATTTTATGTGGCGTTATAAAAAATTAGATTCGCGTCATCTGGCAATGAATTTTACGTCATTTTGCTCATAAGCCTTTCTAGTTTTCTAAATGAGAAACAATTGTCTTGTCTATTTAACCTGAAAGGCGAAATCAATCGTCTTATGAGCCCTACCAATCGCCATCCGAGCGAAGGCTGAAAATGCCCTTGATTTGGAAGCTTATTTTTATAATCTGGGACTTAGTTGACAGCTCTAGCTTACCTAGTGCAAAAGTGCAATCCTTTATCGGCACACATATGCAAAAACCCCTGTACGATTTCAGTATTTCAAAAGTTATGACCGTTTGTATCAGCACATTTGCCCGCATTTGCGATTTTCAGCCTAATGCTAATCGACACATTTCGATCAGACTTTGTCATAAATACAGCTCACCTGCTTCGCAGCTCGGGCTTATTTCCAACTTCAGCCATTTTCCAGTTCCTGGGATGGCTCAATTCCACGATAGTTCCTGTAAATGGGTGGGTATTGCCTTCGAAGATTGAGCACGGCCTCTGCCGTGTCGCTTGTTAGCGAACCAAAACTCGAAACCATGGCCACGTTTCCCGCTAGAAATAGGGGATTAAAACATCGATTCGCAGCCGAATTTCCTCGAGAATCGGACAATAACCTATCCAACTTTGGTATTTAGGAAGATAATCGAGAACTGAGGGCTTAAATCTCGAAGAAATCTTTCCGTTAAATCGCCGAATTAGCTGATGACACATCGTCGACTTGTGTTGCGATGCTGCTTTCGCAAAGGTCCGCATAAATGGGGAAACCGCTGATTGTTTCAGGATTCTGACTGTTTTTTTTTCAAAATAATGGCAACCCGCAAAAATTTCATACCAAACCGTAATTACTAGAATAATTAAACCTTAGAATTCCCTAGTACTTTCAGTATTTTGTAATATAGTAACAAATATCCATACGTTCAATAAAATTGCGTTACCTGTGTATTTGCGAGACTTCTTGTTGAAAGAGGATACTCCAGGTAAACGCTAGGGGAAAAGGGTTCTCTTGAAAAAGATTTATTTTGCATTTTGTTTAAGTCTTTTTTTTATGCAAAGTGTTTTGATTCGACAAAGTTAACGCAGTGCTGATTCTAGCGTTTTTGTTCTCTCTTTACATGACCTAGATTTCAAATGCATGAATTGGCATACGATGTTTGAAGTTAATGACAGACGACAAATGCACGATCATAGAGCGGTTTTCAATTGAGTGTCGAAAGTAATTCGTGTTTTGCTTTGGTTTTGCTTTACTTCGCTCTGTGATTGGTTAAAAAATCTCGCGCCACTTTCTCGACCAATCAGGAGTAAAACTTAAACCAATCAGTCGCGACTTGCTCGCGCTCGCACGAACATGTACTTGCTTCGAGTTCTGATTGGTTCATTGGATAATTTGTGTGTGTTGTGATTGGCTGGGGTAATTACTTTGGTTTTGGTTTTACGACACTCATTTGAAAACCGCTCTAACAAAATAAATTCATAATTACACGTGTAATTGACTTCTTGTTCTTGTGGAGAAAAGTCTTCAAAAAGCGTCATGTATGATCTCCAGGGCCCAAAATGTATACCTTATGTTTCGATCAGAAGCCAACATTCAGATGTGCTTTCTCTTTTGGAAGAGTGTTTTATTCTGTCCTCGTACAATTATTTCGTTGCTTTGAGCCCCTCCAATTTCCAGTCCATTTGCAATAGAGTCTATGCTAGGGCTTTCCCGTTTAGCTTCCAGCTTTCAGTTTTTTGATCCCCATAAGGTGCAAAACCCTCTAGAAAGTTGTTGCTACGATAATATACTAAAGTCGCCATTTTTTGAAAGCGTGTAATTTTTGGTCGACTGAAAAACTCTCTCTAGGGTCCCCTAATACCTCCAAATATAAGCGCTAGTGGATGGATTGCAGTAAGCTAGCAATATCCCACGAAACCCAGGGTCCAAAAACAAGCCCTCTTCTCTCCCTTCTCCCATAGAATATCGCCTTGGCCCCCCCAAGGCCTGGCCTTTCTTATACGACTGCTAATGATAAGAATACCTTTAAAATTGTATTGCATGAACAAAGTAAAACATATGGGGTCCTGAATAAAACAGATAAAATAGTTTTGAACATTAGGAGTCTTATTAGACGGGCCAGGCCTTGGGGGGCCTTGGCGCCGTCTTAAGAAATGCGAAAGTTTTTTCGTGATAGGGATGTTTAAGGTCGCGATATTCTATTAGGGAAGGGAGAGAAGAGGTTTAGGTTTTGGAGGTTTAGGGGAACCTAGAAAGAGTTTTTTAGTCGATCAAAAATTACACGCTGTCAAAAAATGGCGACTTTCGTATATATTATTGTATGCAACAATTTTCTAGAGGGTTTTTGAATCTTACGGGGATCAAAATACTGAAAGTGAAACGGGGAAGCCCCAACATAGACTGGATTGCAAATGGACTGGAAATTGAAAGGCTCAAAGCAACGAAACAAAAATCTTCCAGGATGTTCTGAATGTTGGCAACTGAAACATAAGGTATACATTTTGGACCCTGGAGTTCATGCATGAGGCTTTTTGAAGACTATTCTCGATAAAAACAAGAAGTCAATTACAAGTGTAATTATGAATTTATTTTGTTATGATCGTGCAATTGTCATCTGTCATTAAATTCAAACATCATCTGCCAATTCATGCGTTTGAAATCTAGCCCATTTAAAGAGAGAACAAAAACGCTAGAATCAGCACTGCGTTAACTTTGTCGAATCAAAACACTTTGCATAAAAAGACAAACAAAACGCAAAATATTTCTTTTTCAAGAGAACCGTTTTCCCCTAGCGTTTACCTGGAGTATCCTCTTTCAACAAGAAGTCACGCAAATACACAGGTAACGCAATTTTATAAAACGCATGGATATTTACTACTATATTACAAAATGCTGAAAGTACTAGGGAATTCTAAGGTTTAATTATTCTAGTAATTACGGTTTGGTACGAAATTTTTGCGGGTTTCCATTATTTTGAAAACAAAAAAACAGTTAGAAACCTGAAGCAATCAGCGGTTTCCCCATTTATGCGGACCTTTGCGAAAGCAGCATCGCAACACAAGTCGACGATGTGTCATCAGCTAATTCGGCGATTTAACGGAAAGATTTCTTCGAGATTTAAGCCCTCAGTTCTCGATTATCTTCCTAAATACCAAAGTTGGATAGATTATTGTCCGATTCTCGAGGAAATTCGGCTGCGAATCGATGTTTTAATCAGCTATTTCTAGCGGGAAACGTGGCCATGGTTTCGAGTTTTGGTTCGTTAACAAGCGACACGGCAGAGGCCGTGCTCAATCTTCGAAGGCAATACCCACCTGTTTAAAGGATGTATCGTGGAATTGAGCCATCCCAGGACTGGAAAATGGCTGAAGTTGGAAATAAGCCCGAGCTGCGAAGCAGGTGAGCTGTATTTATGACAAAGTCTGATCGAAATGTGTCGATTAGCATTAGGCTGAAAATCGCAAATGCGGGCAAATGTGCTGATACAAACGGTCATAACTTTTGGAATACTGAAATCGTACAGGGGTTTTTACAAATGTGTGCCGATAGAGGATTGCAATTTTCCACTAGGTAAGCTAGAGCTGTCAACTAAGTCCCAGATTATAAAAATAAGCTTCCAAATCAAGGGCATTTTCAGCCTTCGCTCGGATGGCGATTGGTAGGGCTCATAAGACGATTGATTTCGCCTTTCAGGTTAAATAGACAAGAAAATTGTTTCTCATTTAGAAAACTAGAAAGGCTTATGAGCAAAATGACGTAAAATTCATTGCCAGATGACGCGAATCTAATTTTTTATAACGCCACATAAAATGCCTAATTTTTAATTTTCGAGACGTGCAATCGGGCCCAGACGGGACAAAATGTTTAACAGCTCCCAGGGCCGCCAGAAAATCATTTTGAACCAAACCAAACCTGTTTTAGTTCTAGCCTCGGTTAAGTCCTTCTGTTGGCAGAGTTTCAGGCAAACTTATTTTTGACGCGAAATTGAGTGGGTGGTTCTTACAGAGACAGCCTCTTAATTGCTGTCTAATAATTGTTCAATTATTGTGTAAAGGAAATTATGACAGTATAATTTTGCCTTGCATTTTTATTACGCACCACTAAATTTCAAAAGCATTTGAATTGTCCTGTAATACCTCAAGGTGCTTCTAGAAGCTGGCTTCTAAGCCTTACTCCAAATACTGGTGATCACCCTTGTACAAAACCAAGTTATTGCCAATGTCTAAAGTTTTAACTGATTATTTTCTCTGTTAACCTGCAGTAGATAGTCGCACTTCATCTGGGGTGATATCACCCATCCAGTCAGATCATCAAATTGAACAACGACATGTATCTTCTTCGCTGTACCCTGCTGTGATGTCAGTGAGTCAGCCCTATCAGGTATGGTGATTTATTGCATCACACATCTCAGAAATATGTTTCGTTATGTCTTGCTTAAGACAAGACATTTTTACAGACATTTGTGTGAGTGCAATGATTAGGAAATTTTGTATGCTGTTGTTTCCTTTGTCTAACGTAAAAGGTGATAATAACAAACTATTATTGTTAACTTCATCTTTTGTAGGATTCTAAAACTAAAGGGCAACCAACACAAGCTGCTTTCACGCAGACAACAGTCACAACTGGTGCATTTAACATGCCAGCACAAACCAGGAAAGATGTTAGTTTTACAAGTCAGGTAATGTTTATGTTTGTCACCCAACAGAGTGCGGAGTTAGATCAGAGAGCAAAGTGAAGGTCGCAGGTTCTATGGGTTATGGATTCTAGTAACATTCCAATGTCCATTGTGACATGCTAAGCAAGACAATCAGTCAAAATTCACAATTCCAAAATACTGTGGTGTTGTCTGATACTGTCAAACCTAATGTAAGTGAACACCCTCAGGACAAATGTAGGGTTATATCCTGGTGTAGCGGTTAACGAAAATTACAGTGGAATTCGGATTTTTCGAACCTCCAAGGGAAATGGAAATTGGTTCGAAAAATCGGGAGTTCGAAAAATCGAAGGTGGCATCAAATCAGACCTGTTTTACCGTGGAATAGTTTTATAAGATCCAAGAAGGCAGACAACAACGGTATATCACTCTTGTTAATGTGTGAACCATCTTTATTTACCAACAAAACGTGCATTTAAAACGAAACGAAAATTTAAGGATTTAAGCCAATTTCGGCAGAGCAAAACAAAAACCAGTACTGTACTGATACATGTGTCTGTAATTTTGCGCGGACTCTTGACTGCATTTCCTTCTCCTTACTGCAGCAGGAAAAAAGTACCCTGTACTCCACAGTTTAAAGGAACAGCAAAATTTATTAATGTGCTACGGCAAGAGCTTGAAAAGTGCAACTAAACGAAGGAACTTTGATCATGTATAGTAAGTAATTCAAGACCCTCGATTGTGTAACAACGAAGTTGTAGTTTCTTCAAGATGACTTCAATGACAGATTTGTCACTTGCTTTGTAATAAAAAATGCGTGAAAACACATTCTCCGGAAATTGTTAATTCCATTCAGGTGTGTATGTGGCTAAAACCGGTTTTTGTTGGTTCCTGAGTTCTCAAAGTTCGAGAAATCGAATGTAAATTTTTGAAGGGAAGAAAGAATTAGTTCGAAATATCGGGAGTTTCGAAAAATCGAGCATTCGAAAAATCAGGGGTAAAATTACAGTGTTTGACTGAAGCAAATCCAAGGGAAAGGACTTTTGGTTCGAAGAATCAGGAGTTTCGAATAATCGAGTATTCGAAAAATCGGGATTCCACTGTATGTGACAACTGGTGTACTATACTGACCAGTATATAAGCGCTAATGATTGTCACTTACATTCACTGGTTCAGTAGGGTTTCATGGGCCAGCTGGGACACGACTGGCCCAAGTGACCCAGCCGGCCCAAGTGACCCAGCTGGCCCAAGTGACCCAACTGGCCCAAGTGACCCAACTGGCCCGAGCGACCCAACCAGCCCAAGTGACCCAACCGGCCCAAGTGTCCCAACTGACCTAAGTGACCCAACTGGCCCAAGGGACCTCAACCGGCCCAAGTGTCCCAACTGGCCCAAGGGACCCAACTGGCCCAAGTGTCCCAACTGCCCCAAGTGACCCATCCCACCCAAGCGACCCAACTGGCCCAAGGAACCTCAACCGGCCCAAGTGACCCAACCGGCCCAAGTTATCCAACTGGCTCAAGTGACCCAACTGCCCCAAGTTACCCAACTGGCCCAAGTGAACCAACTGGCCCGAGTGACCCAACCAGCCCAAATGATCTAACTGGCCCAAGTGACCCAACCGGCCCAATTCCACTGTATGTGACAACTGGTGTACTATACTGACCAGTATATAAGCGCTAATGATTGTCACTTACATTCACTGGTCCAGTAGGGTTTCATAGGCCAGCTGGGACACGACTGGCCCAAGTGACCCAGCCGGCCCAAGTGACCCAGCTGGCCCAAGTGACCCAACTGGCCCAAGTGACCCAACGGGCCCGAGCGACCCAACCAGCCCAAGTGACCCAACCGGCCCAAGTGTCCCAACCGACCTAAGTGACCCAACTGGCCCAAGGGACCTCAACCGGCCCAAGTGTCCCAACTGGCCCAAGGGACCCAACTGGCCCAAGTTACCCAACTGGCCCAAGTGTCCCAACTGCCCCAAGTGACCCATCCCACCCAAGGGACCCAACTGGCCCAAGGGACCCAACTGGTCCCAATTGGCCCAACTGGTCCCAATTGGCCTAACTGGCCCAAGTGTCCCAACTGGTCCAAGTGACCCATCCGGCCCAAGTGGCCCAACTGGCCAAAGTGACCCAACTGGCCCATGAAACCCAACTGGACCAGTGACACCCAAGTAACAATAATTTATTGCTATGCTGGTCAGTATAGTACACTAGTTGTCACGCGATTATCAAACGAAATGTAGTGTTTCTGTGTGGCTGGAGCAAAGACTGAGTGTACACTTGAGAGGGTTGTCTTCTTGTGGGTGGCTAAAAATGTGTGGCTAGGATCATGACTGAGAGGTGTCCAAGTGTAGGTGTGACCAGGTTTATCTTCACTATTACCTGTTAATAATTATTAATAAACGCTTTTATTTTTCAAAATAAATCTCAAGTTAAAAGGTGCCTTTGTTAATACTTCTAACAGATCCCATCTCAACTACCTCATTCAAGATTAACTCAAGTCGCACCCCACACACCACCCCGCAGAGAAAGAGACAGTGATAACCAACCCCCTCCCTCAGCAGGGGCTCTAACTCCTCAGCAAGTGGGTCAGTTATCTCGCATGCTTGGTTTGTTCTCTGGGCCTGGTCAGACACAGATTACAGCTGAACAACTCTATGCTTACCTCAGAGGAGTGCAAGAAAGGCAAGTACATTTTAGTCTCTTTGGGAAGATGACTCGGGTTTCTCTTGTGGAAGAAGATTTAAACTAATACCTATTTAGCAGCCATTGAAAGCCTTTCTGTCAGTTATTATTCCTCACCAAACATTAGAAGGAACACTGCCCCTCCCTAAGTTCCTCATCAGACCTCCCACTGACTCACTAAATCCCTAGTATGTGATAGTTATATCAGTGGCTGCTTTATGTCGTCAGGCCAGGAGCAGGAAATGACCAGACTTCTTGGTCAAGTCAACACCCTGTCAGTACGATGGGTCACACTACACAAGAGCAGCATGTGTCAGGGCCTGGGCACAAAGGTGGAAAGGACTCCCCTCCCCAGGCTTCACACAGGCCACAAACGGGACCTGCCAGCAAGGCCAGAAGAAGTGTGGACACTAACATTCACAGGAAACAAGTAAGAACATTTACAATAACAGAGTAGTGAGAAGTTTTGAGAATTAAAATGTTGTTAAAGTGAGTAAAATTTGAATGAATTTGGAATCAGCATGGAATGTTTGTTAACAGATGTGTAGAGTTCTCATTCCAGTAAAAACTGCAACTTTGGGGACAAACTCAAGGCAATAAGTTACTGTTGGAATTGGGAGAACACTCAAGAAGTTGTTCCCACTTCTGCACCTTTTTTTTTCCTAACTTGCAACCTAAATCCATAAAGGCTGAGCACACTTAAAGGAAACTTGCACCAGATAAAAACGTCCCTCATTAAAAGTTCTTATCTTGGTCAAACATCTCGACACAGACAAAAATTTGGTTCCTTTCAGTTGACCTGTCTTATAAATTCAGGTTCCAGGGCACGTCCAGTCAAACTGCAAGTTGCACCATCTGCTCAAGAGACAAACGTTCCTATATTTTGCCCCCTCAGGTTAACACCACAAGTGGCTGGGAAGGGTCCCTTCATGTGTGTTGTTTGTCTGCTCGAGAGACAAATGTTCCTATATTTTGTCCCCTCTTGTTAACACTACAAGTGGCTGGGAATGTTCGTTCATGTGTGCAGCCTTGACACAGTAATTACACGTTTTCCCCACAGGTCCAAGGTCCTCACACCCAGGGCCCCTCTGTTAATGGACACCCTATCCCCCCACCAGGAGGCCAGGCTACAAAGTCAACAGAACAACCAGGCCATGCAAAAGTGCATAAACAGCCAGCTAAACAAGTAGCAAGTCACTTTGGACCTCCCCTGAGGCACACTGCAGGGCCCCCGGGGGTGCCAGATGGTGCTAAACCCACAGCAAAGGCAGGACAGCAAGTCAAAGAAACTAAGAAGCTCGCTCCAGCTGGGAAACAACAAAAGATTAATGCATGGAGATAGTAAAATGACATTCGCACATGTATCTGTTGATGTATTATATCTTTACAGAGAGGAAAGCAAATATAGCTTTATTTTATTTTCCAAAGTGTCTTTTATGGCAGGTCAAATCTGACTTAAGTAACTTACAATACAGTGAACTCTCTCTGAGACTATCACTGTCTGTCTTAGGGCTGCTTTAGACAGTACAATTTTCACTTACAACTGTCGTATGTGACTTTTCTAGTGTGCACTGCTCACGTCAGGCAAAGATCGTGAACAACTCATCATTTTAACGTTTTGATTGTGGCTACGACTGTGGAAGCATTTTAAAACGTGTTTCCCGACACAACTGTTGTGAAGAGGTAGTACGCCTGATTTAGACTACACAATTTGGTTGCAGACATTGTGTAAGCAATTCACATATGACAGTTGTAAGCAAAAATCATACCATCTAAATCTGCCTTTAGACATCACTCTCTCCTCTGCTCAATATGATAGATAGTGGAGGGCATGCAAGAGGGAAGTTAGCACCTAAGCGGGCAGCTCAACAAGGGAATTGTTCTCACACTCTGTTCGTTGTTGTACTTCAAGCTCACATGCTCTCTTCACTCGTGCATGCACTGAACTATCTTATCAAAAAGGACTACTATTGATCCCAGATGTCCTTTCAAATGGTTTGAATTTTGTGTCGCTTCACGGACTGTTGATTTCACTCAGTGGTTTGAAAAAAATGATTGCGTGATTACAAGTTTCTTCACCGCAAGAACAAGTTTGTTCACTCAAGCTCGACAACGCTCAACTTTCAAGGAATGAATTTTTACTAGCCGTCGCATTTCATGTCCTCAGAGAACACTTTTCCCGAATTTTCCCTTAAGATAATGTTTATAACCAGTATAAGACAATAGATTAAAAATTAAGGAGACGGCATTATTTAGGATATGTGATGATTGCGGGTTGAAATTCATTCGTCCTGTCTTAAACGTGTCATCTTGCGGTCAACAAACTTGTGGTCACGTGATTAGTATTTTTGAAACTGCAGAATGAAATCAACGGTCTGTAAAGCGACGCAAAAGGGGACGTCTGGGATCAATAGTATGAACAGACTACAACAGGGCTCTTATGGGTAATAATATTTCACTGAAAAAGGTGACTGCAACCATAAGATAAAATCACAACTCTGAGCGAATTTACCCCTTCCAAAATATACTTATTTCCAAGAAGGTATGGCAGGGATCATATGCTAACCACGTCTCTTTAAGGGGTACTAACTGTTTTTTGCCTTTATATTTATAATTTATTGACTGATCAAATCGACCATTTCAAGTTTATATCAAAGCAAGGTCTCTCACTTAGCCACTCAATTAATTTCTTTTTTGCCATATACACCCTATGCAGAATTATGCAGCCATAAGTAACAGGGTAATAATAATTACCCGATAATATCAACATTGTTAAGCTTGTGTAAGAAAGGTTGAAAGTAGTAATACAAAACTCAAAATTCAAGCTAGACTGGAAAGAAAATGAAAGGATTGAAAATGACATAGTTTTTCATCTACTTAAAAAAACTGACAAGACTCTCAGAAAAATGAAATGGCACTGAGAAGGATAAGTGAAATTTGTTGTGCAACTTGTCTGCCATGTTGTGGCATTGCAAGTTGCATAGTCCGATATGCTCCATTTGACTTGGCTTGTATTGATGAGCTATTTTTGACCATTGTAAAGCAATTTGTACTCAAAACATCACCCTATGTAACACCCCCTTCACACCTCACTAAATGAATGCTGCAAAACTTGTTATACAATAACAGTCCACAATGTTAAACAAAATTGACTATGATTTATTTACAGCTGCATTCCTAATGATTCTAGATTTTCTCACAGTTTTCCATTTATTTTACAACCATTTTCTCTTCACATATTTTAATCCACTGCTTTGCTTTACACATTGGAGGCTTTGTGGCTGATAAATTTTGTTCTCTTTCTGCTTAACCATGGTCAGTTGAAAATTGCCAAACTTCTGATGAATGCATCCAACTTGGAGGCAAACAACTCACTTTGAATAGGTTCATCAAGACGACAAAGAGGATTTTTCACCACATACTCAACATAAATCTGCAAAGATAAAAAAGAAACAGTTTTATCATTCATACTCATCACACCTTTTAATAATTTATGTTATTTTAACAACATTTTCTCAGTGAAAATGGGTGAATCGTGCTCTGCCCATGGTCAAGTATTCACAGAAATTTGTGCATGAGATGAGTTAACAGAGAAAAATAACAAGCAATCACGAAAAGCAGACAGTCTCTCAATTATTGTCTGTCACTGATTTGGGTTTAGGGGCGAGTCGTGTCTGCGCACAGCACTGAAATCAACTGTAATGATATTATTTCAATGTCAAATATTTTCAAAAGAAGAATCTAGCATACCTTGCTGAATATATTGAAGAGAACATCTTTTGTGTTACCTACACTCAGGTCTGTGTTCAGGATGAATTTTAGCCCTGTTGGGGTTTCATAAAAATGCAGCTTGTACCTGCTTGTCCTGTAATTTAGGAAACCATCTTTTCTGCATTTGAGTCAAGGATTTTACAAGTACACACACTGGTATATCCATCCTTTTATCCCATGTTAAACAAAAAATATCAAGTTTGTGGTTGAAATTCTTATGAAAGGACAGTTCAGCAGAATTTGCTGTGGTGCAGTTAATGAAGCTGTAGAAGATAGTTCTAACTTAGGAGTATATGGATAAAATTTATTAAGTGTGAGGGGAGGTCAACACATTCAAATGAAAGCTACTGAGCATTACTTTCCTGCGGTGCTGTTTATTATGTTGTACAAGGTGGTTCTCACTTTTGAGTCTGTGGATGGAATCCTGACAGGTGACCATTTAAATGAAAGCTACTGAGCAGACTTAGCTGTGGTGCAGTTCATTATGCAGTACAAGATGGTACCAACTTAAGAATCTGTGGATTAAAGTTTTTGGGAAGGACCATTCCAGTGGAAGCTCTTGAACATTACTTTAATGTTGTTCTGTCTTTCTTTAACAGAATTTCATAACTTTTTAAAAATATTTTAAGGATACGAATCAGCAGGTGACATCCGCGCCACAAATGACTTGATTGAATACACCATGCCATACATCAGCTTGAATTCCTAAAATGTTAGATTGGAAAACGGTAGTACACAACATGACGAAAAAGACCATTATTGAATAGCAGTTTTTTGCTTCCCCTCAAAAGGCAGGGTAAATAGACAGGAAATTCCATATGTCATGGCATAGCAAACCCCACATCTGTAACATGTAAGTGCTTCTGAGTGTTTACAATTTTTAACCAATCATAACTTGTAGCACCAAACTACATTATCAACAGTTGTGTATTCAGGTTGCTCTCTATTCAACCAAAACTTGGGCTTCACATTTCTGAAAATTTTAGGTGACAAATAGAAATACACTTTCCATCAGATAAGATCCTTTATTTATACACAGAAAGAATTAAAGTATTACAATGCCTGTGGGGTTGTGTGCTGAATACTAAAATTTGAGAAAACTTGTTTTCTTCCTTTCCCCAACCAAAAAGGTCATACTCAGTTGAGTAACTTGAGTTGAGTAGGAACAAGCAAATGGCACAGACATTTTCAGTTGTCTGAATTTCTGGAAAACTGGGCCAGTCTTGCAAAATACCCAGATTGCTAGGGAAAAAATGAGAAGTTTCTGCTCCCTTCAATTCCCCTCCTCGAAGTAAACAGCACCCTCCAGACTTTCTGAAAAGGTGGGGCAGCAGAGTAAAAGAGAGTGGAGGGCTTGCCCTCCACCGAGATTCACCAATGACCTTGCTGGAGTTTCAATGCTTGATGCTCGGATGAATCCAGACGAGGCTATGAATGAAAATCTGAGGCAGGATTACTGTGTAAGCCCCTACTTAATTATGCATACAGTTTTATGCCTTTAAGACTATATTCATGATTGCTGTTTGTGTATGAGGGATAGTCCTGGGGGGAGGGGGGGGGGGCATTTGACTCATGTTTCATGTTTGCCTTTATACTGCCTATCTTTCTTTATTGTTCTTACGTTTGGTTTTCTTTGTAGCACTAGGAACGTAGATAAGCTAGAGTTGCTAAACAAACAGGTGCTCTGAGTTGTTCTGAACCATACCAAAAGCCTTTACGAAGCACTTCTTACAAAGCAGTGCTCCAAGCTGAATTTTTTCCCAGGTCGCCTTGTGGCGACTCGCACCGGTAAAAAGGTCGCCAGATACAAAATTTGGGTTGCCAAAAAGTGTTTTTTTCCTCATTGATAAACACTTAATTATGCCAATTCCTGGCTTTGAAACATTCTTTTTTCCATCACCATGTTTCTCTACGAAATATGGAGACTTTCTGGTATCACAGGGCATTAAATTACGCCCAAGTTTGTTGCAAAAGTGGTAACCCAAGTAACCAAAAGTCTCCGTTACATTCTATTTCTAATATTGGAAGATGTACCGGAGAAGATTAATTTCGTAATAGCGTGTGTAGTTTTCACTCGATTCCTGAATGTATTTACTACGAATAACTTCTTGTAGTACGTGTACTTTTTATGTACCAATGGTCTTTCAGAAGAGCACTTAAGTCATCCAAAAAAACAAAAACAAAAACAATGATTAAAGATGATACAAATCGAAAAACACCCGGTTGAGTTCAGGCCGTGACCGTGCACCCATAACACAAGCATTTTTTCTTGAATTCTGCGATCCACAATGTTTATTTTCAGTAGTTGTTTAAATGCTAGTGATTTTGGACTGGTACAACATTCATAATAATAAAAAAGCTCTGTTAAATGCCTTGAACAACAAGATACCTTTTCTTCTATCCAACAAATTTGTAGCCTGTACAGATTGCCTGAGCAGTTTCACTGTTCTCTGAGGTTTTAAATCAAGTGGAAATAAACCAGAAAGCGGACGAAGTATTCCTAAGTGAAAATCATTACTGTTCTCCTCATATGTGGATCTGTAATGTCCTGCAAAAATTTAAACTTTCTTCAAAACTGTTGCGTACTTAATGCGTCTGACTGTATTGTAATTTAATTAAGAACTTCAACTTCAACTTCAGAAAAACTGCAACGTCTGGAAAGAAAATTTCGTTTTCATGAAAGAAAATATCTTTCATTTGAAAAGAAAAAACAAACCTGAACAGAATTACTTGTTGTTTTTCAGTGCTCTGCCCATTTTAATAGACTGAGTGATTTATTTGGCTTGTGATTTCAAAGCTGAGAGTTATGCAAATTTTGCGTAGAATGAAATTTGATATCACACTGTCTCGTTTTCTTCTCACTTGAAACCTGATCACCCGGGGAAAAGAACATTGCAAAGGAAACTTTTCTCCATGTTAATACTAGACAACTTTGCACTATCTATGTAGCTACTAAGGGCTAGGGCTGGAGAAAAGTTGATTTTGTTTCTTGTAGTCTAAAGATTTCTAGATCTTTCTTCTTATGTACATTTTCGTTTTCACGAATAGCCGCTCTTACATCCAAATCAAATTGTGATGCATACGCATCCATTCAAGACTTCAGGCAACCAGAACAAGTGAACTGAGGAAAGTATGACGGAAACTGATACTGACAAACACTGTGTTTACATGGTCAAACTTCACTTTGTCTGTATTAACAATTAAATAAGAGAGAGAACATCTTAGCTCCTTACTGCCAGAACAGAAGTCGCCAAATTGGCGACCTTTGCAGAAATTTTAGTCGCCAAATTTTTTTTCTACTTGCCATGGCGACCAAAATGGTCGCAGCTTGGAGCGCTGCAAAGCTGGGTATGACATCACTTGAGGACAGGCATCTACAGGATATGCTTGTTCTGGTCGATAAATGTGCGAATGGTCTCACGCCCTCTTACCTGAATTCACGCCTTATCGAAAGAACTTCTGACTATGGTCTCAGGGTGGGGCAGAAAGCTCATCCGTCCAAAAACCAAGGACCACTACACATGGTTTAAATTCATTTACTTATTCTGCCACAAATCAATGGATCTCGTTGCCAGACATAGCTGCAACTGCTCTCAACGTAAATAGTTTTAATTCTATTCTTAGAAAATATTGTAATTTACTTTAAATGAGTGTGCAATGACTGATTGATGTAAATAGTTTTAGCTTACTTTTTTAGTTAATTTTGTCTTTCATTCAGAGATACTAGCAGCATTTGCTACTCTACAAATCCGAAAGTGTAAATAAAGTTTACGTATGTATTTTGCATATAGGGGTGCCACTAAGGTTCTGAAACCCTGACCCTGTTTACAAAAAAAAAATACCCCAAAAAACCAACCCTGCTTAGGACAACACCCTCCATTTTGGGTCCCTGTTTAGTTCAAATGATGCAATGCACACTGTCTTGTTTGACACCAACAAACATCTCCGATCTAATGGGGGGGGGGGGGGGGACAGGGGGGTTTAAATCTCCCGCTTTCTGTACCCTTTAATCCCGGTGCCCGCCCCGTATTTGTTGGCTCCCGCCTCTTTGCATTTTTTCGATTGTGCAATATTGCATAATTTTTCCCTTTTTCTCCCGCTTCCCACCACCTTGGGAATCCCGCTTCCCACCCCCTCTTCTCTCGCCTCCCGTACACCTCCCGCTCCCTTTTCTCCTGGTCTTCCGCCCCCCCTGTCCCCCCCCCCCCCCCACGATCTAGGATTGCTGAATACTGTATAAGCCATATTTAATCTTATGACAACAATCGGGAGGTTCCATTTTTTATCCGCGGATGGCAAGTTTCTGCACAAGGGGGGTCAGTTTTTAAATCAAAGGAGCTGCCAAAAAATGAACCCTTCGGAAATTTTTTACAAAGGTGCCGCCAAAAATGAACCCTTCGGATTTTTTTCTTCAAAGGGTGCTGCCCAAACTTTGAGGGGTCAGAATCCTGCCATCCTCAGGGAAGGGGGGGGGGGGGCGGATAAAAATGGAACAACCCATCATGCAACCATATCCTGTTTAGGACAACATCAGGCCTTGTTCGGGATGAACTAGCTGATAGCATAAAATTGTATACACTGTTCAGGACGGAGGGGCCAAAAACAATACCCTGTCTAGTGGCATGTCCCATATAGGCCAGAGGGATGTTCTATTTTTTATCCGCACTCCCGCACCCCCTGCTAAGGATTGCCAGTTTTTGCTTAGTGGGGGCTTTGGATTTTTTTCTTTAAAGGCCTAAGGAGTACCCCCCCCCCCCACCCGGCAGGATAGTGTGAGTTTGAAGGTAGTTACATGTATAAAGAAGCATGGGTTTAAACGGAAGTCTTTCAAAATCTGGTTTCTCGTGCTACCTCAATAGAAAATTTGATTCACAAATTATCCATCTTTTACTACCAAGCCTTTACCTCCTCCTTTGACATGTTGGAATCTTTCTTCCTGTTCCAAGACTCGTAGTAGAGGCATGTGCCATTCCGATCAAATATATACAAGTTGTAAATAGTCATTTCTATTCGTTAGCAATGCGTAAAGACTTTCCTCAGCACAAATCCGCCATTTTGCATATGTAGGCTCAAACATTTGTCAGCAGTGTTCATAGGAAAGGAAATGTACTTGATATACGTAACCTCGTGCCCAGTTTCCCCTCTGCATTTACTGGCTGGGAAAAGCAGACATTTTGTTTCCTCTTATCTACACATTGATTCGAACTTTCTTCAGAATAAAAGCTGACAAACGCGCTGGAAGCTGAACAATGAAGCCTACGGTTGTGGCCCAAGATGAAATGTTTCCTGATGGAGACGCTGGGTGGATGGAAATGGACGAGGTACCGTTTTGTAAGCTTTTCAAGTATGAACAGAAATTTTCCGCGAAAAGTTTCTTGACAATGATCTCAGCCAAGTTTAATCTTCTTTTCTGTTCTGTGCTTGTTTCTCTGCTTGATAGGCTGCATCAGGTGGTGGAATGCTGATTGAATTAGCAGCAAATGAAAGAGCAGTTCATGGCGACTTTTTCAATAGTAAGACGTTCATCTTTTGAACTGAAGTTTCATGCTTACTATACTTGATTAGCACTCAACTCAAGAGCAATTGCAAAAAGTTAAAATAATCTATTTTATTGAAAGTGTGATCCATGGATGCCAACCTCTTGAGATCTGAAATCTTGGTTTAAGTGTGTTCAATTACATGGTCTCAGTTTCTCTAAGCTGCTGTATTAAATCTCCAACAAAACATGGGTGATTTGATGCAACTCTGTGTCCTTCTTGGCATCTCCCAAATCTTTGTGGTTTTAATTCTCCTAATTTTGCCATTACTAAATTTCTGTCTTGACCTTGCCCAGAATTTGACCATCGTAATTCTATTCTCATAAATCTGTATACAACAGAAGGTTACTGGTACTGGTCTACAGTCCAATCCAAAATTTGTCATCATGCCCCAGGGATGTATACAAAACTTTATCATTGCATGGAATACTCCTTTTTCCTTAAACAAAACCTGCTTTGTTTTCCTTATAGATTTTGATGACCTCTTTGATGATGATGATCTCCAATGAGAATAGAAATAATTAATTAATAATTTATTGAACAGTTTGTTTGTAAATTCAACGACCCAGAGCTTTATATGGCATGGGTAAGAGTGTGAAGGAAGCCAGTTTCTACCGACTCCTATATTTGTATAAAAAAAGTTCAAGTTGTACATTAAAGATGGTTAAAAAGCAAATAAATAGTTTTGATTTGTTCAGTTAGGGTATGTATGTTCAGTTAGGGGGCTCTCAACAAAGTTTTATTCGGGGAGGCTCCGCCCCGATGTCCAACCCTTTACCCTTTTATATACCATTTCTGACAGAAAAGGTGCCCCTTTCATATACCATCCATCGAAAAATGGTACCCCTTTCACATGCCTACTTAAGAACACTGCATCCCTTTTCTAACCCTTGGAATGTAGTTATGAACGATGCTAGGGGAGAACAGTATTACCGGAAGAGATGTTAACCAAAAAACAATATTATTATCTACTCGAAAATTAAAGGCCCTTATAGATACCTAAATGACAGGTTTCCCTTCCCTTTCATATACTTCAGCTCGTGAAATCCCTACCCTTTTATATACCTGAGGCCTGAAAAAGGTACCCCTTACAGGCAGAGCCTCCCCGTATAGGCCAATATAGGGAGTACCCCCCCTGGGATCCCAGCAGACCCAGAGGCAGTCAGGGAGGGGTGAGAGGAAGTTGAAACAGGAAGAGAAAATATCTTTTTCTCCCTGACTTAACTTTGTTTACCATTTTTTGGTGCCCACTTCAGCTTTCCCTCACTTTGACCCTCACTTTGCCTGGAAAAACATTTGACCTGAGAAAATGGCAACATTGTGATAATCCAACTGCATTAAATCCTGGGAGCTATCTCTCAGTATTTTGGGGTTGGGGCTTGTGACCTTGAGGCTGTAACCTTAACCCTAAACAAAACCAAAACAAACATTGTACATCTTATTTCAGATCTTACGGTATCTGGGTTTAAAGAGCCTATAAATTCATCCAATAGGTTAGGCATAATTGACATACCTTCAATTGGGGTCTCAAACAAAGGGTCCCCAGCTCAATGGTTGGTGTAGGGAGCTGGGGATGGTGTTGTACTCACATCTTAAACTGACATATTATTACTAATTTAATGGCTAAGGAATACTAGTGAGCAAAAACAAAGCCCAAAACATACCCATGCCCCACGAGCTAATACAAAACTATAACAAAATTAATATTATTAATGTTATGCCTTCTCAAAATGTTTCATGTCCCAAACACTCAACAGTGGTTTTCCAAATTCCTTTTGCCCCTCTATCAAAGCAATGCCTGGTGCTCATCCTTTCCAGTTTTATTAGCATGTGAAATGAAATGTATGATCTGAAAGGCTGTGTACCGTGCCTCAGTTTGGGAATGAGGGTAAGGGCGTGGCTAAACTAGGAAACATGCAAAAGTTTCACAGATGCAAATTTTGCTTCCGAAACACATGTTTCCCAGTTTATTTGCCCAAGGAAACATGTCTGGAAACAATGTTTCCACAGCAATGTTTCTGTAGTTTAGCCAGGCCCTAAAGGTATTTCGGAAATTGCCTGGGGCCCGTTTCTCGAAAGTCCCAGTAACTTTTCAGGTCCGAAGCTATATTTTAAAATCAAAATCTGTAGAAAGGTGGTGTAGCTTTTAGACCACAAACCAGCTCGACTTGTTTCGTCAACTTAGAATTTTACTTGTTAGCTTTAAAAACCAACAAAATTTAAATCTTTAAGAGCCCTTCCCCACTCCGTGCTTGAAGCCCAGAAAAAACGCCAACTACAGTTGTTTGGAGCCTGGACTTCTGTGGTTGCGCGCTATGGCCTGGCAGGCCCCACTCCACCCCGTTGAGTGTGGTATCCCGCTTGACCTCGTCACGTGGTTCATTTGTCTGGGTCAAAGGATTGTTTTGCTCGGCGAGTGTGATTGCTCATTTGCAAGAAATCTTCGTTTGGCAAATTACCTTTTCAGATTGCAAGACATCTGCGCTCATAATAGCTGCTACACCTTCCTCTTTTTTTGCTGGATCCTTGATCGGAGAATTGAGTGATAATCAAATACGTTTTGGAGACTTACACAAGAATCCTGTTGCGGCATGGCGGGAGCGAAAATTATGTCTTTGTCTTGCCTGTACGCTTTTCTCATCGTCGGTAAGTTCCTGCTGTTTTACGTTTTGTAGTGCACTAGAAGTTGTGTATATTTAACCATTTATTTCATTGAAAAGCCTCACTGCCTCACTGTTAGGATTAACGCTTTGCTAAAGCAAATTTTTAAAAATAATGCTTATACTAATGGTCGAGATATGACGCGCAACCGGTCGCAACGTGCATGTTTGCTGATTTCGTCACAAATGGCACCAATGACAAGAATGCGCAAGGCAGTTATTATTATTGCAGCGTTCGATTTTCTTTCGCGCCTGATCGGCGGGACAAAATGAAGTCCATAAACAATTTTACGTTTCCACAGCTATGTGGTCCAAAACGTGCACTGTACTGTTACCAATGTGAGCTCCCAAACAAACAGTCATTACCCCCACCCCCAAAGAAACCTTATACAAAAGATATGCAATTGACCACCAAAGATAAGTCGTTTTGACAATAAATCAACTTCTCCCAACTGCTTCTTTAAGAAATATGTAGAGACCCAAGGGAAACTTTGTATGTTGATATCAGGGCTTATTTCAGGTTTTGTTGGACTGAACATTGCAAGTGCTCAGAATAACACAGCAACACCAGCTCCCAACACAAACAACAGTGATAGCACCACAGAGAGTTCTTCCACTCTATTACCCATTACTGTGAGTCCAGCGACAGGTTATGGCCATTTTAATGTGTCTAGTTGTATCCTGTTGGATATATCCTGCTCTGTATCTGTGGATCTCCATGTGGACAACAACGTAAGTACTATATTTACAGTGTGACTGGCTGGGACAGCGGTGATGTAGTGGTTAGCACATTGGACCTAGATCTAAAGGTCAGTGGTTTGAGGCCTGGTCCCCATCAAGAAACTTCACTCCACGTTGTCTCTCTCCACCCAGTCCACATAAATGGGTACTTACAAGTGACATGCTGTTAGGGATAACCCTATAATGGACTAGCTTTCCATCCAAGTGGGAGTAGCAACACTTTCAGCTGCTTCATGCTACGGCAACCAGGGTTAAGAACCGATGGTCATACTAAAGTTTAAAGATGAATTAAACGTGGCCACACTTGGTGTGCCTTGCACTCTAATAGTTTACTTCCTTTCTATGGTAGATAAGGTTAAGTCACACACGAGCCAAGGAGGCCCACATGGACGAGGCTTAACCCAGTTTCTGGAGCATGAAGCAACCAAGAGTATTGCTCCTCCCTCCTGGATGGGATGCTAGTCCATTGCAGGGTTACCCCAGCAATATATCACCGGTACTCATTCTATACCCCTGGGTGGAGGGAGTCAATGTGGGGGAAAGTTTCTTGTCTAAGGAAACAACACAATGGCAGGGATTGGGCCTTGAACCACTCACCTTCAGATCTGAAGGGTTTTTTTTATTCCACCATGCCCCCACCTACTTCCTTTACATCCTTAGTACAAATTGGAATCGGAACTGTTTTGAAACTTACTCTTGGGACAATTGAAAACAATTAGAAAACCAAACATGTCATGAAAGATGTGGCTTTTCATCTTGGTTTCAAGTGATAGCTTTCTTAAGCTTTCCCCATGATATTAATTACTAGGTTTTGAGGTCAACAAAAAATAAAGAAAAACAATTAAAAAATGAAGAAAATAATAAACATGGCACTCCAGAAGAATACAGCTTAGTAACTTTCATACAGTGTATAAGTGTTATTATCCACAGACTAGAACAAAGTTTCTGTTAAAATATGGTATGGATTTTGACAAGTGGTTCCTCTCTACATTTGAAAAAAGGTATAAATTTTGAATTTGCTTTTTCACTGAAAGGGGGACAAGATTTTATGGTTAGTGATTTAAGAACACGTGAGCACCAATACATCTGTACTTCAGCAAGCACAAATAGTCTGCCTAAAAGTGAACCGCTTTAAAACAACTGATGACTATTTCCTGTATCTTAACACTACCTAGCAGTTACAAGAAGTTGGTGGTGAAGCTGATGGTTTAAGTTCATTTCAAGTTTCTGCATTTCTTGTGATATTTTGTCACAGTTGGGTTTGAAACAGGGTCTAAAAAAATGAAAAGTTTTGGTAAAATTAAGTGTAGGGTTTCAAACTTTTGGTTGTACTTCCCACCCAAAACAGCTGCAACCCAGGCCTTTTCACTGTTTGTGAACCATAACCCTATACTGACCATAATATTTCAGGTCAAGACTGTTTCTTATGACCTTCCAACGAATGCCATTGCAAGTGGAAACTGTGGTGACAAGGAGTCATCAATCACTCTTTCCTGGACAGAAGGAGTAGCCAACTTGGCACTTTCCATGATGTTAGAAAATGGAGATAGCAAGTGGGAAACTTCCAGTCTGGCTTTCACTGCCAATGCTGGTAATCAAACTCTTATTATCAATGGAACAGGTTAGTGATCTTGCTATGTGTTCGAACACTTCACAAAATGTGATTCGATGGTGACGTCATTGAAAGGAAGAGGTCAATCCTCCATTTTCTGAGCCCCAATCCCCCCCCCCCCCTCTAAGAAAAAACAAGCACTGTTGAAATATGGTATTTAGTTATGGGGGGAGAGAAAACAACACTGAATTGGGGGAGGAAAGGGTTGGTGTAGGCAAAGATCATTATTTTTGAGGCCAAAAAAAGTGAAGTGTCCCAAGACATCCAACCAGAGGCTGGATTCCTGATGCCCTCTTGGATTAAAGAGTGTCTTGTCTAAGAGCAGTGTAAACTTAGTCCTGGCAATGTAGCTGATTTGTATGACCATAAATATGAATCTCTCTTTCTGGAGGAGTGGGCTGGGAAGGCAGAGTGATGCAAAGGTTATGTAAATCAGAAAAGCTGTCAAATTCCAATGTGTCTGTCGCATCTTTTTTGGAAAACAATCTTCCTGTATGTAACACTTTGTGGAATTTTTTTTGTGAAAAGAAAGCAATTTGCGAGTTTTATCCTAACATTTTGTTATTTTGAAAATATTGCAAAAGGTGAATTTTCCCACATGGATTTAACATCAATTTTCCATAAGATATCCCCCTTTATTATTAAAAATAAATCAGTACATGCAATTTTCCTTCACTTCTTTCTCTAAAAAACATTTATAGACAAAAACATGTGAACAAGTAACTTTGCATGGACCGCCATAACAAAATAAAAGTACTGGATCCTGTGTTAAGGATCTAATCAGCAAAAAAAAAAAAAAAAAAAAAATAATAATAATAATAATAATAATAATAATAATAATAAAGAACCAAACATGATGAAAAAGTAAGGCTGATTCCATGGTAGAGAAACTCGTTATATGTTTTAAATGTGAGCTATTTTTTATCTAAGAGTCAAGTAGAATCTAATGGAAAATTGAGGTTACACCCAGAGTAAAATTTACCTTTTCTTTTCCCCTCCCTTTTTACACCCTAGGATAAAAAGTACCAGTAAATTTTTCCCAGCCAGGGGGGTATCCTCAATTTTTCATTAGATATTGCCCCTTATTAAAAGCAACTCTCACGTTTTTTCTGTCCACAACTTTTTTCAGAGAAAGAAGTAAGTGCTTGGCAGAATGACACTAGTAATCTGAAGATGACTGCAGGTAGTGGCAAGAGCTTTAAATGCAAACAAGACCAGGACATAACATTACAAGGAAACAACAAAGTGACTGTTGTCATAAAAAAGATGCAATTGCAGCCATTTAATGAAGAGGATAAGGCAGTATTTGGTGAAGGTAAGAAGACATTAAAAGTATCGCATTGTTACCTTTTTTCTTAATTTTGACAATTATCATGATTGAAAGTGATTGCAAAATTAAAGATTTAATGCCTTTTTATACTAAAGAATAATCGATAATTTTGAAATGCATGAAGAGGTCATTTGTTTTACTTAAGTCTATGAACCATTTGTGTTGTACAATATTTGCAAGCACGTTACTTTTTTTTTAGAACAAGTTGTCAGCCGTATCATAGTTAATAAAAGAATCTGGTAATGAAGCTCAGCAAAGTCCTTTGTTTTATGTTTTTGTTACCGTTTTTAGCCGTGACCATGCACAAACAACAATAGGTCAATAGGTTTGAATTTTGCATGAGCAACGAACCAATGAAAGTGTCACTGTTAAGTTATTCAGCCATAGTATGCGAACGTAAAACAAAAGATTGTGCACGGTTGTAGAACCTTCAACATAAATTGCAGCACCTTTGTTATGGCCTTTGAAACTTGCAAGGTTTCATAACCAGTCCCTCAAGTAACTATGGCTGTATGAAGAAAAAGTCAGTAGAGAATCACTCTTCTTTCACCACAACCTAAAAGTAATCGTAATGAAAGCTTTTGTTACTTGTTTTTGTTCTTAAAAAAACTTTCCTATTAAAAGATTTAATGTTGAGAGCAGAATTTTTTAATGAGCGATTTAACCATTACAATGTATAGCCTACTATTAGGAGTTCCCCCAACCCTAACCTGGGCGTGCCTCTTTATTGTGTTTTTTGCAAGTGCATTGTTTCTACACAAGGTGACTCTACATTGCTTGAAATAATTTGTGCTACATTGACAAATATCAATGTTGTATTTGTGCTTCACAGCTGATGTTTGTTTTGCAAACAGTGGCCAGAAACCTGCAGAACCCGTTGACACTGTGGTACCGACAGCTGTAGGCTGCGTATTGGCAGGGCTGGTCGTCATTCTCATCATCACTTATTTTGTAGGTCGCTGTAAAAGACCAGGCTACAAAAAAATGTAATTTTGTGTTTACTTTGCTGTGATTGTGAGAAGAAGGTAGAATTGAAAAGCTAATTAAGCTTGAACACTGTAAATCACTGTAAATTAATTCACACTTAATTAATAATTAATTAATAATTAATTCAGCTTCTGGATTGGAATTAATAATTATTATTAATTCCAATTCAGAAGCTGAGGTGACACCTTTTAGGTGTTGTTGAAATTGTTGGAATTTCATTTTTAGCAATGCTCAGTGAAAGAAATAATATATTTCCTAAATTAGGAAGCTGTGATAATGCCATTATAATAACATAATTACTCGCTTTGTTGATTAGCTTTCTGTGCATTCATTCTTAATTAGAACTTGTCACACACTGTGTAGTTCCAGAAAATATCCATACCCCCCCGACGGAAGGTTTTTGCTTTGCACCCCTCTCCCCTCCCCCAAAGATATTCCAATTTTTCTTCATGTTTTGGATTTTAAGACCCCCTCCCCCTAGGAATTTCCATGGGGTGGGTATGGATTTTTCTGGAACCACACAAACCATTCCTCCCCCACAAACATCTGTTTAAAAATACCCGACAGATTTGTTCACCAATCATGGGCTTTTTTTTGTAAAAACCAAATTTGACCTTGTTGTTGTCGCTTCTCTCATTTGTTTTCTCATGTGTCCTTCTCTAAGTGAACTGGGGAAATAAATCAAAGGAGCTTTTAAACGAATTGTTTAGATGACTAAGTAAAATAGACATTCATGCAGGAGGAGCCTGTGACAAGCCTGAAGATTGTCTGTTTTGGAGGCTATTTATTTTGTTAACGTGGAGTATTGCATTGTCTCTTATAATAATATTGTTTTATGTGTACCAGTTATGCTGTACGGTGTAAGTTTTTACCATGATTTCTCTAATGGCAAGGTTTTGATGCAGTGGTCTTTCAATAAGGGGTGTTAAAATAAAGTGACAGTCTTTCCTCTTTTAAGCACCACTCCCCAATTAAGCAGCCCCTCTGTGTCGTGAAATCTGGAGTAAAAACCAACCTCTCGCTCCTTTTTTTTTTGTCAAATAAATGAAATCAACTTAAACTACTGCTGATTTTATTTATTGAAAATGGAAAACTCCAAATTTGAAATAAGCTCCCACTACAGTACAGTAGAGTTACAGTACAGCACAGCACAGCACAGCACAGTGCTAGTCTCCTTCGCAGCCGTTTTTAGGGACGTCACGCAATGTTCGACGTTGTGTGACAACCCTAAAAACGGCTGCGAAGGAGACTAAGTACAGTACCTTTTTTCAATAACAACATCACCTTTATTTCAACACATTTAATTATAAATAGTCTTAACTGTTACAAAAGTGATCAATTTTAATAATGTTATTATTGTTTGAAGGAATTACAAGTCATAAACAAGTAGAAGTAGTTTTGTTTAAGACATCAAAGACATACTAAGTATCAACTGTTATCAGGAAGCTTAGACAGGGTTAATTAAGAAAGAGTTTGTGTAAGCTAATTTAAATTAGGTTAAGAAAGATTAGTGCAATTCATTAGACTCAATGTAAACTTGCCCTTTGTGGTCAGTGGCTTGTAGAAGTTGTGATTATAGACTTTTGTCTCACTAACAGAGATTCTCTGTATGTACCTTGATTTAGCATTGAACTGTGTTTACCTTAAATAACATGATACAAAGGAAATTGTTGATAACCAAAATTTACGCTTGGATGTACATTTGAAAGTTTTCACGAATAAAATTGTTTTTGCCTTGATGCACCCTTTTACCTTTTCTTGTTGTAGTGGATTTTATCTTCTCAAAATAAATAACAAGCTTTTTAAGTCACTGTTATAAGAATTCTCGAATCATGACAATATTTTCATAAACATCTACATTTGACTTCATAGAAAAATATTTTATCTCAGAGTCAGTATTGTCATGGTAGAAGACGTTGTTTTGAAAAGCAGGTTTTCTTGATGGTGAATGGTGAAATTTGGTGTCTGACAGTGCTCTGATGAAAGTAGATAGAAGTTATTGAAAATTCAGTAACAAGAAAAACAGCTTGGACAATTTAAACCTTCAATTTAAACCTTTTATTTTCTTAAATAAAGATTTAGAGATGATCTTTCATTATTTGCTTCAAGAAAGGTTATTGTGAGTAACCTGAACATGTTTATTAAGATCAAATAGATATGAACGTGCTGAGCCTGGCCCTTTGTACATAAGCGCTAAGCTACTCACTAAAGATCGTCTTGATTGTGGTGCTTGTGCTTCTGTTTCTTAGTTCAACACTGTTTGTATGGACTCCTGCACTTGGATCGCTACTTAAAACCTTAAAAACGAACTTATCTGCTGCCTAAGTTAGAGAAAGCCTTCACCTTCTCCGCTCCCTCCCCCCAACGATTTTTTCCCTTAGGGCCGATATTTTAGAAATACTTTTTCAATCCGCCCCTACCCTTTTTTGACTAAAAACCCCACATGACTGATCTTTAGCATGATCCATATATATATATATATATATATATATATATATATATAAATAACACAAATGAACTTAAACCAGTCAAAGAAAGAATAAACAAACACAAAGTGAAAACCCTAAAAATTGTCCTGAACGGGATTTGAACCCGCGTCCTCGACTTTCTAGTGCCGATGTGTTCACCACTACACCATCAGGACGACCACGCATCAACGCAGCCGAACTTAAGGCTTTATGGCTCACGGGCCTCCCGACAAATTTTAGTGTTTTCACAGGAGCTGACTGGAAGGCTTGTAGGCCTTTTTGACGAATATAAATAACACAAATGAACTTAAACCAGTCAAAGAAAGAATAAACAAACACAAAGTGAAAACCCTAAAAATTGTGAAAACACTAAAATTTGTCGGGAGGCCCGTGAGCCATAAAGCCTTAAGTTCGGCTGCGTTGTTGCGTGGTCGTCCTGATGGTGTAGTGGTTAACACATCGGCACTAGAAAGTCGAGGACGCGGGTTCAAATCCCGTTCAGGACAATTTTTAGGGTTTTCACTTTGTGTTTGTTTATATATATATATAGATATATATAATAGAGAGAGAGAGAGAGAGAGGATATTACACTGCGGCGCGAAGATATGAATTTTATTTTCGAGCGGTCAAATATTGTTTTTTACCACGAGAAAATAAAATTCAGATCTTCAAGCCACCGTGTAATTTTCTTTTTATTATATAGACAACAGTAGCTTTGCACAAACAACAGTGTGAAAGTGGGACATGACGTCATCGAGGGTATGGAAAATACGCCACTCGCGTCCCGGATGTAGTTTCGTTTGAACTTTACGAGTGGTCTGTTTTCCACTAAACACTCTTGTCTATGTAATAAATATATGTATGCCTCTGTTTGGCCCGTTCCTATGCCTGCATCGCTTTAGTTTACACGATCGTGTCTTGCAGCTGTACATGTAAACTAATGTACCGGTCAAATCGAAGCTTCAACATCCCCCCCCCCTCCGGGCATACCCCAGGCATTTGACTGTGCATCGTGCCCGGGTAGGGGGAAATTTGAGCCCGATTTATCTCTATTTCTAGTGTATTACGCCAGTCAGTTTTTTCGGTTTTTGCAGGGTTTGACAGATTTACGACGATAGAATTTCGCCTTTGTTAGCGAATAAGGTGTCATTACGGCATATCTCTCTCCAAGAAGCGTGAACAGTGTTTGATTGAAGACTGAAATTTGTCTTTGAGGAGAGGCATTTCAGTACTGATTGGTGGGGCATTTGAACGGCTTTTTTGCCCCAAGGGAAGAGAATTTGAACAAGCCAGTCTTCAAAAGTTCAAATGCCTGGGGAGGGGGGGGGGGTGGTGTTGAAGCTTCGATTTGACTGGTACATAAGCCAAACTCATCAATAAACGCAGGTGAACTTGGTGCCGGACAAAATTTGAATCCGCGACAAATATTGTATGGTTGCGCCCTTCGTTCACAAAGAATCCAGCAAAGAGTTTTTGAGCTTTTGTTTGGGCCAAAATAAATTGGCTGTAATAACTAGACGCCAGTATTTTTCCCGGGTGTTACGTGTCGGCATGGCCCTTGGGCGGGTTCCATCTCGATTTTTGCAATTCTCGTCCCCAGAGCCGCTTGGCCCTCTTAGCCGCTGGCGACTGGGCACAAGGATCAAGGGATCTTGTGCCCAGTCGCCGGCGGCTAAGAGGGTCAAGCGGCTCTGGGGACGAGAATGGATTTTTGCGCGGTTCAGTTAAATCAGGAGTCATAATCGTGGATCGTGGCTCCTGGTTAAATTTCGAGGAAAATTGCGCCGAAATTTCGGCGAAAATAGAGAAAAATGGCTGATAAAGTGCAAAGGTCAGTGGCGTGCTGCGTCTGTGAAAGGGCATTTTCTCTCGTTGTTTTTTAATACCCAGAGTCTTCCGAAGTAATCCGAAGATGACCCGAATAACTCCAAAGATCCAAGGATAACTGAAGAGAATCCGAAGCTATGGGCGCAAAAAAGCCTCGGCGAAAAATAACCCAACGTGTTGAAACGTCTTTGCATGAACTCGTGGGAGTAGGATGTGCCTGCTTCCTGCCATGTGCGATCACAAGACAAACAGAACAACGACACTATAAAAGAGACATTGCATAGGCACAAAACAAAAGAGAGTCAGCGTGACTTCATTCAAACTCTTAAAAACCTACCTCCAGAAGACTTCAATACGACCGCTGTGAACAAAACCGCCATTAAACGACCACGTCCTCGGCCACCCAGATGTCGCTCGCACGTCACTGAAGATCTGGATACGAGATTAGTCCAGTAATTCCTACATGTATTGTTTTGCACCTGTAAAGGCAAAAAACCTTAGAATTGAATTAGTGTTTTCATAAACCAACTGAAGAGAATAAAACGAGAAGAAACATTGATGCCATGTACTACATTTACTATAATAAGGCGTTAGTGGATACTGGTGCAATTTCAAAAAAAAAAAAAGCGACGAGGGTAACCGTTAAAACAGGTGAGCAAAGAGATTATACATTTTCTTAAGATAAGCAACGTTTTCTGTGGCTTTTGTGTTCACAAAGAAACTACGAATACGTGTTTGAGTTATACTTAAAGGTGATGTGTCGTTTCCACCACGCTTAAAACTTATTTCTGGCGAACTTCTAGCTACTTCAATTCAGTTTCACTTGATAAAAAAGAATGATTTTACAGTAGGGGAAATGTATTTGAAAATCATTAAACCTCAATTACATGTTACCGGCCGAGGGTTGCCCCTTAATCGGAAGTTTGACTTTACTAAAACCCGGTTTTCAAGGCCAACTCTCAAAAAAGATAGAAGTAACTCAGGTAACTGAAAGACTTTTAAAACCAACTCCCAAAACACAAAAAGAACACGAATCATCATAACCTGCAGTCAGGCGTTTTTTGGGGAGTGGTCCCCCTTTTTGTGCCCCCCCCCCCCCCCGGGAAAAAAGAACGCCTGATCGCAATTTAGAATCGTCAGTACTCACGCGAAATTCTCTAATAGACTTTGAACCCACCCCAACCCCATGTCTCATGTGTGCAAAACGTGGTTTCGCGCCCGCAGCCAATGTCGAACTGCTCTCTGGGTAGCTCTCATGTTCGTCATGTGACTTGTCTTGAGAACTTACATCACTCGTTTTCCGAGCTCGCTTCTTTCAGCTTTCGCAATTGCCGCAGCGTGGTTTATAGTAAGGTTCACCCAGAAAGTGAAAAAAAATCATGTTGCTGAAGCTTTTTATGATCCTTGTTTTCGCTGCTGTTGTTTTTGGTAAGTATTTCTCCTTTTTGCGTGCATTTTTCTTCAGTTAATAATTGCACTAGGTCATTAGCATAGACGTCTTTTGAGAGCGCATGCAAATGTCGGAAATTGTAAGCTTACGTGCTTTCAGCCAGTTGCGAGCTTATCTTGGGCGAAGGTTACCGTTATCTCCAGAGATCGAGTTGTTTTATCCTCTTTCCTTGGTTTTTGGGCTCTTGTTATTCGTTTGAGCTCTTAATTTTGGTTTTCTTGTGCGAAAATTATCGCATGAGCAAGAACGGTGAAACAAACACTTGTGGTCGAAATCCGCTGTAAAAAGTGACTGATCTCATTCTAATTCGTACTCATTCGGTTCATGTGTTAAAGGATAATCATCCAGTTATGCTTAAGCTGTGACTGCCGTTTTGCGTTTTGCATGTTAATGCCCTTGAGAGCAGGCCAAAAAAGCCCTTCTTTACGAGTTGAATGAAACGTGCGGAGGAATCGTTTCCGCTCTGTTGATTCCTTCTTAAACCTGTCCAGTGTGACGAGTGTCTCTGTCAACTTTTTCTATCATTTCCAGTTTCGATGAAAAGCCTTTCCTAAAGTGTGAATTTTTTTTTAAAGAAAACATTGTCCCCTTGAATGTGTAGGATAAAAAGTTGACTTGTTAAAAGTCGTGAAATTATTGAGTTGCATTTTGGGTACAAGGAAATTGTTGCCATTGAACCATATCAAGGCCATGCATTGTAACCTAGTCATTTGTCATAAATCATTTTTGATGTCTACGCATAATGACTCTTAGAATAATATGTTTTTGAGCATTGTACAGTGTCTTCATGATTGTGTGTAATAAACTTTGTGAAGTAGATTTCACATGGAGTTCATGTGATTTTTACATCCTGTAGAGGTGTGTGAAAAACTTGGAGAAAACGTGATTCGTTTGTTTCGGGCATCTCTAAGCCTGTCACTCTTAGAATCCAACATAAAAGGAGTCAAATATTGTCTCTAGTGTGTGTGCCTGGGGCTGAAAACCTCAAGTGCAGTCATTAAAGTAAATTATATCTGCTAAGGTCTTCTTTCCTGTGGTTCTGTTTGGTATGCTGTATTTGAGTTTGAGGTTGAAGTGTGAAATCTTATTTTGATCATTTATGTAAAAGCTCTTGACGAAAGCTTTCCTGTGGTGTTGTTTATCATGCTGTGCAAGGTGTTTCTAACTTCTGAGACTGGATATAATCCTTAAGGTGGTACAATTGGCTAAAATGCTTTCTAAACGGAGTCTTCTAAAATACTTAAACCACTTTGTTTTAATTTCAAACATAATCATTCTCTAGTATTTTTTCTCGTAGAATCCGAATTTCAAGTCAAAATTTTGAATTTCCTGTCAGAAAGGTGTGAAAGTTGACACCTAAATATGTCACTCAAATTCATAAACATTTTCTTTTCTTTGTTTCTTTTTGTTTGAAAGCTTTCTTCTTTGCACTATCAAACACCTATGTAAAAAGGATTCTTGTGTGACTTAGCCGCAATCCAGGTGGAAATCCTACGGAAAAAATCGAAGACCTCTAAACCAGGCACGTGACATGCCACAACATTGATCCGATGCAACAGGAAGTTGCGGCTAAGTCAGGCAAAATAGCTCCATTTGTGTTTGTTAACTCTGGCAACTTTCAGCAGAATTGATTAAAATGCGTGGAAAATATTCCTATTTTCATCTCACACGCCCTGATAGTCCGTCGAACTTTGCACGTCTTTACGCTTTCGTTTGCTCAATTCGAGTCCGCCATATTTGTTTTCTGTGTTACAAGTTGCATTGCCTTCTGGGACACTCATTTCGTGGAAGAAACGCGGAAAATGGCGTATTTCGAGTGTGTAACACGTCCTAGAGTCAAACACTCGCAGAGTCCCTAGCAACCACAATAAATAATAACAATGCGGTCTTTTTGTCAGCGGTGACAATGCGCACAAGTCATTGCGCACATGTTGTGCGTGGTCGAGGAAGCTATGGAGTATTCACGTGGATGTTTGGTTTCCTCGGCGAAACAGATTCGATCAAAACAGTGTTTCTCTCGTTTATCGGGCGCATTTTTTCTTGTTGAATGGACCGTGAAAGAGGAAGCGAAATGTTCTGTGAAATTGTGGGCCTTCTCGCGCGTTTAAGCACTCAAGAAGTTTGATTTTTCGTATTTTCCTACGATCAAATACGAAGACGTGATCATATTTTGGCTGGCTCGTAAACGTGCAAGAAGTAGGGAGCTTACATTCGTCTGAAAGAGATTCTAAAACTTTCAAAGATGTGGTAGATTTATTTCTATCTGATATAAATCTGTTTACAGGGTAGTTATATGTCGATGTCGGGTAAATATCGCAAGTTTATCGCGGAAACATTCAGCTGTCGACCGCGTGAGGATGCATACTTTTGAACCAAAGATTGAAGATCTTACCAGTTTTAATAATTATGGAGATACGTTGATGAAAGAGGAGTTTGTGTTCCTGGGTAATACTTCTAGTATGAGGTAATTGTAGCCGGCAATTGTAATATTGCTCTTTTGATTTGTCAACTTTACCTTGCTGCATGACTGCGCGGTCTGCTTTTCGCCCTGTTGTGTATAAATATGCCCGGGTATGTATGATAAACTGAGCTTGCTTTTTTCTGATGCGTGGAATATCAATTGAATATCACCAAAAAGTTTGTTAGAATTCAGGTTGATATAGCTTGTCGTTATGTTTTCATCTACTCTCAATACCTTTAGCTTTGCCGCTGTAGATTCAAAGACATCCAGCCGTGCGCGAGACCGGAAGGGAGTCTACACGCAAAATTCCAAGATGGTGGCTCAAAATGGCCGCATGACAACGAATTTCAAACCTCTCTTTCTCAGAAACTAGCGAACACTGAGCCGCTATTTTGTAAATAACAACATAATACATGAACTACACAATAAGCGAAATAACAAGAAAAATTTTTTTGAGACTTTTAGCCAATTGTACCACCTTAACCCTTTCGCGCCCAAGAGTGCCTAAAATCAGAATTCAAGACGAATCCCAAATTTCATTTATAAAATACTGAAATATAAAAAGTGTCATGTGAAAGTACTACTGAAGAGGTTTCATTTGAATGGTAACACTATAGGATTTCGTCCACAGACTCAGATGTCAGAATCACCCAAATGTCTCTATAACTGACTCTGGGAGTAAAAGGGTTAACCCGTTAAGCCCTAACAGTGATGAAAATGGAATTTGTCTTTCCGTTATCACTACTTGTTCAAACATTCAAGCGACGAGGATAAAGGAAGTGATCACCAATGATAAGATATTTAGACAAATTCTCCTTACTAGCTTCATAAGAAATGTATGGAGAACAGTAAGGAGAATATGAATTTTTATATCAGGGCTAAAAGGGTTAAGTGTCACTCACTCAAGTGAATGCTGTTGAGCAGTTCTTCCCTGTGGTGCTGTTTGTCATGTTCTGCAAGGTGGTCCTGATATTTGAGTGTGTGCACAAAGTCCGTTCAAATGAAAGCTACTCTGTGTTGCTGTTTATTATGCTGCACAAGATGGTGCTAACGTTCGAGTGTGGGGATGGAATTTGTTCAATTTTTGTTTGGGAGTTTTGCAGGGTGAAGGATACATGTAACTGCCACCCCTAAAAGTGTCACTCGCTTAAGTGAAAGCTGTTGAGCAGTTCTTCCTTGTGGTGCCGTTTGTCATGTTTTACATGGTGGTCCCGATATTTGAGTGTGTGCACAAAGTCCCCTTTCACTCCCTAGGGTACCTTAAATCAAAATTCAAGACAAATCATGTCATATAAAAAGTACCACGTGAAAGTACTGCTGAGGAGGGTTCATTTGAGTGGTCACACCATAGGATTTCATCCACAGACTCAAAAGTTAGGACCACCTTGTACAGCATAATAAACAGCACCACAGGAAAGTACTGCTCAGTAGCTTTCATTTGAGTGGTCACACCATAGGATTTCATCCACAGACTCAAAAGTTAGAATCACTTAAATGTCTCCATAACTGACTCTGAGAGTGAAAGGGTTTAGTGTGACCATTCAAGTGAAAGCTACTGAGTAGTCTTTTCCTACGATGCTGTTTATTGTGCTGCACTAGATGGTGCTAACATTTGAGTATGGGAATAGAATTTGTTCAATTTTTGTTTGGGAGTTTTACACAGTGAAGGCCAACTGACACCCCTAAAAGCACCCAAATCTATCAAGCTATTACTATCGCGGTCTCCCCACCAAGATGTACATTCTTGTCACTGACACTTGGCCATTCTTCTTTTTGTAGGCAAAGGTAATTCAACAACCTCCACACCAGCAACAAAAGCAGGTAATCATACCACAACTGCGAAACCAACTACCACACCAACACCAACTAAAGGTAACAAGACTACAACTGCGAAACCAACTACAACAGCAAAACCAACTACAGGAAACAAGACCACAACTGTGAAACCAACTACAACAGCAAAACCGACTACAGGAAACAAGACTACAACTGCGAAACCAACTACAACAGCAAAACCAACTACAGGTAATAAGACCACGACTCTGAAACCAACTACCACACCAGCACCAACTACAACTCCAGCACCACCACCTTATGGAAACTTCAGTCTGAAGAATGACGAGGACAAGTACTGTATACTGGCTCAGTTTGCGGCTACTTTTACCATCAGTTACACTGAAGTGGTTTTCATTACCAACACAACAAACATTACAAAAAAGGTAGGACAGTTCTTTTGTTTGCATAGAAAAGCAAATAAATGTCTAGCTTTTCAAGGTGTGTTCGGACACCGCCTTTAATATAAAGGAAAATTGTTATGAACAAATTTTTTCATCTCAAAGGTTGTAGACAGGGCTTCTCTTTCTACTGACGGTCAATAAGGTTATTAGACTCACTGGTCAATTGAGAATGCTACATTCATGAAGTGGCAAAGGAAAAAACAGTGCTTGAAATTAACAGTCATCCAATCGACTAAAATGAGTAAAAACCACCAAACGTGAGTAGCTTTTTGCCTCCACTCGGATGAGTAAACTTACTTCTTCCCATCACAACATTCTGCTTTCTTCTCACAAAGAAGAACAAAAATGACAAAACAAATGAGGTAATTTGTGAAAAGAAAAGCAAGAACATCAGGTGTCTTTGCTTATGACAGCCAAAGGTCTGGTTTTGAAATGATGTCCTGAAGTGGATTGAGGAATGCAATTTGGCAGCAGCATAGTTTTCTGCTACGACAAGAGTCACTGCACTTGTTTTGGAGGAAAACTGTCATCAAAGACTGAAACAGGAAAAGTGGTGATCAAGGACCTTGTAACACAAAGGAAACAAAGACTAGCATGCACAATGACAAACATAGTAAAAAGATTGTTGTCACTGACTAAAATTTGAAAGCGGACGTTTCGGTTAAAAGTTACTGTAACCTTCTTCAGCGTAAGTTCAAATGGCGTCCAGATGTAAATTAGATGTTGTTTAGAAAGGCGAGAAGCCACTAGGGATTGGCCAGGATTTTGTACATCTCAGGAATGTGCATGTGTTCATTGATCGAGTTCGGTTCACGGATGGAATGCCATGCTTCTAAAAACAGTCTGCGTGACCACTGAGAACAGCGGTCCACAATCTCGACGTCGTCGAAATTAAAATCGTGATTAGTTTGCCCGCAATGTTGTACCAACAGGGAGTTCTTGTCACCTGAGAAAACAGCTCTTTTATGTTCTCTTGTTCTGGACTTTAGTGCGTGCGATATTTGTCCGATATAAACTTCCTCACAGTCTTTGCAGCTGATTTTATAAACAACTCCTGTCAATAGATCTTGATCAAACTTGTCTTTAGGCTTTTTTAGGATTGAGCCGACAGTCTTTACGGGTTTGTGGGTGGGATTTACGTTGAAACAATTCAAAGTTCTTGCAATTTTTTCCGAAATTCCTTTAATGTACAGCAAAGTGACAAAACCTTTGCCTGTTTGAGACTGTGGTTGAACTTCAGGTGTTGGTATTGTTGTACTTTGGCAGCTTCTTATGAAGGAGAAAGTCCAGAACAAGAGAACATAAAAGAGCTGTTTTCACAGGTGACAAGAACTCCCTGTTGGCACAACATTGCGTGCAAACTAATCACGATTTTAATTTCAACGATGTCGAGATTGTGGACCGCTGTTCTCAGTGGTCACGCAGACTGTTTTTAGAAGCATGGCATTCCATCCATAAACCGAACTCGATCGATAAACACGTGCACATTCCTGAGATGTACAAAATCCTCCTGGCCAATCCCTAGTGAATTCTCGCCTTTCTAAAAGACATCTAATTTACATGTAGACGCCATTTGAACTTACGCTGAAGAAGGTTACAGTAATTTTTAACCGAAACGTCCGCTTTCAAATTTTAACCAGTGACAACAATCTTTTTACTATTTTTAAATCATGCCTGACTACAATTATGGTATTTTTAAATGACAAACATCTACAAACAAACAAACAAACAAACAATTGAACGGTGACTTTGCCCCCGGGACATGTACATTTTGAGACTACTGGTCCTGTGGAAGACCAGACCCAAAAGTTAATTTCGAGCAGTGAAAAAAATCAGTGGAAAAATACTGAATAACATGTAATGCACTCATTCTGATCAGAGGACTTAGCAATGACTCTTTTTTATTATGTTCTTGACTTTTAGCAAGAAACACACGTTGAATACCTTAACAGAACAACTATGGATGCTGTTAATGTAACTGGAGACTGTGGAGTAAATAAAACTATGGCCACTTTGAAAATTTCCTGGCCCACGAAAAAGTCATTTTACCAGTTGGCCATGGATTTTCAGCAGGTGGTGACAGCAACTGCATCAAGTAATATGACTAATTGGATAGTGAGCATGATCACTTTTAATGCCACCTTGGAGAACAATCCAGATTTCAAGAATGCTTCAGGTGAGAGAAGATTATTTTAATTTTCTGTGGACAAGTAGCCAAATCCTTCTGGTAGATAACAGAATGATTGCAACATTACTGGAAAGTACCATCACGTATAAAAGGCCAATATCATGGATTTATTTTAAAATAGATTTTGAGAAAATGTCCAAATTCATATAAATTTTTAGTGACTTGCTCCTGTATGTATTTTCTCCTGGACATGCAAGGGAAAGTTAACAGTGGATTTTTAAAAAATGAACAAGCCACAGACAGTTTTCACTAAATTTTTGAGACACAAACAAAGAACTTCTGTGTCAAAACCTCGATATGACTTTTTGAAGATGGAATTTTTTTATCATGGCTAGCCAGAGACACTTGTTGTTGATTTATGTGCACCATTCCATTGACGCAATTGTGTTTTGTCTTTTCAAAGTGATACTGAAATAGATGACAGTGTCCCCATAAGTAATGCAGTAGTCCCCAGCTACCTCAAACTGGCTTGGGATCAAAAAAATGTTCAAGACACCCATTTTTACTGTGTATCATATCATTTCTCCAGGGGAAATGGGTTTTCAGTTCAAGATTGTGGGTTTTCTGTTTACAAATTTGTTTGAATTATACTTTCCAGGGGTCAATTTGTAAGAATGCTGTTTAATTAAGATAACTTATTTCAACTTCAGTGAATGGAACTTATGTTGTAAGCACATACAATGGCACAACAGATGTTGGTTTTAGTGGTCAACTTGGTGGTAACTATTACTGCAAAAAGGACACAGATCTTCCTTTCAAGAATACAGAGAAAGATTTTAAGGTGGAATCAAGTTTTCAGGATATGAGGATTGAACCATTTGTTGACAAAGAGGATGGCTATGCCTTCGATTTCAATGGTGAGTATTGACATTAATTTTGATCACTTAAAGAGTTTTGATTGGGCAAAACATGACTTAGTTACACCACCCTATACAATCAAGTCAAGTTACTGTACTTTGTGTAGACTTATCTTGTTCCCACTAATTTTGCGCGTACTTAATTTCACGAAAATTTGGGAGCTGTTTTTCGCGGGTATGGTACTGATTTTTGCTATTCCAGGACAGTGAACAAAAGTGTGTTTAATTTGGCGGTTTTAACATTGCTTTAGTCTCCCATACCCTCATTTAAGGGGCCTTTTTCTCAGAAAGGGAAATCCACAAAGTATCTAGACGGACTAAAAGAAATCACATTCTGAAGGTACTGGAAAAACAGCAAATTGGAGGTAGAGTGCTAGCTGAAACCAGACCAGAAAAATATATTTTCAAGGACAGCAAGAAACAGTCTTAACTCTGAAGAGTTACCAGCAAGCACGCAGCTCCCAACATTTAAAACGCATGCATTGTTTTCTTTTATAATACGGTATTAAATTTTGTGTGTTTAATTCTCAGGCACTCTTTTTTTGCGAGTATTAATTTTCGCAAGAAAAAATTGCGAAAATTAGTAAGAATAAATGTACTACAGTCAAATCTCAACTATCCAAACTTGATGGGATCACTAAAAAAGTTTGGATAATCAAGAGTCAAGTTAATCAGTTTTCTGAAGAAGGCACAAAATTGGAGGTGAAGCAAAACTAAAGACATCATCAAACACAATTTCATGGAGCAATTATGAAAGTTACCATTAGAGCAAACTGGCTTAAATAACCACATACTTCATCACATCTTTTCTGGTAGTATTATCAATTAAATTTCATTGGCAAACATGTACTAAACAAAACCGGTTTCATAATCATAAGTAGATCTGGGCCCACAGAGAAAAGTCCTGATAATCCAGGTTTGGATAATTGTGGTTTTACTGCAAATACAAACTTGCTTTCTGTTTTCATTGATTTCAGTCACTAACGATTGCTACAAGGATCACCCAACAACACGTATGCCAAAAACAGAAGCACCTGGTAACAACGACATTGTTCCAATAGCTGTCGGCTGTGCCCTGGCTGGACTTGTGCTCATCGTACTCATTGCTTACGTCATTGGCCGGCGCAAGAGCCACAGTGGATACGAGAAAGTTTAGACTAACAAGAAAGTGAACAGGATTTTTGACACCCAGCCTGATGATTACACTTTTGCAGGAATCAAGGCAGCATAAAGTGCCTACACAAGTTCTAGCCTTTATGAAGTATAGTAGAAACTCACTTCCTCAGACACTGAAAAAACAAAGCTGGCAGAAGTACTTGATTGCTGTACAACAGTATCTAAGAGAAACTGATTTCGATCACTAAGCTGTTGCCTAACAAAGTTTGAGAAGCTCAAAGCTTCTCAGTCAGACGTTAGGCAGCAGTCTTGTTCAAGAAAGTGAAAGATTTATGATAACTAACATTGAGATAGTGATATTCCGCTGTACCTCAGATGCCATGTCAGGGTAGTGTAAAGTTAACCCACTGTGAACACAACATTCTCTCTACCACTTTTCATACATTTATACAATTTTTTGTGTGGGAGAAAGTTGATGTTACTTGAATGGTTTAACATTTTTTTCGATTGCAATTGTATCCTGTATTCTTTTGATCGCCCTTGTACACTTTGCCATGTATATACAGTGTGGCAGCCAATCAGCATGCATATGAAAATGCATATTCTCCTTACTGTTCTCCAAGCATTTCTTATGGAACTAGTAAGAAGAATTTGTCTAAATATCAAGACATCTAATCCTTGGTGATCACTTCCTTTATTCTCTTCACTTGAATGTTTGAACAAGTAGTGATGATGTAAAGAGAAATTTCAATTTCATCACTGTACTTCTGTGGGTGTTACACCTGTTCAGTAGTGTATTTATCGAGGGTGCCATATACAGTGCATTCAGTTCACTTTTGTGGGTTGTCTGGCTACATCCAGTCAGATGCAAGGTGCTAGGGAAAACATAGCCCTTGATGACCCTTGAGGTTTGCTTCTTGCTCTATCTTTTTTAATCTAACTGTTTGTAACATGGTGCAGTTAACAGTACAGTATTCTGGATTTGTCAATAATTAAAACAATAGTGAATTAGAGGATATGTAGTAAAGCATCGCTTGAATTTTTTTGATAGCAAACAAGACAGTAGGTTAAGTTGCCTTTTACTCAAATAAATTAAAATTGTGACAATTTAATGTGATATTATCATCTAATCAGTGTCTAATTCAAGCACAGGTTCCTGTGTGCAACCATGCAAGTCACAGATTGGCCCTGAAAAGTAATTTGGTCCATATTGCCTTCATTTTTCACATTTTTGGAGTAATGGTGTTTCTGGTGACCAAAAAGTTACTTGTACGGTTTTTGCATGTTATGCGAGTTTCATAGCCACAAGATGATTGTTTTGATTTAAAAATAATGCATATAACATTTACCCTTAAGCTTTGAAAGATTTAAGGCTACTTTAGTAGAAAATAGAATAATAATAATAACGTTGGGATTTTTGGTGTGCCAGTCCGTGTAATAAAGTCACCACTTTTAAAAGTGTGGGCAGCAGTTTTTGATTTTGTGCAGGCCAAGTATTTCAAACAATAATATTTTAGGTTGTTGGCCATTATTTAAACTTGAGAATCATTTTAGTATTATTTGGTATGTTTATCTTTGTTACATGCAAAAAACTTCTCTCCAACCCTCCTTAACAGTGACTGCATGGTGATATTATTGATGGCTAAAAGCCAAAGCTTGTTTTTTGTTGCTGAAATCCACTTAACCATAGCGAGACCACTCGTATAAAGATATTTTTAATTATTTGCTTTGGCAGTGACTGTTGTATTTAAATAATCGGCTATCAGAAGGTCAATCATTAAAATGTTTGGTCTTCAGATGTTGCAGGAAGAGTTAATTCAGTTGCTGCCACATGGCACTGTCTAACAGTCTTGTGTCCAGGAAATAAGCAGAGATTTCCGGAATGTCTACTCTTGTCAACTCTAAACTCGGTTCCCTTAGTTCAAAGTAACCATTTTTTGTACCTAAGGTTTCCTTTTTACAACCATGTGCTGTAGTGTCACTGTAATGATACTATCAAAATCACTAGAGTGGTAAAACGGCCGTTGGGAATTTGATTTGGCGGCGGCTAAATTCTTATCACGTGGCTTTAAAAAAATGTGGTCGCATGGTCTAAAAAAATTGTCATGTGATTCGTGTTGTGAGATCCGCCGATCGGAAACCTCTTTTGGAAAGTCAGTCGTTAACTTTGCTTTTGTAAGAAAACTTCGGTCAAGAAAACGTTTTTGTACCGTCTGAACTCCTCCAGCATTGAAATGCACTTTCAGTTGGAAATCCGGATCCATGTTTTAGTCGTTTTTCGTTAGAAATGATGGAAGCGACTCCGAAGGAATGGAAGCAGATGGTGCAGAGCTTTACCTCACGTGGTGCTTCTCATTGCGATAACAAGACATTTTCTTTTAAACCACGTGATAAGAATTTAGCCGCCGCCAGTTCAAATTCCCAACGGCGTTTTTACCACTCTAGTGATTTTGATAGTAATCACCACACCAAGAAGTTACAGGAACCTTTTCTAAACTCTTGCATCCTCTTTTCACCACACTGATTGCATTCCTTCACAACCGGAAATAAAGGCTGTCTGTCTGTCAGTCTGTTGGTAAAGTCAAGTCGCACACAGCACAAACTACCCACACGGCAGTCACTAGCATGGAGCAACCAGGAGTATTACTATTCCTTAGATGGGATGCTAGTCGATTGGAAGGTTACCCTTAGCAGTTTGTTGCTAACACCTAATGATACACCTGGGTGGAGACGGTGTTAAGTTTCTTGTCTAAGAAAACAATACATCTCTAATCTTTAATAGGTATACTCCTAAGACAGAGAAACTATACTAGGAGTTTAAAAGCAAAAACTAAATAAGTAAATAAATAATTAAACATATAAATATAAATATGAACGCACAATAAAATCTAATAAAATGAATATGAATAAAATATAAAAATACAATGCAGTATAGTATCCTACATGCTAGAGATAATGGCCTTAAATTCATCTAATGAATCATGAATTCGAGATAAAGAAGGTACATTGTTCCAAGTTCTTATAGCTCTAGGGTAAAAAGAGAATTTTATAAGTATCATTCAGTTTGGCAAGTTGGTGAAATGGTGCACAATTAGGAGATCTTGAAGCTCTTGTACTGCAAGATATTTCAGGTGGTAGGGAAATACCAACAAGCCCTTTATAGATCTTGTAAAACATGAACACTTGATTGCTCAATCTACGGTATTCCAAAGAGTCCCATCCCAGTGCTTTAATCATTGGAGAGACGTGGCTGTAACGGGAATAATCGTTATAGACAAATCTGGCCGCACGGCGCTGAGCCATCTCTATCTTATCAATGTTACGCTGCCTGTGAGGGTTCCATGCACTACTGGCATACTCCAGTTTGGGGCGTAAAAGTGTAAGATAAGGTGTGTTCATAACCTCCGGAGTACAGCCAGATAAGATTCGTCTTAGAAGACCAAGAGTTGAATTCGCCTTCTTACAAATAGTGTCACAATGTTCATTCCAGGACAAATTGTCGGCAATAGATATCCCCAGGTAAGTTGCAGAGGGGACACTTGAGATAACCTTACCGTCCAAAGCGTAGTTAAAGTCGACGGGAATTCTCTTGCGAGTTGTCCGTAGATGATAGCACTTGGCTACATTAAAGGTAAGTTGCCAAGTCTTCGACCAAAGGGAGAGTTGATGAAGATCTTGCTGGAGGACACGACAGTCCTGCTGGGTAACAATTTCTCTGTACAGTACACAATCATCAGCAAATAGACGTAGATTTGATTGAACTGAGCACGAGATATCATTAATAAATAAAATAAACAAGACCGGTCCCAAAACAGAACCCTGAGGGACACCAGAGACCACAGGTCTCGATGAAGAAAGAACGCCATTAACTGAGACACTCTGTGTGCGATTGGACAGAAAAGCTTTAATCCAGCTGAGTGTTTTACCTCTAATTCCATAAAAATCAAGTTTGGCAAGCAGTCGCCCATGGGGCACAGAGTCAAATGCCTTGGAAAAGTCCAGCAAAATGACATCAGTTTGACGACAGAGGTTAATACTCTTCGCCCAATCGTGTATTGCAGAAATAAGCTGCGTCTCGCAAGAATATTTCTCTCTGAAACCATGCTGTTGATCAATAAGGATATTATTTAATGAAAAATAGAGAGAAAGCCCAGGGACTGGGCTTTGAGCCAGTGGCGCTTCGACCCCTTCACCACCGAGCTTCCTCTGAGTTAGCAGAAACTTGGTGCAATTGCCCTCATGGGTGGGCAAATTAACTTCACTGTGGTTGTGATTGGTCTTGACAAAGTGACTAGGCCTGCTGGGAGGGAGGGCTACTCAATAAAGTTTAACACAGGGAGGCTCTGCCCAGAGCCTTTAACCCTTACCCTTAAATATACTAATTTTTCCCAAAATTAGCCTCCCACGCAGACTCTCTTAGGGGGAGGAACGCGTGACGAAACCATAAGAACGTCTGCGTGGGAGGCTACCCTTTCATAGTTCATAAACTGGAAGGACCACAGCGACAAGACGCTGAGAGTTGCTGGATCTTAAGTAGACCTGGATCAGTAAAACATTTGAAGTAAAAAAATATACGGAACGATTGATCCTTACGGCAGTTAAAGAAACGAAGACACAGATGACAAAATACGTAAAGTAAAAAAAATGTATGAAACAAAAAATTGCCCGATATTTCGGTTTGCAAAACAAACCTTCTTCAGGGGCTACAAAAGTAGAATGAGTAAATACGTTACAGGACCCTTAACATAAAAGTTTAAATTTTAAAATAAATGAATATAATAGGTTGGTAGCTTAACAAGTGTCATTAATGTAGCTCATCACGTCTGTTAATTAACCCTTGCAGCTCCAGTGTTAGCCTTGTCAATATAATAGTGTGCCTCACGTGCTTTTCTTACGGAGTCGCGGTTAGTATGTATTAGTTCCAAGGGAATGAGACGGATGTCGTTGAGGGAGTGCCCGGGTAAGTTGAAATGTTCCGAAACAGGGGTAGGATTAGCAAGCTGTTGATGATTTTGGACGGAACGACGATGTTCGCCAAAGCTTTCGTGAAGATGTCGTTTAGTCTCCCCAATGTACTGGCAAGGCAAGTTACGTGTAGCGCATTTTTTACATTCAATTAAAGTAAGGTTTTTAGATTTACGGTTCTTAGGTTTTTAGTTTTACTGTACGGAAACATCTGGGCATTCTCCAATCTTCAAACCACTGCAAACAAACATTCTCCTCCCCACCAAGTCCTCGCTTAAAAAAGAAGTGCCAGTCTGCGTGATCTATTGGTTCGCAGCAGATTGCGTGACCCCCAAAATAAAGATCAAAGATCAACCGCTGGCATTTACAGATGTAAGCATCCACGTTGCCTCACGTGTCCTTTCTTTATACAAGAAGGGCAAGACAAATATATCTTTGCTTCTACTAAAGAGGAACGACGTATTAAAGACACTTAAACTTGTAAATCTAAAAACCTTATTTATTTAATTGAATGTAAAAAATGCGCTACATGTAACTTGCCTTGCCAATACATTGGAGAGACTAAACGACATCTTCACGAAAGCTTTGGCGAACATCGTCGTTCCGTCCAAAATCATCAACAGCTTGCTAACCCAACCCAAGTTTCGGAACATTTCAACTTACCCGGGCACTCCCTCAACGACATCCGTCTCATTCCCTTGGAACTAATACATACTAACCGCGACTCCGTAAGAAAAGCTCGTGAGGCACACTTTATTGACAAGGCTAAGACACTGGAGCCGCAAGGATTAAACAGACGTGATGAGCTACATTAATGACACTTCTTGTTAAGCTACCAACCTATTATATTCATTTATTTTAAATTTTTAAACTTTTATGTTAACGGTCCTGTAACGTATTTACTCATTCTACTTTTGTAGCCCCTGAAGAAGGTTTGTTTTGCAAACCGAAATATCGGGCAATTTTTTGTTTCATACATTTTTTTTACTTTACGTATTTCGTCATCTGTTTCTTCGTTTCTTTAACTGCCGTAAGGATCAGTCGTTCCGTATATTTTTTTTACCCTTTCATATATCTAGAGCAAAATTGCACCCGTTTCATACACCTAAAGGATAAGTAACGACAAAAGAATTCAGGCTTATGATGGCCACATTTTCCCCCGACTGTCAGTCCTTCTGGCTCAGTTGCTCAAAAATTTCAAGCTTTCATGTGTTGTTATTTCGCAAAAATTTAACACCTTCACATACACTTAGCTTTGGCCACCATCTCTTTCACTTTGCACCAGATTTTGTGACCCTTATAAATATACATTGACAATTTTCCCTTGGAGAGCTTGAAGAAGGCACCCCTGTCGGGCAGACCCTCCCCGTAAGCCCACTATAGGGACTACCCTCCCCCCCCCCCCCAGGGCGACTAGGTGGCGTGCCCAGACTACAGCAAAGTGACCTGATTGCAATGCACAGACGATAGATGAGGCATGGGGAGCTTTGGTGAGCTCAGGATTTCACAGCAAGAAGTAATTCAAGGCGCGAAGTTCTGTCAATCTACTAATGATCTTGCGGTTAGTTCGGTTCCACGGGTGGTGTAATAAATTGACATTCTACTGTAACGTGTTAATTTACACATCAAGCATATGCCTGTGCAATCACTGTCGTAAATACATTTCGCCAACTATGTTCTTCGGTCAGTAACAAAACGATGAGGGGTGTCAACTCTAACACTTGCTGTTTGAACAGCACTACACAGTAATAAGGGTCGTCGCGAAAATCTGGAAAAACCTCCCGATTTTGTTATGAAGATCCCACAAAAATAACAAACGATATCAAAAATTATAGTTGGAAAAAGAGACGGAGAACGCGACAAAAGGGAGCTCTGTCTCTCCTCAATATCAACCCGCTTTATGTTTTCGTCCGCTTCCACATTTCGCCGATCTTAGGGCCCGTTTAAACATGCGATTTTTTGTGCAATTTTTGTCGCACATTTCAGTGCAATTTTTGTTGCGCTCAAGCTCGCGATAAAAATTGCAAGTGAGTGTAAACTAGCGGCGATTTGTGTGCGATTTGTCGCCGCGATATCGCAGAGGTTTCGATTGATGCAACTTGGCGGCAGTTTGGGGGAAATTGCAGCAAATATTGCACTGGAATCGCAGCGAAATCGCTGCTAGTTTACACTTGCGACAAAAGTTGCCGGCATTGGAGAGCGCGACAAAAATTGCACCAAAAGTCGCATGTGTAAACGGGCCTTTACGCAGCTTGCATTTCCTATGTCTCTTCTGGTCGCTTACTCTTAGAGAGGGGTCTGGAAGGGGGGATGCTGATCCCGCATTCCCGCTCCTTTTTCACGAGAATCCCGCATCCCGCACTTTTTCATCGCTATCCCGAATCCCGCTTTTTCTTTCCCAAAAATACATTAAAAAAAGGACTAATTTCTGCAAAAGCTACTAAATTTAAGATGTAGATTGGCCCTTTCAACTGATATTTTGCGCTCGCCTGGTTGATTCGCTTTTGCCGCTACAACATTTACTTAGTTCGTGGCGATTTCCCGAATTCCCGACAGACAAGCAAAAAAATCTCTCATCCCGTGCCCAAATTTTGGCGAATCCCGCTTCCCTGGTAGCAGTCAAATCCCGAATCCCGTCAAGATATTTTGCGTTTTCCCGAATCCCGCACCGTATTTTGGCCAAATCCCGGATCCCGAGAATACCCTTCCAGACCCTGTTAGAGGTAAGCAGAGGTGACAGCTGAAATTTAGGCCACGTTCCTACTAGAATAGACTGTGGGAAGCTTAAAGAGGAGAGCCAATTGCATCGTGTTTACTGACTGTATTAGCAACGGCCAGCAGTTCTAAACGATGCTGTTGCAAAGTAAAGGCTTTCAGAAAATATGGCTAATCAGATAGCCACATTGAAAACTAAAATGTCAGGAATTAGTTTCTAAAGATGCTGTGATGCTGGTTCGGTGGTTCCGGGAAGGTATCTTTTCAAATTGATAACAGCTTCAGTTAAAATAAGGTAAATTGGCCACTGTAAGGAAATTCAAACACTTTTGATCTTTGTCAGTTATTGTAAATCTGCAGCACGCTCAACATGGGCACCAGACAGGAAAATGTAAGCAAAATACATGAAATGTCATTTTCTGTTTTCTCCGATTGTTTCAGGGCCTTCAAAATGGATATTAATATAAATACGATAACACAGGTTGATCTGTTCGGATTCTGTAGCTTAAACTTTTTTTAAGTCGCAGAGCGTTATAGGAAACAAAATCTTATCGGCCGAATTTAACCGAGCAGCTGTTTGCTCTTCAAAAGTGCTACCTGACTTATTGACGTATTATGTACGACGTATTTTATTTGCCCCTCCAAAAACAAAAGGAATTAATTTTCCTATGTTACAAAGGTTAGGGTTTGAGATGACATGCAGGCAAACATTTTCCCACGATTGAACGCGAATTTGTGAGGCGGTTTTTATTTTCCGAACTGGTATTCTAGAGAAATAACTGGTTGGATGCCCCTGCCTGACTCAAGGTCCAGCGTGTGTTTTGTGCACATCTTTTGAGAGACCAAGGCCGCAGACAGAATAAAATTCTTCAGGATGTTTCTTTCCTTTGATCGGGGTCAGGTGTAAACACCTGTAAGTCGTGAAAACTTAAAGCAAGAGTAGACTTACTTTCGACATTTCTATGCATATATTTTCGTCAAGACAAGCTGAAGCAACTAAACGGGTCCATTTTTTGCACGCGCTGCTTCTTTTAGACAAAAGGTTGGCATATTTCATCATTTTGGAACTGGAATGAAATCGTATTTTTCAGTTGGCCTTGTCGAGACTAAAATAGCAATCGATCTATTGTCATTTTGACGCTAGTGATAAATAGCATTCAAAGTTTAGTGCTTCGATTCAGTGGGTTGCCTAATTATTTTTCGGATGCAACGTGTATGCCTGGGGGGGCTCCTCTATTAAGAAAAAGAAAGAAAATATTTTACAAGGTATCCTTAAGAGGGGCCAGCATCTCGTTTTGTGGGCAAAGTTATGACTCCAGTAGTATTTTTCCCGGATTCTACCTTAGAAGGGGCGAAAATAATTCTGGCTATTTCAGATTGTTAGTGCCTCAGTGATTACCTCATAAGAAAAGTGTTCACAAAGAAAAGCCGAGTTCTAGGAGGTATCTCTGTATTGTCTTTGGCAGACAGCTAGGCGACAGCATTTAAATTATCCCTCAAGGGTAGATTGAAACTATTGTTTAATACTTTTCACTACTTAAACTTTAAAAATAGCCGGCCCCGATCTAAACCAATTTCAGAGTGGCCAGCTCTGATATTTCAACGTTGCTCACAGTAAACAGGGTAAAGAAGGCATATAGCACAGAGAATAATAACTTTTATGTCCTCAAAATGACCCGCCTATGAACAGATTTGGGAGGTACAGTCATTGTCTTAAGCCGCAGTTTCAGTCAGACCTTGTTTAAATAACCGGCCCATAAAGGTTAAGATTCCTGTATCGTCAGATTAATTCATGAGCGACAGAGCCGAGTAGAGTATTTGGAGATCCTGTTGTGCACCGTTGATGTGCACAGTTTAACCCAAGTTTACATGTTTGTCTGATTAAAATCTCGCGTAATTGATTTCTCAGTACTTAGAAGAGATTTTTCCAAGATAATACAGCGGATATTTTTAGCTAGAGAGTTAAATTAGTTTTACAATTTACAATTAACCATGCTCAGACAAAAGGACACGTCTCCTGAAAATAAAACAAAGTTAGATGCAAGCCCCAAATATATTATGTAATATCACAATATTATTTGCAATATCTTCAGATCAGTTCACGAATAAATTTTGCGGTTCTCCCGAAACAGATATTCTTAGAGTTGGCACCCCCGTAAAACGCATGATTTAGATGCGTGCGGGTACACAGTGGAATCCCGATTTTTCGAATACTCGGTTATTCGAAACTCCCGATTCTTCGAACCAAAAGTCGTTTCCCTTGGATTTGCTTCAGTCAAACACTGTAATTTTACCCCCGATTTTTCGAATGCTCGATTTTCGAAACTCCCGATATTTCGAACTAATTCTTTCTTCCGTTCAGAAATTTACATTCGATTTCTCGAACTCTGAAAGCTCAGGAACCAACAGAAACCGGTTTTAGCCATATACACACCTGAATGCAATTAACAAATTCCGGAGAAGGTGTTTTCGTGCGTTTTTTTTTAATTACAAAGCAAGTGACAACTCTGTCATTGAAGTCATAAGAAACTACAACGCCGTTGTTGCACAATCGAGGGTCTTGAATTACTGTACATGATCAGTTCCTTTTTTTACTTGCATTTTTCAAGCTCTTGCCGTAGCGCATTAATATTTTGCAGTTCCTTTAAACCGTGGAGTACAGGGTACTTTTTTCTTATACAGTAAGGGGAAGGAAATGCAGTCAAGAGTCCGCGCAAAATTACAGACACATGTATCAGTACAGTACTGGTTTTTGTTCTGCCGAAATTGGCTTAAATCCTTAAATTTTCGTTTTGTTTTAAATGTACGTTTGTTGGTAAATAAAGATGGTTCACACATTAACAAGAGTGATATACCGTTGTTGTCTGCCTTCTTGGATCTTATAAAACAATTCCACGGTAAAACAGGTGTGATTTGATGCCACCTTCGATTTTTCGAACTCCCGATTTTTCGAACCAATTTCCATTTCCCTTGGAGGTTCGAAAAATCGGAATTCCACTGTATTTTGAAACCAAAACTTGTCCGTTTTGATTGATGGTCTACATAACGAACGACAAAATCTATGCCTTGATGTACGCATTATTTATAGTTTGAAATGACTATACATTGGGAAACAGAGTACTGTATTTAGTACGGGGATAAGTCAAATAGAACCTGGCATACATTTCTGTTTGTGACAAGGTATTATTTTGCGATGCATTTCAACTTTCATGTGAAATTGAAATTTGGCCTTTTTTCCTGGGGTACACCGAACACTAATAATGTACTCGTAAACCGGGCTCCCCAATCAGTTTGACCTGAGTTTGATCTTTTTGATGACGTTCTCTCATCAATTATCCATCCGGGCCACAATCAATTGTCTACCATGTACCACACTTCAATGTACAACATATACAAAGCTTTCACACAGGAAGAGACTCAATTCGTAGATCTGATTGGTGTTGAAGACTAATAAGTTAAAAGGCTACATAATCATTAATGTTCTACTTGAGCGGAAATAACAATCTACAGAGGACAATGAGTTTACTGTGTCACTGTCACTGGTAAGCTCGATAAAATAGAGCTATGGCGTCGATCGCGCGTCGTCTGAGTATCCTTGGTAGCTTTCCGCATGTTTCCAGAGTTACTGGCTATAATCGGGACCCTGGAAAGCACTGGTATGTAGTCACTAAACTTGCGTACGGCTTAAGGCTTAAGATGAATTTGCTAAGAGCGACATTTTCACCACTTTCCTGACGAAATACAGTTTAGCATCAATACATCGGAAGCCCGCCAAGCGAGGTGGTGACTTCAACAGACAACCAAGCCATAGTTTTGTTGTGTCGTCGTTTGAACTTTATGCCAGATTGCCTCGGCAGCGAGAGTGTGCGAAAGACGGGTTGGCTCTCTCCTCAAAATTTGGCCCTGTTGTGGAAGCGGTAAAAGGAACTGCTTTGGACTGTGACTCACCGTGTAGTTTTGGCGGGAAAAACTTCGAGTTGAATCACAGCGCCCTTTTAGGAAGCATATACACATAGATAAAAGTAATTTGCCTTCGCATTAATCTGCTCTGTGCTCTTTTAGGAAGCATATACACATAGATAAAGGTAATTTTGCCTTCGCATTAATCTGCTCTGTGCCCTTTTAGGTAGCACATACCCAAGGACACAAGTAATTTTGCCTTCGCATTAATCTGCTCTGTGCCCTTTAGGTAGCACATACCCAAGGGTTCAGTTAATTTTTACTTCGCATTCATCTGCTCTGTGCCCTTTTAGGTAGCACATACCCAAGGACACAAGTAATTTTGCCTTCGCATTAATCTGCTCTGTGCCCTTTTAGGTAGCACATACCCAAGGACACAAGTAATTTTGCCTTCGCATTAATCTGCTCTGTGCCCTTTTAGGTAGCACATACCCAAGGGTTCAGTTAATTTACCTTCGCATTAATCTGCTCTGTGCCCTTTTAGGTAGCACATACCCAAGGACACAAGTGAATTTGCCTTTGCGTTAATCCGCTGTGCCTTTTTAGGTAGCACATACCCAAGGGTACGGATAATTTTGCCTTTGCGTTGATCTGCTCTGTGCCCCTTTAGGTAGCACATACCCAAGGATACGGTTAATTTTGCCTTTGTGCTAATCTGCTCTGTGCTCTTTTACAAGGCATATACCCAAGGGTACGACTGAAATTAATCTGCTCTGTACGGCTAATTTTGCTTTCGCAGCATATAAATACGCAAGGGAATCAATCGCGCGGGCGTCACGATTCTACGCAGCGGGCGATTTTCGCGCTGGCTCGCGTTCTTTTTAAATTGGTCGACTGTCCCTAAGGGACCGTTCATTTTTTATGAGGTAGGGGGGGCTGGTGGGATTTGAGGGGGCCATGCAAAAAAATATGGCTTCAAAGGGGGGGTCAGCCAAAAAAATATGGTGTGTAAGGGAGGGCTCACCAAAAACATGGCCTTTAAGTTTAGTAGTGACAGCGTCTGTAATAATGCTAACAACAGTGCCAGAAGGCCAAAAATAGCGTTTCTAAGGTTCTGAAAATTCAAATTTTCCCGGGGGAGAATGCCCCGCACCCCCCTATTTTACTATTCACCTAACGGCAACTCTACCTCACCAACTGTTTCATTGCAAAATGCAGCCAGGGGAATTTGAATTTCTTTTTTGGCCTCGGCTGGTCTGATTCTTAAACAACTCAGTGATAACAGTGTCCAAAATAATGCTTTAAACCGGCATGAATTTTTTGTTTATGTACTTCAGAATGCAGCAAATTGCATTAGAGCATCTCTAGATTTTCAAACTTTTCCAGGGGAAGATACCCCTGGAACCCCTACCAGAAAATTACTTTTAGTGCTTGTCAATAAAGACATTTACTCCTATAGGACTTGAGTGTTAAAATTGAATGTTTAATTTAAGCTTGATAAGTTTTAGATTTTTTTTATCACTTTGTCTTTTGTCTTTTTTTGGGGGGGGGAGGGGGTCATCTCAAATATTTAGGACTACAAGGGGGGGCCAGGTAAAAAATATCTAATGTTGAGGGAGGGTCATTATATTTTGCACTGGTACTACTCCAACAGGTAGTAGGTAGGTAGGACACGAATGACGTAATTTCCCGAGGATATCGATGACGGTTTGTGCAAAAATGCTCTTGTCTATAAAATAAAAGGAAAATTACGTGGTGGATTATATTTTCTCATGGTATAAATTAAAAACAATATTAAACTCGCTGCACTCCTTTCGTAAAATATTGTTTATACCACTCGAAAAAAAAAATCATATCTTCGCACCGCCGTGTAATACCCTCTACGTATTTCTTTCAAACTGCTCTAATTACTCTTACGGAGCTAAGATTACCCCTTCAGTTTGTTACGTTTTTCTAACCGTTCGCTGGTACCCAACTACCTTATTATAGGAAATAAACGGTAAAAAAATTCGCGTTAATTTTAGTCGCGTTAATTTCTGTGAGCTGGTTAATTTCCGCGTTGTTAATTTTAAAAGTGGAGAGTTAATTCATAAATCCCATGTTCTGGATACAGTCCAGACATTCTTGACTCCCACAGAACAATAGCTTTCCTACATTTAGGCAGAACTTAACGCACATTGTCTGTAAAGAAATTGCCGCAGACACCTGAAGAACTGTTTTGTTTCGTGATCTTTATATTCAGTTAGCAATAAATTTGTTCCAGTTGTGACCACAAGGTGTTTCTTTTTGCTAATCGCGTTAATTTCCCTCACTTTGAAATTTTACCCCCTCTTTCGCGTTAATTTCCCTTATTGGAGAGTAATTTTCCCTTCAATATGCGTCAATTTAAGTCGCGCTAATTTCAAATACCTTAATTAACACAAGCGTTAATTTCCTATAATAAGGTATATGGGAAACTAAACATATTTCCCATTTTGGAGGATTGTACGGGTAACTTAAGTGATTACCCATTTGGAGACGTGTTGTATAGGTAACTAAAGGAACTGCCCATTTTGGAAACGGATTGTATGGGTAACTAAAGGTATTGCCCATTTTGGAAACGGATTGTATGGGTGACTAACGGTATTGCCCATTCTGGAGACGGGTTGTATGGGTAACGTAAGGAATTGCCCATTTTGGAGACAGATTCGGTGGGTAGCTAGAAGTATTACCCATTTCGGAGACGGATTGTATGGGTAACTTTTTAAGGTATTACCCTTTTTGATGGAGAGGGACTGTATGCATGGTAATTCCCGTTTCGTTGAAGAAGGACTGTATGTAAGTTTCAATTTGTTATTCTTCATATTTTCTTCGTACTCTTGGATTTTCCCATTGCTGTTTGTTTTTTTTTTGTTTTGTTTTGTTTTTTTGTTTTTTTATTTTGTTTTGTTTTTTGTTTTTTGTTTTTTTGTTTTTAAACCTACTTTAAGAAACAATATCACCTCAGAATCACCCTCAGACCAACTTAGAAGATTGTTGAACGTCATCAATAAAGTTTGTGGCGTAAAAGCATGTCACAAATAATTTCGCACATAGTGGCCTTGCAGCTTTGTTGGTTGGCCGCAGTGGGGGTGGGGGAAGGGGAGGGAGGGGGTAGGCGGATTAAGCCTCGTGGGATACAATTTTCGGTGGTAAATGGCCGGCGTTGGTGGAAAGGGGTAGGGAATAAAAACTGAAATAAGATGAGGAAATGAAGATGGTCTTATAAATTAGCATGAAATAAGATTAGGGCCGAACTCCGCACCTGCTTCCAGGGGTACATCTCACTCAGGGTAGAATGGAGTAAGGAACTTTATAGCTCACCGTATCCATCTCGCTCCTAATTTTCGCACCCACTTATTTCGGCCCCTTTTTTAGGACTGGGCTCTGTCACGTGATCACTCTTACTTCCGCTTCTTCCAGGAACCATTTCAGCCGTTTGCGAAATCGTGCAGCACGAAGTTGTCCTCCAAGTTGTCTTTCTCGGTCAAGCATGGCTGTTATTAACCGTGTTTTTGCAATCTTTGTGATTTATACAGGTGAGGGCATTTATTTTTCTTATGGGTGTTTTATTTTTAGAGCCAGTTTTACACAGATCGCGTCAAAGTCTTGCAGAGGTTGAATATTGCACTATGCGCGCGAAACATTCGCTCGCTATAGAGTAAGGCTGAAGGCTCAAAATTTTAACAGCTAATTTCCATCTTTAATTACATACACGAACTGGAAATCGTGTCGATTTTACTCTAAGAATACAGATCGTAAAATTTTGTTTTTATGCCTCGTTTCGCTTTTGATGATATTGAAAAATAAACTGTTTGCTGAGTGTTGAAATTGAAACGAAACATAATCTAGCAAGTAGTTAAAGTGGAAGGTTGAAAATCGTTTGTGTAGGACCCATTTGTGTAGCTTCCAGCAGCTAGTGTGCTGTTGATAAATCACTCTTTTGTTCTTTTATATTAACTATGCATATTTATGTTCAAATTTACTACAACCTGTGCTGAATTTCTTTTCACTGACAGAGCAATTGGCATTAGCATAATTACGCCACGTTTAATTTGAAAGCTTAGGGGCCGATTACATGAGGCGGGCTGGCCCGGTTAGCCAGGCTGGCTCGGTTTGCCGGGATCTCGGCACGTCTGTGAAACACATTAAAAATCAACTTTGCGATTACATGGAAAAATCTCAGCCCGGCTAGCTGGGATCCCGGCATCGTGATGCTGGGATCTCGGCTAGCCGGGCTGAAAATTAAAGGGGCATAGTCACGAGGATTTCGCAGATTTCTGGTCAAAACTGTGCTAAAATTATCGGTAGCTGACTTTCTCCATGCCCAATTGTGTTTGAACATTTGGAGAAACATATTAACTTAATTTTATTAAGAGAAAACAAACCACGACCATTTAGTATCGATTTAATGTCAACACGCTGAAAGAATTTGAAAAGTTTAGCCTAATTTTTTCAAATTGCAATCCATTTCAATCCGTGCCATCCGTAGCAACAGACGACAGAAAATAGTTTCAGTGAAGTAATATGACTAATATAGTCTTTGGTAACAAAACTAGACCGTTATTTGGGAGCGTCCATTGATATGAGGAACTAAAATACCGTGACTATGCCCCTTTAACCATGTAATCGCAATTGCCGGGCCAACACTTTCTTGTCACTAAGGGTGCGTTTCTTTGGGAAAATCCGAAAACAGATTTGTGATCCCAGATCATATGGATTCTTCGACACCAAAGAAACGCAAAATCCGAAAAAGGATTATTAATTTTTGTCATGACAAGACAGGCTGGAAGCACGCAATATATATGTCAGAACGATATTTCTCTCGTACTGCTCAAGAATTCAACTAGAATGGAATACAAATAATTTATAAACAAGGACAGTATCTGCAGTAGTTCAAGTGAACTCGCTATTTGTGTTCACAGTTAGCAAAATCTGGTCCCTGAATTACAGAAATGGTACACAAATGAAGTTATCCTGACGTGTCAATGCTTCTGTCTGTACTTTTGGAGAAAACTTTTCAAATATACGGAACGGAATAATCACCTGAATTTTCTTTTTTACAATCGAATGTTTTGTCATGCAAGACCGAGAGAAAATATGGCAAGACCAGTAAATTTGCATGGAAGACCGCTTGACAGATGTACTATTTTTGGATCCGTCCCCCAAAGAAACGCACAGATCATGAATCCTAAAAATCCGGATTTAGATTTGATCTGATGTATCCACTTGGAGTGTGGATTCTTCAGATCACTAATCCGTGATTAATCCATTTTCGGATTTAGGTAAAGAAACGCAAAATCCGTTTTTGGATACAAGAATCCGGATTTGGATTTTCCCAAAGAAATGCACCCTAAATTTCGCTCCAGAACATAATGGCTAGATCAATATTTCTCTTTCTATATAACACATAAAGGCTTATCAGACCATAAAGCTACGTAAAACTGAAAATAATACACCGAAATGATGGATTAACGAAAGTAAAAACACTCGATTCATGCTTTTTGATGTAGCCATCTTTTCACACCACAGCTTCTAAATTTAGCTGCAGGCGGGCTGGCCCGCCTCATGTAATACCGGGCTGAGCAGTCATCTCTGTAGACCGAGCCAGCCCTGCTAACCGAGCCAGCCCGGCTCATGTAATCAGCCCCTTAGGGAAATGGTCAAAACTATTGTACTCAGACAGGACCCACCATTCTGCAAAAAGACCGATGGTCTCTTCATGTACCCCCCTTCCCCCACCTCAAAATATGGTGTCTTGTTTGTATAGCCCCCACTCTATCAGGAGTAGAAACTAAGAAAAATATTCAAACCTCCCTGTGCCATTTCTCCAGCAATGTAAGCTTCATGCACACCTAATATGAAAGTCTCAACTGAAATTTTGAGGCCAATAAATTTTATTCATTTGGCTAACCAAACAGGTGGTATCTTGCATAGCCCCCTACCCCTACACAAGGTGGGTCCTCATCGAGTACACTTGTTATGACCACTTTCCTTAGTTCATTTTCAGTACGAGACAGTTTGCATGCAACGTTAGAAAAGGTTTCAGTGTTATATTGAAAACTCAACCATCATTAGAGTGGAAGACAGCAACTTTAAAAGATTCTGCTCCTAAATTTAAGACCACCATTTCTGACTACATTTATTCATTGGAATTTTGTTCTATTTTATCTATGCATTTCCTATTTTTTTTTTTGTATTTAACCCGCTGACCCCCAATGCACCGAACGTGAACTTCTGCCACCTATAAGAAGCTAAAAGCAGCCGAGAGCAGCGCAACAAACGGATCTTGGGTTTTTTGGTTAACCCACTGACCCCCCAATGCGCCCTAGAATGAGCAGGCGTCTTGTTCCACTTGTGACGTCATCAGTTCACGTGACCCTGAAAAGCTTTGATGGTCAGTCAATGTAATGCAAAAAGATCTTGTAAATGATGCCTGAATGACCATGATCGGATCAAGTAAACCTGAGTAACAGCCAGAAAACCATGGAACTTTTACCTCAAAACCACAAGGAAATCATGGCCTTCCCACCGACTGCTACTTTTGGCCAACTCTTTCCTTTTCAAATGAGCTTTGAGGCCAAAATTTTGAATTGTGGGCATGCCCGAACTCAAAATGCTAGAAAACGTCCTGAAACCGAAAGAAACGGCAACTGTTCATGCTAGGAAGCACTTTTCGCGAGGATTGGGACAAAATTGGATCAACCAGGGCTAAAAAAGGCCATGTGCTGTATAAAAGTACTATTTTTTTGAAGCTTGCCGGGTGTTAATGGGTTAATTTCCACTTATTTATTTATTTATTTATTTATTTTTAACCTTTAAAGCTTGCACTTATGTCATATGATTTTGCAAGCTCATCAAATGAAGCGCCCGGTGGCGTAAGTGATGATTTGAGGTTAAAATCGAAATTGCTCCTATTTAGCTGAACATTGGCACACAGGCTGGTTTTCATGTGAGGAACGCTGTTGCGCACTTATTTCTTGAGCTGAGATCTAAAATTTGAAGAATTAGCGTATTACTTTTGCGTGAAAAGTTTTGTTGAACTGAACTCGCTCAAGTGATGCGTGAAAGATTTCTTTTGTTCTCTGCCTGAGCTAAAACAAAGGAATTCAACCTAGAATCCGCGGTCCTGTTGTTTCCTTTGTGTCAGTTTTAAGCAAAAGTAATACGCTAATTCTTCAAATTGAAGCTCTCAGGTCAAGAAATAACTGCACCACAATGTTCCTTACAGGAAAACCAGCCTGTGTGCCAACGTTCAGCTAAATAGCAGCAATTAAGATTTTCAACCTCCAATCATCACTTACGCCCTTTTTCCACCGGGCCCTTCAAATGTAAATGTAAAATGGAGGTTATTGAATTTCAGTGTCAGGCCCTGGCTGTCAATCAGTCAGGACTGGACCTCTCGCCCTGTAGCGAGACATTTTGTGACAAGCGGTCTCCTTCCACTCACGGATGGTCCAGCTATAAACACACCGAGCGAGCATGAAAATCGTCTGCCACGGGAAAACGTGGCCTGCATGTGATGAGCCGCTAGTGTAGTGAGCCAGAAGAGGGCCTATAGACTATCCCACAGTGGTTGATCTTTTTTGGCCAAGTGATTTGAAGTGTTGGTTCCTTCTGTGAGTACCGGAGAACGGATGATGTGAAACAAAAGAAACGTAAAACAATTCAACTCCAAAATAGAACGAAAGCACCCACTCTCACAAACAAAAGAAGGACAATGTGCTCCGGTACCTGCAGAAAGACCCGAAGTGTCAAAGTCATATCATCTTTGAAGCCAATTAAGCATATCCAGTAGAATTCGTTCTCTTATCTGTCATTTCTTCATGTCATTGCTAGAGGGCGGGTCATGTTGCTACAAAATTTCCGTTGTAATCACAAAGAGAAACATGCTTTTCGCCAGTCTTTGTGAGAAGTACGTGTATCTTTAAACTAGATGTTTATGTCAAATGAAACCACAAAGGAAGCTGTGGGTAGTCCTGCTAAAGGGCTGTACATGAAAGAAAATTTGCCTGGCCAACTTACTGAATGAAGTGGGCTTTCATTGAGAGGAAACTTTGTCACTTTCTAGCCAAGTGTGGAACTAAAATCAGAAACGTGATTGAATTGATCAGATTTTTACGGTGCAATCTACTGCAAACTAAACTAAAACTGCTTTGGTAATCTCTCAAGAGACGACAAGTCCCCAGGGAGCGTTGGGAGATCTCTGAGAAAGAGCCATTGGGACCTACTGCTCATAGCATTTGATTCACCTTTCCATACTGCAGGCAATTTTTGTACTCGCTGTTGATTTCCACACTCGTTCACATGTTCTGTTTGCGTGACTATCCCCAAGAGGAAGGAGAGACTTCTCAAGTGACTGACAAGTAACTTTGGTCATCTTAGGTCACGTGACAATTGACAGAAAAAGGCTGTTGCTGACTGCAGTTGGCAGCTCATGTACCAACAATCATGGCAAAGTGTTGGGGACACTCAAAACCTTACTGAAAACCATAAATCACAGTCGTGGACTAGCCCTCCCTCATGCAATGTTGATTCCTCATCATATATATCCGAGCAAATTTGAAAAACTGTGCCATAACTTTTTCGCTTTGTCCTGGACGTAGTCTAGGACTAAGCCTTCTGCGGCCGACCAAAAGTAGGGGGGGCACTGTCAAACGGCACACCACCGTGCTCCCCGGGGACCAAGCTTTGTGACCACTGGTGAAAGTTTGGTCTGGCACTCACTCAGGGGGGGGGGGGGGATAGTGAGGCTAAACCTTGGCTGTGCTGTGCGAAAGATCTGAAAGGGAGGGTCGGAGCTGCTCTGAGGTCCCTGCGGAACTGTGGGAGAGGGGTGGGGAGAGAGTCGCACAGGCGCTCATGTTGCTCTGTCGTAGTGTTGTGTCAGATATGTTGTTCCAAAACCACTCAGATATATAATGCATGATAAATTAACTGTTCTCCACCCATCACGGAAAAAGGGCTAAGTTACAAAAAGCCAAAACCACACCATTTCTATATTTTCTTGGCAAGGATGTGTGCAATTTGGTTTTCAATTTAAAAGATCCTCATTGCAAATTTTGCAGAAAAAGTCGCACATTTCTCTTGTGAAGCGAACACCGCGCCATGTCCGTTGATGTGTAACTAATTTCAACCACTTTTGCAAATTGGTGTTGGATTTCATGTGTGTCTTATGTCATTTACCGCTTATGCAAATTTGTGTCACCTTTCAAAACCTCATGTTGTAGACTTGCTCCAAGTTGACCTCTTCGATCGACATTAGTAAAGCAAGCAAAGTGATCTTCAATAAGGTCACGAAGCAACCGAGCGAGCAACGAAGTCGCGAGAGGCCTACTAACCTGAAAAAAATGTTATAGGACTTGGGAAAGTCGAATCATGTTGTTGAGTGGTGAATTGTTCACGGGTACCAGCTAGTATTGTTAATAATCTGTGTACTTTTTGGTTTTCGTAAGCTACAAGCAATCGCAAAAAGACTTGAGACACTCTATTTTAGCTCATATTTCACCTTCCCAGCTACAACACCTTTCGACCCCCCTCCCCCCTTATCAATGTTGTATGGATTTCGAGATGTCAATCAAAGTAACAAGGAGCAACATTGAAAGGGGGAGGGGGGTGTGGAGAGCAAACAAGGCTTTGATTTCTTTGCAACAGGCTGCTTTAACGCAAAAGTCCGATTTTCCGGGGGAGTGTCTCAACAATTTTGCAAATGCTTGTAGAAACGTTTTTGGAGCCAAGCTCCTTCATCAGCATTAGATGTAAAACTAGTTGTTCATACATGTCCAATGTAGAACAGAATTTGTGTTACAGAGCAAAGGAGTATAGAAAATGGGTACAGTGGCTAGTATACTTTATACTGTTCATTACATTGTCAGCTTTAGACCTGTAGATGTGCACAGCCTCAGTGATTTGTCTGTCAAGATTCTTACTGAGTGTTCTCATTACTTCAAACTTGAAGATTTCTGGGTCTCTCTCTTCATCTGGATGGAACATTGTCAGGTGTTTGACAAAGGCGTTCTTTGGATTCCCTTTTCTGATGTCTTGACTGTGTTCAGACATTCTTGTGAAGGCTGAGTGACCCGTCTCGCCGATATATCCAGCTTTCTCATATCAGCTTTCATATTGTTTACACCCTCAATGTTATTGTTGCAACTTCTTTTTACATTATCTTTGGGGGAGGGTAGGGTGGGACCTAAAAAAAGGGTCTGCCATAATATCCAGAAGTCTGTTGTGAGTGCTTGTACATATCTGTATTGGAATTGTGCACTTTTAGGGGTACTGTCACAAGATGTCTCAAGTACATTTGGTAGTGATTGTAGTTGTGGTGCTAAATTTTGAGTGTGAGTCTGTGTTAGTTAAGATTTGCTAACACCTAGATTTTCCTTCACATAAAGAAATTAATTAGAGAAATATTTATTGTGGTTATTCTGGTTAATATTTTTGCATTTGTAACTGATATTTAGTATTTTTGTTGTTGTGTTTTAGCTCTTGGTCTGTGGCTAAGTGTTGCAGCTCTGAATGCGGGAAGCTCTTTGTCCATTGCTCCAAGCCCAACAGTGTTTCAAAATGGAAGCACTGCAAAGGCAACTACCGCTTCCAAAGCTCCAAACATGACTGCCACACCTTCACAGAACATGACAGTTACGCCTTCACAGAACACAACTGTCACTCCATCTCCCAACATGACTGTCACGCCTTCACAGAACATAACTGTCACACCTAATGTGACTGTCACACCATCACACAACATTACTGTCACACCTAACATGACTGTCACACCTTCACACAACATGACCATTACACCGTCACACAACATGACTGTCACTCCATCTCCCAACATGACTGTCACGCCTTCACAGAACATAACTGTCACACCTAATGTGACTGTCACACCATCACACAACATTACTGTCACACCTAACAAGACTGTCACACCTTCACACAACATGACCATTACACCGTCACACAACATGACTGTTATGCCACATAACAGCACTAGCCCTGTCATGCCATCACATAATGTGACCATTATGCCATCATCAGCTCACACTGTAATGCCGACATCTTCTGCACATCCCACACCACCACCAGCTCCAACGGGCAACTTTACTGTCAAAGAAAAGAATGGCACAGTTTGCTTGTTTGCTTACATGGGGGCCACATTTGATGTCCTGATTAATTCAAGTGTAAGTATAATAGACTCAGGATTGCTATCTTGAACATGCATACCTAAAGGAACCTTCACATAACATATCATACCTTATTTTCTTGATTAAATGCCGGGGGCGTTTATTTAAAACTAGACCTTGCAGACCCGGCATTTATTTGAACCTGGTATTTACTCGGAGCCCAGCGTTTAGGAAACACAGGTATTTTTCATTACTTTTGATATCCTTATTTTTCCTCTTTTTATACGTTGAGTTCACTGAATTTATGGCAACATTTAGCAAAAACATAAGTGAAACAGGAACAAAACGTCATCAATTTTGTCTCTTGTCGATAAAATTCAAAACAACACGGGAGAACTAGGTTTTTGAGCTATTTTGTCTACAAAATAGCCTCGTAGTCGGCGTGCAGCCTCAAGTTTCTGGGAAGGTTGGTTCTTTGGTTGGTTGGTTGGTTAGTTGGTTGGTTTTTGGGTGGCCAATGCTCGGCATTCCCGACGACTGTCGAATTTTACCGAAAGGCTAGTTGTCGAGGCCGGAACAAAAATGCAGATGAGAACGCATGGAAAATTCTGCTACTAAAGCGACACTACGAAAGTGTCCAGATGTCATTCGCTTGATGTTGGATATTTATATATCAAATAGAATTATGGCTGGCTTCCTTGTGGTAGACTTCCTTAGAAAACGAATCGTCAGCACAAACCTGGTTTACACGTGAGCGGAAGCGAGTTCTAGTAAATAATCCTTTGTACGCATGCGCACAACTTACGTTTTGAGTTATGTGGTTCAACTTTAGAGTGTGAGAAATAACATGACTTCTCTGCAGGGATGTCCCATAGTAAATGATGGTAAATAGATGGCAAATAGTTTGAAGGTATAAAATGGGCAGAATCGTGAATTTCGAACTAAAACGAATTATTGTTCGCACCTTTTGGTAGGTTTTAAAATTAATGCCCATGCCACTCAATCACTAGGTCCGTCAAAGGCACAAGGTCGACAAGGAAAAAGATTGTATGGGTGGCATAAACGTTGCTCGTACGTGCGACTTGCTAAGCGCAAAGTTAGAGGTGACTTATCAGAGAAATGGGTTCCTGGTTAGGCTGCGTGGCGGTAGCGGGATTGTTTGTACAAAGATCAGCAGACAATCAAATCAAATCAAAACAATTATCACCTCCAATACAAAGACAAAAACGCAACAGCTCTACGCAAGATTCGTTTCACAGTCTTATAGACACAAACATCGGTTATCATTTTTCAGATTACGAAAAACGCACAAATTTACTCATTCCCTGCTTCCTTTTAAGTTTCTCCCTTTTGTTACACAACTCTAGCTGCCACGAAAGCCAATAAAAAGCGCCGAAAACGAACTTACGACAGTCTCATGAAAGTCTCGTGACCCGCCATCGAACTTTGTCTCATCACATGTTTGTACGTGACAAAACACCACTTGTTTACACAAAACAGTAATCTGATCTCACGCTCAATCAACATAACACGTTCTTTACACGTGAAACGACCCACACTAAACATTATCCCATGACTGCCTGGCCCTACGATAAAATCCCCCCCGGACCCGGCCTTGAGTTGATCACTTGTACTCCACCTGATAAAATTCACGTTGTTTAACACACAGGCCAACCACTCCATTATTCTCGAATTCACTCATTTAAAATTCCAACGATTCCTTTGCCCATTACCACCTCTCTACATAACAAAACATCCCTTAATATTATTTTTGCCCAATTTTGTATCTTACTTTCACATCAAAACGCTCATCAAAACAAAATTTATTCGCTAAACACAACCACTGATTTTTGTGTAGCTTCAGCGAAGCTGAGACCACTACCGTGTGGCACCAGTATTTTTGCAGGAGTTTAATTTTGTGAATGGTGATTTTTTTTGTGTGTTTTGCAGGACTAATTTTTGCAATTGGGGAAACTGTTTATTCTTCTTGGAATTAATTTTTGCGATTTTCCGGAAGCCGCCTTCTATTTGGAATTATAACATTCTCGTTTTTTGAGTATAAACAATCGAATGCAGGTGAACAACATGCAGATGTATAACACGTTAAATCAGTTAATCAATGGAGTACCTTCAGACGATCCTTTTCTTTAAAGCTTTTAACAGCTTATTACTTGTAATGTACCGACTGCAATTTCATCGTTTTATTTCTGAATGTTTTGCTTCTAATTTCGTTTTATTTTTGAACGAAAGAGACGGTTAAAGTAAATGGGCACCAACATAATATTACATGACATGTAAAAGGCGATGTTTGTATATAAATTTCGACAATGGAGTAAATTTTTGCGGAAATTATTTTTTTCCTCAGGAACTTTTTTTTGCGGATCGTGAAAAAACCGCAAAAATCATAAAAATTTGAATCCCGAAAAAATTAGTTCCACAGTCAACCACACGGTATGTCAGCACGTGCGATGTTTCTGGCTTTTTTGTCAGTTTGCTACGTGACTAGTCACGCAAGACTTGCACAAGACACACAATGGCATGATCTTTTCTAACAAGGCACGCTTATTGCTCGATTTTAGCCGTGTGTTCCGAAATGTAAGTCCATGTGAAATAATGTGGAAAATAAAACAGAGCTTATCTATATATTTGTCTGGATACGGGAGTTGCCACGTTCGTCAAGCATGATGTCACACAAGTATAAGACGTACGTGATCGGCTATTCTCTTCTGGTTCAAACATTACAGAATTAATTTTTGTGACAAGTTACGCTTCCTACTAGATCCAAAATATTTGTCCATGGAAAAATATTCTTTCCATTAGAAAGCCACAAGATTAAATTTCAATCCATTGAGCTGCCGAGAAACATCTGAGCATGAGCTTCAGAAAGGACTGTTTTGTATTATTTTGTTTGTCCCATATTCACACTGTTGTCAGATATTTTACAGATTTTATCTCACTTTCTTCTTGTTTTGTCGTAATTTGAAGCCACACTTGTACGCATTAGCGTACCATCTATTGATCAACGACGCATACGAATTTGAAACCACTAATATAAACTCAAACATTGATCTTTGATCACCCTCAAATCTGTAAGAAGCCCTGGGAACGAGGTTGCACAATATCGGACACAGCTCCACTTATAAGGTAAACTCTGTCTAAAAACCAATACTTTTCGAATGCTCAACGCTACTCAAATAACCAACATCACAGTAGTGTACCTTGGTACACGCACGTTCATTCCATAACCATTTCCGTACATCTCATTGACAGCTACAAAATAGCTCACGCACGCTTTGCGTGCCTATGTTTTCAGTGGAGTGCAGACTACAGTTCACCAACTTCCTTTAACTGGAATGAGCGAAATAAATTGAACTGATGTACTGTAGTGGTTCGTGAACCTTTTTTAGGTTGCCCTAACTGGTTATCAATGTGAAAAGTTACATAAAGGTTCAGTTTCAAATAAACGCCAGACCTCAAGTAGAAGCCAGTGCCTAGAATAAGCGCCAGGGTGTTTATTTAAAACTTGACCCTGTGGACCCGGTATTTAATCGAGAAAATATCAATGGTATTTTGGAAAGTTCTGTATGCATTCACATAAATTTCACTTTAGATTCTTAGATAGCACAATTTGATTACCTGTTAGACAAAAACTCAAAATTAATAATGACAATACTGAACAGATGATCAGGGATTACTATTAATCACTAATAGAGAGGAGATGAGGATACCGGTGGAATAAAGAGGATAGTGAGGAAGAAACTGATACCAAGGGGAATAAGCAGTTTCTGTTGATAATCTGAGACCACAGGACAGTGTTAAATGTAGTGCAGTGAAATGTTTTAGTCCATTTTGAGTGGCTCTATTGTGGAGTTAATTTACAATGGGAAGAGACTCATGAAATAGACCATATAGGGTCACTGGCCGTGTTAATAAGTTGGCGGTATTAATGGAGGGACAATTATAAGGCAGTGATCCACTGTATACATTAAATGATATACCACTGATGAAGGGCTAAGCCTGAAAAGTTTGGTTTTACCAATAACTTTTTGGCACTTTTCTACCTTTTGGTTTTAATACTTTCATCTGCCTTAGTGCCATGCAGTATTTACAAACTTTTGTTCATCACTTATCTTTGTTTTCCACTGCATTTACCTGACCCATGTTGGTACATTACAGAGGTCAAGAATTGTGCTGCCAGTGGGTGCCAATGCAACTGGAGCATGTGATATATCAACCAAGGAACCCTATATTACCCTTCAGTGGCACACAAGCAAAGGTTCCTACAATTTCACAATGCATTTTGTCACAGTTGAAGGGCAATATTTGAAAGCATCTCCGAAATGGACTGCTGCAAATTTGACATTTTCACTGATATCAGGAGTTGGTGCTACTGGTAGGTCAACATATACTCTCCTCGTTTGACCAAGCTTTCTCAGTCCAGTTTTAAAAGTGTTGTTTATACTATGTTCTTTGCTCAGGGCTCTCTCTCTCTCTCTCTCTCTATCTCTTTGGTTATTTCATGCAGCAATTACAGGTCAAAGGTGAAGTGCAACTTAGAGTTTCAAATGAGTAAATGACTATAGACGTGGTAGAGTTTCATATGTTTACCAGCACCAACTTTCCTTGTGAAGCCAGCTTCCTCAAGCCTCACATACAAATTCAGTGCTTTCAATAAGCACCGACGACCTATGAAAAGCGTCTGCAAATTCGCTCAAAGAAGTCGGCTACTATTTTTACTAAATTGAAGTAATTAAAGAAAGATTTCTTTCAATCCTTGTTGATACAGTCGGCTACTCTACTCAAACCAGCTGCCTACAGCTGTACTTCAAATTTTATTGAAACCCATGGGAATTAGAAGACAGGAATCTTAATGAATTTGTTATTTTGTCCAGAAAGCCTTGGATTTATTTAGAACACATAATATTTGATTTACCGTGAAGGGGGGTGGGGGGCTGTTCTGAATCATGACTTGAACAAAACTCACACTAACTTGTCCAAAATTCTTTTTTTGTACCCCACTTATACCCTAACTTGTTAATAATTCTGCACTTTGAAGACCAAGGAGTTACCTTAGTACAACCCCCCAAAAAATTGATTTATCTTAACACTTCAAGCAGTATTTTAATTTGGACTAGAGCTTAGAGGGGTGTTATGAAATCTGACAGCCATAGGGGTGGAGTTATCAGAGAGGGGGGCTTGATGGAGCTTTTAAGGCATATGTCATAGGTGTGTGAGATATTGTGAAAAGATTAATTATCGGATTAAATTATGAAAGAATTTCTGTCAATCATACCACGTACCATGTAGGTCTTGTCTTTGTAACCTTTCTCTTCCCAATGTTTCTATGTTGTTGACGAGATAATGATCTTATCTTCACAATGCTTCTCCTTACATTTCTGTGTCCGTAAGATGTTAGTCCTACCTTTTTATCATTTCTCCATATTTAGACAATCCTAAGGTATAAGTCTTCTGGACATTTTCTGTACATTAGTGTACATGAACAGAAAGCAGTCATCAGCACTGTTGAAGGATTTTGGAGGCATGTTTGGGCTTAGTTTCATGGGCAACATTCCAGGTCTCATGACGACACTTCCACTTCGAGGTGTAGAAAAGGATTTTCAAACAGGCTTCTTAACCAGTTTGGAAAACTGACTTGCCTATTGCCCTGAAAACTAGGGAGAAGACTGTTGGTTGAAGCCTTAATGATTTGATGGAGGGTGGCAGAAAAAAATATACGATCTTGAGTTTAAGTTTTTTTGGTTCCCTTATTCTTGCAGGACCTATTACCTTCCATTCTGGAATGAAGCCATTTACTGAAAAGCTGTCTGCTGATGTTGGTCGTGCTTATATTTGCACAACCAGTTCAACTGACTTCAAACTGACATCTGGCAATTCAACTGTGAATGTCTCTTTAAGTGACATTGAGTTTCAACCATTTGAAGTGCACAACGGACATCTTGGTGAACGTAAGTGCATAATATTTATTTTGGAATTAGTAGTGTTAAATTTAACTGCTTTTCTAACGGCTGGCTTCCTCTGGGAATTTTCTGCAGTTACTTGATTACAGTAGTATGACATAGTGGTTATATCTAATATCTAGAGACATCTGGTGAAAAAAAATTATTGGTCACCACAACTTATTTCTTGTTATTCTTTTTAAGGCCTTGACTACTTGCGTCAAATCTAGCCAAAAATGTCCAAAATGATGAGAAAAGAACAACTCCATAAGAAAGTTCTGCTTGAGAACTTTCATTTGAATGTTTACACTGACGCATTACATCCACATGCTCAAAGTTAGAACCTCTGTGAATGGCATAGTAAACAGCACCACAGGAAAGTATTGCTCAGTAGCTTTCATTTGAAGGGTCACACTTTAGGATTTCACCCACAGACTCAAAAGTTAGAATCACCTTGTACAGCATAATAAACAGCACCACAGGAAAGTACTACTCAGTAGCTTTCATTTGAATGGCCTCACTTTAGGATTTCATCCACAGACTCAAAAGTTAGAGTCACCTTGTACAGCATAATAAACAGCACCACAGGAAAGTACTGCTCAGTAGCTTTCATTTGAATGGTCACACTTTAGGATTTCATCCACAGACTCAAAAGTTAGAACCACCTTGTACAGCATAATAAACAGCACCTCAGGAAAGTACTGCTCAGTAGCTTTCATTTGAATGGTCGCACTTTAGGATTTCATCCACAGACTCAAAAGTTGGAACCACCTTGTACAGCATAATAAACAGCACCTCAGGAAAGTACTGCTCAGTAGCTTTCATGTGAATGATAAAAAAAAAACAATATTTACGTGTCAAAATTGATCTAGCTCCCTGTAAAGACAGGGTGCTAATTGGGGACACACTAAATAATAATAATAATAATAATAATAATAATAATAATAATAATAATAATAATATTACAAATTGTTAAAAATGCACTAAAGAATAATTTTTTGTATAATTCAAGTGATCACACTTTAGGATTTCATCCACAGACTCTAAAGTTAGAACCACTGTGAACGACATAGTAAACAGCACCACAGGAAAGTACTGTTCAGTGTCATCAGGGCTTCATGCATACGTTGGTGGAAATCCCATACAGGATCCTGCAGGATTTTCTAAGATCCTTATGTTCACACAGGATCCTACCCAGGATTCTAAATGGTAATAATCCCAACCATGTTTTATAGGATCCTGCTCAGGATCCTGTTAAATCTTTCAGGATTCTGTTCAAGATCTTATGGGATCCTGTTTAGGATCTTGTAGGTTCCTATAGGATCTTAAACAGGATCCTAATCAAGATCCTAGACAAGATCCTGTAAGATCTTACAGGATGTTAATAGGATCCCACAGGATCTTAAGTAGGATCTTATCAGGTGTTAGGATCCTATTATGATCCTGTGCAGAATTTCTACCAGGGTAGACTCAAACATTACAACTGTGTGTTGATGGTACCATGTGAAAGTATAACTCAGCTCAGCCTTGCCGGATATCATCCACAGACTTAAAAGTTAGACCTACCTAAATGTAGTACAGGAAGATCTTAACCCTTTCAAGCCTCATTAGTGATCAGCATTAAAATTCTCATTTTAATGTTAATACAAAATTAAACATACAGTTGACGAGAATTAGGGAAATGATCACCAGGGATGAATTCTTTTGATATTTAAACAACTTCTCCTAACTAGCACTATAACAAATGAATGGCATTCATTAAGGAGAATACCGTATTTACCCGTGTATTATTCGATCCCGTGTATGAGTGGACCCCCTATTTTTGAGGCCAAACACTAAGTTTTCTTTATTTCCGGGTAAGAGTTTTCTTGGAAAACTAATCTTGTATTTCTTAGAATTTTCTCTCAAGTACAGTGTTCAATCTAGGCCGTGTCTTTGCGTCATTGACGTGGTAAATTATATCCTGACGCAAAATGAAGTTAACATGGGGTCATACTGACGCAAAAAAAGAGAAAGAAAACAAGTTACCTCACATATCAGTACTTAGAGAAGTGGGCATTCGGCAATAAATAAAAGTAAAAATGCATGCTTAGGAGTACTTTTTGTGTCAGGCATTCCACACAATTCCGAGAGACACTGGACTCCGCACATTTCGACGTGCAAGCGTTGCTTGGGCCATCGGTGTTTTTTTGCAGTTGTCAGTTGGGTTGTTTTTCCTTGTAAAAATTAACATGAAATGACAACAAAAGTTAACATTTTTATCGAAAAGAGAAGGGCCGTTGAATCTCCTGAGAACAATGAAGAAGGACCGGAGAAGGATGGTGAAAGATCGGAAGAGAGTTTGATTAGTATCACTACAAGTCAACCTCACGAGCCAACTGCCAAAACATGATTTGAAGTTAAGCTTATAATAGTTTAATACTGGTGATAAGGAAGCATGAAATGAACGAATTAAGCTTAATTGTCTTTCATCATTTTTTATACCAAATTGGTCTGGCACTTTTTTAAAAATACGTTTCAGCTTTATAGTTGGGTCAATCCATACAACTGTACCACCTGCAGCAGTATCATAGGTTCATGTAATCCGACTTTTCACTGCAATAAAGGAATCAAACTGTGAAAAACATAAAGAATTAGTAAAGTATTCTTGGGTAATGGTTGTGATGATGTCAGTTTTCCAAAGTTTTTTTTTTTGTATAACATAGTTTGACCCAGACTATTTTTAAAATGACCCAATTTAAAATGACATGTGCGACATTTGACCCACTTTGACTAATTTCTAGATTGAACACTGCAAGTACTATGGATATATGAAAAAATAGCAGCAAGTTTCAACATGAAGTTTTTATTATCACGTTTACGCGAGCATTCTAGCGGGTTTTAGCAACACGTGTATATGCGGGCATTTTGTCCATAATTTTTGGAATAGGCTTATAAATTCAAATGTACTAATTTCAAACTAACCTTTCTAATTGTGGATGGGTGGAAAGGGGCTTTGGAAGACAAGCAAAACACCAAAGAAGCTCACTCGGGCAGAGATCTCATGGATATACCCCACCATGATTCCCCAAACTAGCTAAGGAACGATATTAAAATTAAAACAAACCTTAAGTCCATTCATTGGCCACCATATGCCTATCGTAGGCCTCATTCGCCTTCAGAGGAATTCATCCGTCTTAACCTCTCTTCATCGACTTTCATAATCCTTTATATACATTTATTTCCCTTCATTTGCATTCATCTTCTGTCATTTCCCTTCATCTGTCTTCATCCACAATCACCTGCCTTCATTTGCTCTCATCTGCCAATATCCCAACCTGATCAAACATGCAGGTCACGAGAATAAAGGAAATGATCACCAAACATTAAATGTCTCAATGTTTGTGCGAATTCTTCCAACTAGTACCATACAAAGTGTATGGAGATCACCAAGGAGAATATGCATATTGATATTGGGGCTTGAAGGGTTAACAGACACCTAAGTGAGTCGCTGCGTTAACTGATTTAGTCATTTAACTGTCATTTAATTTTCCCGAAGAAAATACCTTTCATTTCTTTGAACGGTCATGAACCCTGTAGCATTCTCTCCACAAACCAAAATTTTAGAACCATGTCTGGCAGAGAAAAGGTTTTTAAAAAGACTTGGGGGCAAGATATAACAATTCAATAGCTTGGGGGATAGTTACAGACTTGTATTTTAGGGATAAGGGTAACTGTTCTTAAAATTATTGGTATGAGGAACAGCCCAATACCCCTAACATGGCCTCACTTCTGTTACTCCTGAACTGAAACCATTTTCTGTGTTGAGGTTATTTTTACTTTTTGTTTTACAGGGGACTATTGTCACACTCCATCACCCCCGCCAGCCACCACAGAACGCCCGCCACACACGCCAACATCCAAGCACAAAGAAAGCCACGTGGTGGCCATTGCCGTCGGCTGTTCATTGGCTGGGCTTGTTGTCATTGTGATCATTGGTTACCTCATTGGCCGGCGTCGCAGTCGTAACCAGTCTGCTGGTTACCGCAAGCTGTAACCATGGCAACGTTGCAGCAGGCAGATTGGGCAACAGAGTGACAGTAGCAAGCAAGCTAAAAACACAGCTAGGTGGATAAGTAGCTAGTTAGCTAAGTAATCTTGACTGCTGGTAGAAGATTAAATCTTGGTGGTGTTAAACATTGATTTCTATCTTGTGGTGTATTGATGTTGTGATTGTTACCTCTGTTAGAGAAACTCACAAGTTAAAAAATATTATTTGTCTTAAGTAATTTTAAGTAATTAAAAATGAAACTCTTATTTTTATAGAATAAGAGGTAAAGAAGTTGCTTGTCGGTAAAACTCGATAAACAACCGATACCCCTAGGCTTGACCATTGTTGTGAGGTTGTCGATGAACTAAAAGATCTAATTAGTATTTGTCATCATTGGTTTTATCATCGCCATCATTGTCACAGTGTAAGTCAGAAAAATTTGTCGGTAAGGTCAGGAAAAAGTGTGAGACTGTCATTATGTAGCTTAGCTAATGGGCGTTCACACCCTAATGTTAATTTCTTGTTCTTTAGCCTCTGAGAGACTTACACAGCTCTTTCAAGGTCTTCTCTGATTTGCTGAGAAAACAATAGAACAAACAACAGAACAATGGACCCTAGCTCTGAAAACAATAAAGCTACGTGATACCAAGGTCCAATGAAATTAGAGGTTGTTAAGAGCTGTGTGGTATCTAGCTGGCGTTATGGTTAAAACAGTAATTCACCTAAATCCAAAACCGTCTAGTGCACGAAGTAACAAGAGACCCATGTTTCTAAGACTTAAAACTTTTTTCCCAGAGACTGGCTTTGTTCTGAACTGAAGGGAAAGCTGGCTCTGCTTCGTTTTGTGTCACTTCCTCGACCTTTCATAAGTAAATTTGCCCCAGTTGTCTTTCTTTACCCAGGTGTATAAATGGATACTGGCACAAAAAAATGTTGGGGTGTAAACCTGCAATGAACTAGCATCCCATCCAGGGGGGAGCAGTAGTACTGTTTCTAGTTCATGCTACAGAAGTCTTAGTTAAGAGCCAGCTATGTAAGCCTCCTTTGGTCTATGTGCGACTTTCTTACCTTGCCTTATTGCATTGAGTAACCTTACTAAAACCACATAATATTCCCGAGATGCTTAGAAGACTCAGGCGATGTTTACGTAGTTTGGGTAATTTGTTAAAATTATATAAGGTTAAATAAATGGACAAATTAAACTAAGAGTAAATGAGCAATTTATGAGAAAACATATGTTGCACATTTGCACTTGCCGTGTTTCTGTTTAGCTAACATGCAGGTTGCTTCGTTTCTAGTTTAGGATAGACGAGGATAGATGTAATCATTGTTAATATGCGCTTTGTACAATGTCCATTTGTAACATGTTTTCTTTTTTAATAAACTGTTTTGGTACATTTTATGTCATTTCGGTATTAAGGCATCAATATAGGCACTAAGCCGTTTTCTGTTCTTCAAACAGCAGCTTGGAAATACGGAGAACGAGTTTCTGTAGAATTATATGCAACGGAAGTTTCAGCTAAAGAATCCAAACAGATCTAATTGTCTTAGCTTACCCAAATATCCCTTTAACCCTTTCACTCCTAGTTGTGGCCAAAGTAAAAATTCAAGAAAAACCAGAATTTTCAGTTTAAGAAATCCAGCCAAACAAATAGTACCATGCGATAGCACTGGGAAAGAGATTTCATTTGAATGGTCACACCATGGGATTTCGTCCACAGATTCAAACGTTAGAACTACATTACATGTTTCCGTAATTGACTCTTGGAGTGAAAGGGTTTAAAAGACTTGAAACAAATTGAGAAAACAGGAAACAACACTTGAAGTGTTTTTGCTTTCGTTGGGTGCCATAATTCAAGTTGTTTTTGTGTAGTGGTTCGCATGCCGGTCTTTCGATTCTAATGTCGCTGTGTTTTTCCGTAAATGGGGATTTTCCTTGGTTTGTTAGGCCATGTTTTTATAAAAATGGCGATGTTTGAAAAATTATTTCCCTGTTATTGAGCAAAGGAAAAGTGGAGATATTTGTTATCTCTGGCACATCTGTGCCTCTGTGGTGCATCAACTTGTTATTTTTGCTGGAACTGAAACTTTAAGTTTCGTTACTTTTGTTTTGGGGTATTTTTGGATATTGTACATCTTTTTCAGACACCAGTTCAATTTGTACTGGCGTAGTGGGCACTTTATTGTTCAAGTGGGGATTTTCCCTGGTTTGTTTGGCCATATTTTCATATAAAGAGCCGTGTTTGAAAATTGTTATTTCACTTTCGTGATGTCTGGCGCATCTGTGCTTTTATGGTGCATCAACTTGTTATTGTTATTAACCTTTTTATTATTTAATATTTTTATGTTGTCATTTTTTACTAAGGCCATGGGAAAAACAACTTGGCAGGTGCTCGTTATGCTTGTTTCTTTTTGCTGGATTTAAAACGCAAAAGTCGGATTTTCTTCGTGTAATAATATACTTGGTACTTCCGTTGGAAGTCAATCAAGTTCTTGATCTATGTAGGACGAAGTACAAGAGAACAATTTTTGGTACCCTTAAGCTAGTGTGCAGATATCTCTAGTGTATTTCCCTTCTTTCTCGGGAAAAGTCTGCTAAAGGAATAAGGCGTTTCTCTTACGGTTTCACGGCGCGCGCGAGTGACGCGCCTACATGAAAGGAAATTTTGGGGATAAGGAGGGGCTACACTGTGACCCTGTTCCATAACTTCACTCTTCGAGGTTCTTTCGTGTTGCGCAGGTAAATCTGAGAGCTTTGGACGAGTGTCTTTTTTGTCACGTTTTATCGAGGGTCGCAGTGGTGATCGCAGCCTGAGACAGTTTGTTGTCTCCCTTCTGTCGCGTACGATTTTGAAACAGTCTCTTTTCCATTGCTGTGAATTAGAAGGGTATTGATCAATGTAAAGGGGGCTGGAAAGATTTGGGGTATCTGAATTTTTTTCTCTACCACTCTCCGATGGTAAATAGGTGCTGACACAGTAGCGGCAAGAAGTAAATGGTAATAGAAAGGCCCAAAATGTAGAAACAAAAGTAGCGTTATGTGCCCTTTGGGAAAGCTACAGGTCGATATTTCGCTCAAGTTTCTCTTGCTGCAGTCACTGTGCTCCCCAAATAACTTCAGCCTTTGAAAGCAATCCCGTGATTATCACGTTACAAAGCCCCTACAGTTCATTTCCTGCTGTGAGTATTTCATCATGTCCTTTCTCTCGGGGATCGTTGAGGACAAGGGAAAGAAACACTATTTCTTTAAGAACTCTAAATTGATTTTTGAATACATTGCTAATTTCCTTCCCTATTTAGAGTTACTGGATAGTGTACGACTATTAAAAGATTAAAAGGGTTAGGAAACTTTAAGTGAAATGTAAACAAATACGCCAACACGATCAGTTCGTGACGGAAACCGGAAATGGGAAAAAAGATACAATCTTGTTTCCACACGCAAAGAGGTCTCGAAAACTTTTAATGTTACTTCCAATATACCTTAAGTTTGTAATCCTTTTTCGTTTGCATGTAAACATCATTGTTTGAGCTTCATATTTTTAACAATATAGCTTTATTAGGTGTGGATTTAATTACAAGAAGTGCCATTTGACGTAACGCGCCGAAGTGCGTGCATTGGACAGGCAATAACAGCTGATTGTTGTCACGTCTCTCTATTGCGGTTTCACTCTCGACCGTTCTACGTATTCGTTCAAACTTTAACTGCCATTTTATCATCCGAAATACATCGGAGATGGCCAAAGTTAGTCGGAAAATTAATATGTAAGATGTAATCAAGGTTAAAATTTCGTTTTCGTGGTACAAAGCGCCAGCCACTGCAATATTTTTCGCCAACATCAGGAGAACAATAGATAGCGATTACGTATTCGAAACACGTGTGTTGCGTCAGATACCCACCCTTGTTACCGAGGCAACCTAAGAGCTCCTTTTGTTCCAGCTGTCTTCTGATTGGTGCGGTTTGACGCAGAAGCTATTTTTGGCGTGCAAATTTTCCCCTGAAGTGTTTGTTACGCGAAAATTCGTGGCAAGCTTTCGATAAATAGAGCGACAAGAAATCGTCAAAGGATTGCTGAAGTGAAAACGTTACAAGAAACTGGAAGTGGTACTCTCCCTATTCGGGCTAGACAGAAAATTAAACGGACATTTCCTGTGATTACAACGAAGAGAGAAACGAATTTCATAGCTGAAGCTTGAAAGCCCTAGAACGTTGCCAATAGAACGCCACAACAAACAACATGAAAGACGAAGTTCACTCCGCCATCAAGTTCTTGTCCGAGGTTCTTCTAAGAAACTCTAAAGTGAACGAAGAACAAATTCAGAAATTCAAGGACACATTAGAACAATTAATGATTACGAAATTCCAGAACCACTGGCATCCAAGCAAGCCGTTAAAAGGAAATGCATTTAGATGCCTCAACATTGACTCGACCGCTATCGACCCTGTATTGTTAGCAGCGACGAAAGCGAGCGGGATTTTACCGACTGTTCTCTTAGAAATTTTCCCCGGAGGACTCGCTTTATGGGTCGATCCTGGTGAAGTGTCGTGTAGAATTGGAAAAGGTTCCATTTGTCCGTTATTTGGTGGTCAAGCGAACACTCAACAACAAAGTAACAGTCAAACTCCACAGCGGCCGCTTCAGCACTTCAACTCCAGTTATCGACTATGTTCTTCACAGTCAAATTTCAAGCAGTCGCTGTTTCCAAGATATCACAGTAACAAAGAAAACTTCGAAAGGTACCACTGGGTGAGTAAGGACTATTCCAAGAGAACTGCCGAAGTATTTTAAATAGCAAAGCACAAAGAGAGATTTTATCGACTGCTTTTTATTTAATTTCCCGACGTTGGACTTGTAGAATGTCTTTATTATCCCTTGCAGACGAATGTTTTAAAGTTTAATATAAAATGTTGTAAGGTTCATTGTACATAGTCATACAGTTTCTATGTACATATCTCTCTTAAGAATGTTAGTAACCTTGTAAATGGAAGAATTTTTGCTTATATTTTTCGCCAATACCTAGGAATTGCGGCTAATTAATTTGTAAATTTGTACAATTGTGAAATAATATTTGGAAGCTTCCCTAGGAGCGAAAATTGTGAAATAAGATTTACATACATAGTGTTTCATATTTTGTACAAGACCAAGATTAAGTTTTATGGTTAAAATAAAAACATTCAATTGCTGCAGTGAAAATGAAATTGAGCCTCTTGTGTTGATGTTTTCCAGAAAGTTGAGGTTTGGTCCTCTAACGTGAAATTTCTGACATTTCCGCTTTTTGGATCATCAAAATTAAATAACCCCGAAATGGATTTTCAGGAAATATTAAAAGTTGAGTGGGCTATTCAAAATTTCCTTCAAGGGATTTTCGTCTCGAACATATTGGATGGAATGAATTGTTTCCTGTTAACTTCTATAGCCCATTGCTAATATCCACCGTTGCTATTCCGGGATGGGATGCTTTTTTGTTGGGATGTGGATGCAAAATCGGAGAGCTAGACGCATTATGAGATAATTATTATCTTGCCTATGAAGAACACACTCAAGCCTGAGGAGTGTTTAGGCGTAAGCCAGAGTCGAGGAACAGGAATGGCCCAGTCATAGACCACTCACCTTCCACGAATTTGTCCCAAACTCATATTTCAGATTTGGTGTCTTAGTCTTGTTGGCTCTCCTTGCTTGAGAGGTTTTCTTATCTTTCTCATGTGTTCGTTCTTCCACAATAACTTACTATACTGGAATCTAACAGTCACACTGTCCAGTCTCAAACTAAAAATTTTTACCCTTGTTAGACAAAGTCAGCTGAGGATAGTGATGTCATGGAATAGCTTATTTTGTTAAGAATGTCCATCTTAAAATTCACACTTTATTTGGACTCAAATATAACCGCACATTGTGCACCTGAGACGGTTCAAATAGTGGACAGTGGAGAAAAACATTGCAAAGGAACCAAATTCTCTTTCTGTTCCAACTGTTGTTCTGATTGGCTAACATAAGAGCTTTCATCAGAGGTGTCCGATTCTAATGACTTTTAGCCAGTCTAATACGTCATTACCCCCTCACAAGTTATACTCATCATTGTACCAGTACAAAATGGATCATAGTTAATTTTGCAAACTTGGCTTGTCAGCTTAAAATTCAGTCATTTAAAGGCAACCTCTTGGCTGCTTGCCTGGCTTGTTGGAATGACTTGGTTCAACCCCTCATAGATTTCAGATCAGTAAAACACACCTCTGTTTGCTCCAATTTTTTCTTTTCTTTTGTGTGTTTGAGTGTCATAGCCAACAACTATTACACTCTATACTTTTAACGTGCTTTAGGTGGCTACTTATTTAAAATGTCCCATGTTATTTTCAAGAGTAAAAACCAGCTATGTTGATGAAATAATTGTGGGCAATGTGGTAAGCTTTGAAACAAATTTCAAGCATTCTGAGTAACAATCATCAAAAAAGAATGTCAAATGATGCTCCACATAATAAATTATAGATTATCTTATTAAAGTGGTAAGGAGCATACTCAAAACAAAATTCTTTACGTTCAATGTTTTTAGGTTGTGCACAGCCAATTGATGTTTTTGTACAGCATTTCTGTGTCAGTTACGTTTCTTGCAGATTTTTGTTTTCCTTCAGATTTTTGTTTACCGGGTGTTCAAAATGATAATTCCTCTGAAATATAAGAAATAAGGTCATGCACATCTCATTTTCTCACACAATCCTTTTTTATTATTTTTCATTATTTTTGAGAAAACATCAACTTGTTGTGTGGAATCCTCATTTGGTTCGTAACGCTCATGAAAATTTTAATTTTAGCCCTTAAATAATGCCAGGGGGGCTATATTTTCCCTTCTTGGCAAAACAGAAAGACCACTAAATTTGTTTTTATAACATGTTAATTTACTGAAATAACTACTAAATTATTAACCTTCACTTTCAAATAATGGCTGTAAAACGATGACATCACTACCAAATTGAGACATTATTGTACAGGCACAAGTTTCAAAAAATTGTACTTGTACAACTTTGAGTCTTAGCTTGCAGATTTTTTTAGCCATTTTGCATTGACAAGGAATCAAGAAATTAAGAATAGCTAGCTATGTTATTGAATTACAACCATGTTGCATCATTCAGTTTTGTTAGGATTAATATGTTGTCCCTATTACAGCATTCTCAGTGTAGGACTCGTAAGCTCAAGCTTGTAGCCAAGCTGAAGAAAGTGTGGTTAAGTGGATATTGAATAAGCGGGTCACAAGAACGGGAGTCGATGAAGTGTGTAACTCCAATTATGACTTCCGGTTTCCGTACTGTACGTCATGCAAGAGTAGCGATCTGTCTCCAACGTTCAGGAAATTTCTGGAATAATAGGAAACTATCATGTCTAATTTAACGCCAAATTTAGGCAATTCTGGGACAATTTTGTCCTGGAGTAATTTAGTGCTTTTGGGCCAAGTATTTCACGCCCCATTATTGTTAGGAAAAATTGAGCGAAGAAAACTCGTGGAAGAGAAAACAGGAGCTAAATTAAGAAGGAACAGATCCTCAGAAAGTTGAGGGCAAATAAACTTTGAGTCGTGCGATGTGGGTCGACTTTTTGAGTCTGTGGATGAAATCCTGAGGTTAAATAAAAGCTACTTGGCAGTACTTTCCTGTGGTGCTGTTTGTTATACTGTACAATATGGTTCTAACTTTTGAGTCTCTGGATGAAATCTTAAAATGTGACCGTTCAAATGAAAGCTGCTGAGCAGTACTTTTCTGTGGTGCTGTTTATTATGCTGGACAAGGTGGCTCTAACTTTCTAGTCTGTGGGTGAAATCCTAAAGTGTGACGTTACAAATGTAAGCCAATTGATCAGTAACGTGTGAGTATTTTCCGATGATAATGACGGTGGTAGTTTATGCGAAACAAAATTTAAGATGCCTTTCCAGTTTAGAACTTGGGTTCTTCAGCTCGCGAAATGACGAAGTGAGAAAACATCTCTTTTCACTAGCGAAGATTGTGATGCTTGTCAGAAGCATTGCACACTTCATTTTTCTGGCTTCAAATGATCTTTGTCTCACACCAACCCCCACCCCCACCCCCTGAGATTTTGTCCATCGAATCCTGCCATAGCCATTCTCTTTGAAGAATGGCTTTGTCAGTGTCAGGAGCCCATTACCTCCTGTCACCGTGTGGTAATTTTTTACAGTTTCCCAATTACATTATTAACCTTCTTATTAGCTCTAAAAAAATAAGAAAGGCAAACGAGGAAACATTGTTGTACAAACCATGAATTTTATTATTTCCCAAAATGTTTCCCCGTTTGCGCACGTGCAACATTTGTTGCGAAGCAAATACCTTGGTTCGAAACAAATATTGCGTGTGTACCCAAAAGGAAAAACAACATGGGTAGCAATGTTTCAGGACAATATTTTCTTGTTTGCGCAAGCAGAGGTTAACCATGCCAGGTGATAATATAATCGAGTGTTCTTTTCAGCTGTTTTTCTCACTCATGCAAAAGGCAACGATACGAGCTTTGCTTACAGCTGTTTAGAGTGCTCTCACGTTAGACGAGAAAATTGTACGTGTTTTTTTTTTTCAGAATCCACAGACGCGTAACTAGTTTTGTTAGGCCCGATTTCATTAACACTCATCTGAGCCCTTTAGTTAGTCGCTCTAGTTTCGCGTTTACGCGAGAATTGTTTGGCCAGCAGAATAAAAATAGGCCCAGATCGGAGGTAACACGAATCACGGGAAATCTGAGTCAAAAAGTGCTGTGGTGACTCGAAATCATCCTCAGTTATTTTGGACTTCTGCCACATTTGCTGAAAACATTGACCTGTTTTTCCAGAGTTACTAACACGCATATTGGAATCTGAGTGCCCAAAAAAAGCTGTCAGAAAACATTTGAAGTGTTTTTCTTTTAGAGTTGATGACAAGTGGAAATCTACGAGATGAAGAACTCCTGTTAAACACGATTTTTCGTGACGAAACCGTAAGAGCGTCTGTGTGGGAGGCTAGATTTTTATCAGATAATTGGACTTCTGCTACATTAGCCGAAAATATAAAACTGCATGTTTTTCTCAGTACAGATGCAGGCGAGTGGAAATCTTTAAGTCAGATCAATAATTGCTATGGAAACTCAACATTCGTCCTCAGCCTTTTCAAGGGTCCCCACCGTAACAATTATATTAGTCGAAAACATTTTAAGTGTTTTTTAGCGTAACAGCTAGGTGGAAATCTGTGAGACCAAGAAAAACAAATTCTGTATAAAAAAAACAGCTATTTTGAGTTGTTCTACATTGCTATAAGCCAGAAAAGTATGTAGACTTAAGAGGAGGGGAAATCTTCCAAAATACTCTCTCGTGAAACCCCTGTATTGAACGAGCCAGACCGAGTAATTATATTTTAACGAAATGTGTTTACCTCTCGCCTGTTTGGAATTCTTTATGCAGCACCTCGAGTGTTTGCTGTTTTCTGTGTTCTACTTACTGAAAACACGTTCTTAAATTATCAGCACGTTTTTCAGTTAAAAAAAAAGATGAATTTGGGAATTTGAGTGGCCAGAAATGCAGTAAACACGAGTACTTTTAAGGCTGTTTTGAGTTCTTTCAAAATGCCACATTAAAAATGTGTTTTCATAACTCTATTTTTTATGTGGAACAAATTTCCACATTCACAGTAAATGGGTGCATAAAGCTCAGTAAGACGGAGGGAACTGACGAGAGAAATAAGTAGCAATCGTTGCAATATTGCCTTTTATGATATAGATAGCCCCCGGATATGAGCAAACATGGGATCTGATTGTCCCCCTACTAAATGATATCAGCTAGTGTCCTTTGCCTAGGGACGTCACGTGAAATGGAAGGCTAGAAAACACTACTTTGAACTGGAAAATTTGTCTTGGTCAGTAACATCCTTCGTGATCCAAAAGTTGTTTATATAATATAGTTATCATTCCTGACCGGTTTATCGTCCATTAGCCTGTGCGCAGACGTCTCCTATTTCCCAGGCTAATCGTCCATGAACTTAGAAAAGTGCAAATCAGTGGGACACACCAAGAAAAGGCGGGAGCTGGCTCGTTCCCAGGACGTCCACCCTTGTTCTATGGCGGTGGACGTGGAGTTGTGGGACGGATCCACTGCGGCGCGTTTTGCATCATTTCCACGAAGGTAGCGCCCTGTTTTCCCGCGCTATACCTGCGCCCGAGAACGAGCCAAGGGCGGGAACCTTAACTGATTCTTGGAAGGGTGATAGGCTTCTGTTTACGTTTACTTACACACAACTGAGGAAGACTTTTTTGTAGCGCGCTGTTGTAGCGTAATAACGGGGAACAAACAAGGAACAATTTTGTACAGTGACAATTTGTTTTATTTTAGTGAGGTTGAACAGGGACCAGGCAGACTTACCACTACTGAGTGGATTATCCAGTGCCCGTCCAGTATAGTCTAGCGGATAGGTAAAAATTTTCTGGACTTTATGATACTTGTCACACTAATACTAGGTATCGTAGGGAACGTTTTCAAGATTAGAGGCAATCTGGATAGGATCTGTGGCAGCTGGGAAGGGGGGGCAGGAATTTTTCAATATGGCCGCCATTCAGACTATAAAGACTGTTATTGGAAAAATGAAGCAAAATTAACTTGATACAGTGTTGAATTGTCATTTTAGTTATGTCTGCTGGTTTAATTTCCCATCAAAACAAAACATTGACATTATTCGGAGTGATTTAACTGAACTCAGGGGATCGTTATATTTTAGGTCAAAATTATGCAAATTAGCTATCTAATTAATTCAACTACACTGGTCGAATCATTTAACCACAACTTCGTTTTCTCCTCAATAATTTCGGTGGCCACTTTCAAGCTTACCTGTTTATCTGTTTCAAGGCAGAACTATGATGCAGTTAAAGACCGTAGAAACACGTTGTTACTCACGCTATTTATTCAGTTATTTGTCCTTTTATTTTCCACTTTCATCAGCCGCAGTAACGACACAAGCACAGGAACTTCCAAAACAGATTTTCATCGGCAAATTTACTCCTTCGTCTATAGCCTTTACAGCTCTCGATTTACTGATTCGTTCTGTTAATTACATCGGAATTTTGTTAGACTGAACAGTTTGGGGCAAAAAGAGCACCAGGCCCACAAATAGCCAGCTGGGTATCCTGTCAGTGCCTAAATGAGGAAGGGACTTCTGTGTAGATGAAGTAGTAATATGTGTTCTAACATCCCTGAAAAACGTCTTTCGTGCATTATTCACCTGTTATCAGATATTGGAGGTAGCGATGAGCTCTAATTCTTTAAGTCTGCGTGTGCTGCTGTAAAGTGCGCGCATTGTCTCTGGCAATGCGGGCATACATGCATGTAGCATCAATGAGGATACTCTATAGCGATCTAGCTACGTATCTTCCTCTTTTCGTATAATATGGCATGGTGCCGCATCTAGTACATGGCGCACGCATTGCGCCTGTTATTGTTTGACGCACCGAACTACACGAGTGACATAAAGTAAGCGAGTATACATCCCGTCCGCATTCCAGTTTGTTAGCCGATATCGACTTCAAAAATAGTCTGGAACCAGTCACTATCTGCGGTATGAAGTAGCACAATCCAAGAATACAACTCGCTCAATAGTTTGTCAACTTTAAGCCATATTATCTCTTCTAGCTGCAAAGCAAGGACACGGGCCTCGTTCCAATTCTAGGATATAAAATATCATTTTTTGCTTCTTAAGTCTTCCAACACAAGTCTCCTTTCACGATGGATTGATCTAGCTATCCCAGGCGAGGACGTCAAACTCCTTCCGTTTGTCAGAAATGTTATTGCAATCGTTATGGTGCGCCCTTATAGTACTCGCACAACTCAGCGCAGCTCGGTCTCGCGCTGAGAGAATTTTTTGCCTTAGATGCGATGCGAAGAACTATTACATAGAGTACGCGTGCTAACCTGGTGTGCATGGAAGGTTTCCTTGGCATTTAATGCTTTTCAGGAATGAATCTGCATATCCAGACCAGTTGTAGCATGTTTTCTTGTACAAGTACCGGAATCGAATCAGTGGATACAAAATGTATATATTTGCACATGCTTTCAGTAATACAAGTAATTTGTACATGCAGGTAACACTCACGATGGCCACCCAGGTATCAACCATATCCTCTTCAAACAGTGGAATTATTTGCAATAAGTATCTATGGCTCTTTAGTTACTCTTGTGGGTGGTATAGTGGATAAACAATAAATAGTTATCCAAAAATACGACAATCAGTAGCACTTCCATTTTTAAACTGCATATTAGTCAAGACCTAATTCAAGACGACTGTTTTTTTTTTTTTTTCATTTCTGGCCATTTATCAGCCCCCAGGAAAAATATCTCCATAAGTCAAGACCTAATTCAAGACGATTTTTTTTCATTTCTGGCCATTTATCAGCCCCCAGGAAAAATAATGCAGTGTCGTGCATTCTTTTTCCAGTTAGAAAACACAATTTGTGGTCGTAGCGTGTAAAGTTTGAGACGATAGTAGTGAAAAAAGAAGCTACAACTATGCAATCATCAAATGTGAATTAATTAAAATTTCTAATTTGCATAATTATGACCTCAGAATTTATCTTTTCAATTTTCTTTCTCAGAAACCTTCTATGCCACTTGTGATAGCATTATTTCAATCTTTTAACGTATTTAAGTAGATCTTTACGATCAGAATTTGTTTTAAACAATTATGCTGTATGTTTCCACACCAAAGAAGTATCGCTGGCGGCGGCCATTTTGAATAATTACCTCCATTACTTTTACCACTCTCTCCTGGCTGACACGGAGTATATCCGGATTGCCTCTAATCTTGAAAATGTTCTCCATGATGTCTAGTATTAACGTGCCCAGTTTGATGCCTTTATCATAAAGTGCAGTACTCACCCCTGATTTGACACTTATCTGCCAGACTAGTATTCTTAGAGGGCTCAATACAGCAGGAATATATTTTACAGAGGAAAACAAGTCTCGGGAAATAAATGGCCCTGTGCAGGGCATTATCATGAAAACTTTATCCTTATTTCGCTGTTTGCACCTACCAAGTCAAGGGGATAAACAACAATAACCGAGAATGCAACTTCACTTCACTTAACGTTAGCGCGTGAACCAAAATGGCAACTGGTTCTGCTCGTTTTCTATCATCACATTACCCCAACACACACAAATATTCCACGCGCAAGTTCTGCAATCATTTGAAAACATCGATCACGACGCTACAAATGCACCTCCCCGGGGGTTACTCGGAAAGGTTTTGGTGCGGGTGTGCCGCTGGGACTCTGACACCCTTACCCTATACCAGACCACTTTCAGCTCCATTTTGCCACCGTATTCTAGACTAGATGCCAAAACTTCCTACCTTAGGGACTGTGCAATAGTTACCTGGAGGGGGGGGGGGGGGCTGGGAAATCAGAGGGGGGGCATAGGGGAAAATCACAACTAGAGTGAGGGGGCGTTGGATGTAAAATTTATTACATACAGGGGGGGAAGGGCATTACTTTTTTCACTCTTTTTCACAAACTGGAAAAGTTGTAGAAGAGATATTAGAGTTCAAACATTTATACTTGCTCAGTACTGGAATTAAACTGGGAAAATATCAACTCCAGGTGCTTTGTTCTCTGAACTGGCTGATTATTTAATATTTTCCCGTCTGTCATGCAGTGGGAGAGGAATGCCTCTGTTATATATTAAAACAGTTCTATTTTATTGGCACCAGGAATGCTTTTAAAGTTAGTTTGGATTTTGGTTATGTTTGGGGGAAAATACCACCAGGAAAACGCGTAAAATGGCATTTCCGAGCGTCTAAATTTCCAGACCCCCCTAAAAGCTCGCGCCTTCCGCGCTTTTGCAATTGCCTCGATTATCAGAAAAGTCTGGCCAATGTAGGATAGCCTACATTGCATTATAATTAAAGAGAATGGAAAACCCAACAGTTGACTTTAATAGCAATAAATTGATCTATAAAAATATAAACAGTTTGATTACTTCGCAAAGTAAGCTTATAAACTTCTCCCGAGTGTCTAGATAAAGAAATTGTTCAACGAGGGAAAATTTCCTCCTTTAAAGAAAGGCCTTTGCAAGAGTTCTGTTCCCAGTACAACGTGGACGAGACTGCGTGTAAAAGTTATGTAGAGCACCTTTAGTTCTTGGATGCAAAGGCGAAAAAAAGAGTAAGAAAAAGGAACGCTCCTCCGTCTAATATTTCCTGGAAAATGAAACAGATATGGCAGCGCTTACGAACAACCAGCTGAAAATATATTTGAAACAACATGGTCTCAAGATAAGCGGAAGTAAGGCTGATTTAACTAAACGAGTTCTCAACCACGCACGTGAAAATGCTGCCAGGGATGTTCTGGAAGATGAAGAATTTATAACTCGTGTGAAGACGACACAACTTCAGAATCAGAGTCAAGTGATTCGATGGAGAGGACTCATACGTTGAAGAGTCATCTGAAGTACTTTTTGTGCCTGAGGAAGACATCCAACACGTAAATTAGGTATGAGGAAAGCAATGCAGGGAGGAAGCAGGGGAGGGGGGTTGACCTTAATATTGTCAGTAGGTGAGGGGAGGTTAAAGTTAATTTTCGCTTAGTGAGAGGGGGGGGCGACTTAATTTTGAGCCTCATTTTACCCATTTCCCAACCCCCCCCCCCCCCCTCCAGGTAATTATTACACAGTCCCTTATTCCATACGAGCTATCGGTTTCTGAAGTCTTCCATCCAATATACCCACATAGTGTTTTCAATGGAAACGATCTGCCGATCAACAAAGTTGCCGTGTTTGAATTTACATTTATTTCCGAGTTTTTCAAACCCTAGTTTGGTCTAGATTTGTCACACCACTTAAATATTTCCAGGTAATTGATACCCTAGTCTACACCAAAGCTCCCTGATTGCTATACCCTATCCCAGACCAAGCCGCTTGAAAACCATACCCTTCACAGCGGCACATACCTATATAGGAGTGCCCCCCCCGGGAATGCACATATACAGAGCGCGTTTTGCAATCACCAGCTGAACATCTCTTTGTCCCCGACAAAAAACAAGTGGCTTGTAACAAGTCTAGCAATAGGTACACTGCCAACAAAACAGTGGTGTCTGCCTGACTTCAACCGAACGCCACATGAAATTGGCCACATGAAATTGCCTGCCAGCCAGTATTGTCACAGAATTCAACACAACAAAGCAATAACCCAAACTGCTAACATAACACTGGTGTATCTCAGTGGCCCGCTGTTCTTCGTTGATGATCCACCATTACATTTGTCTCCAGTACAACACTCATTAGAATCGCTGATAGACCACCTTGAAAAGGAAGAAGGACACGCGGGCTTTTCCGGGCTATTGATCTCACAGGTATCCTTTTTCGCTGCACATCCCTTATAGTAGACTTTTCTCCTGATAACATCCAGTGCTGTGCAGGTCAACACACCTGATACGCATTCTGTTGTGTCCTGGGGACATGACATTTCTTCCTGCCTGGACTTACAATCATCCTTGGAAACTTTACTTTTACAAGTGTAACATTTCAGCGAGTCTATTGAAGATGATGGCCCCTGTTTGGGTGGTAGGCGGTCTGCAAAAGTGAAGGAAAGGTGCTGAGGACCTTTTGGGTTTGAAATAGGGGTTTGTGGTATTTTGTAGGGTATGAATTTTGTCGGATGTGGTTATGGAGAACTTCGGGTTGTCGAGATTCTACTGTATTTTTGAGTACTTTTGAGTAAACGCCACCAAGTGCTAACCAACACGTCGCGTCACGCTCGTGAAGTGTCGAAAAGTTTTGGCGGTAATGAACCTTACATATATCGTAAACACTCGTATTTTCTAACTTTTTAATAGTAATCACGCAATCTTGTGTCCATGATATGCTGGTCATCCCCTGTCCGCGCGCGGACCCATTTTTTTTGCGTCGAGTACCACCTCAAGAGTATTTTTTGGCAACACAGCACTTTACCCCTGGTTAGCTATGAGGTTTTCTTTTTTTCTTAACCCCCGGGGGTATTCCCCTAAAATTTGGCTGGTGATGTGTGGCGCACTCTTTGAAAGCCTTACCCTATTCCAGACCGAAATATGTTATTTTCTCTACCCTATTTCAGACCTGCTCAGAAACTGCTTTGATTTGTGTAGACATTTGAGAAGCGCTTCAAATTTCTGATATTAATCAAAACACGTTTCTCAAGAGAGGATAATAATAACAATAATACATGGAGGGAGGAAGATCCTAGCGCTAGGAAGATCCTAGAAGGCGGATCATCCTAGCGCCATATGTTTTCTGTATTCAGTTTCCATGAAAATGTTTTACTTGGCCCTAGCGCTAGGATCTTCCTAGCTGAGAGATAGGAAGATCCTAGCAGCATGTACTTCGCTCGGAAGATCCTAGTACTAGGGTCAGAAAAACAAAGGGGGCACGAAATTACGCTTGATTTACGAGGTATCGTTTTATAACAACCGGGGAAACAAACAGAAATGCCATGGCATTCTTGTACAGTTTTTAGTTTTCATTTGAATGGTCAGGATTTTACTCAAGACTCAAAAGTTAGAACCACCGTATACACATAATAAACAGCACCCACAGGAAAGCCAGGCCTAATGAGTGGCCATTCAGATGAAAGGTACTGAGCAGTACTTTCCTTGTTACTGTTCACTGTGTAATAGAAGGTGGTTGTACCTTTTGAGTCTGAGACGTGTGACCATTCAAATGAAAGCTACTGAGTAGCAACTTAAGAATTTTGTGCAGGTTCGAGAAATCGAAGGTAAATTTCTTATAAATTTCTTCCAAGGGAAGCAAGAATTGGTTCGAAAAATCGGGAGTTTCGAAAAATCGAGGATTCGAAAAATCGGGGGCAAAATTACACTGTTTGACTGAAGCAAATCCAAGGGAAACGTGCCATGGTTCGAAAAATCGGAAGGTTCGAAAAATCGAGGATTCGAAAAATCGGGATTTAACTGAAGTCGCAAATAGAGATGAAGAATTGAATAATTCAGTGTAGCACTCGACAGTCGCAAAGGGTGACAAACAGGGACAGCAGAGGACTGAACGCTTTCTGATGGCCCACAATCTCCTTCCCAGAGATAATTCATTCATGCGCAAAACTGAGAAAATGCGGAAAAGATTTGCTATTTGTGCGGTTTTCAGGATGAATGCATAGTTGTTACATATTGCTGTGTTCGTCATCATATTGACATTAAACTGTATTTATCAGTTTAATTTTAGACTACGGGACTCAAAGAATTTCATTAAATTTAAATATCTAGATGACTTTCAACGCTGAACAACTAGTAGGGTAATAATTAAGCTGATGTGCTTGAAAAACTGAAATTCTTTTGTCCAGCTTGTTTCACTGGCACATAACAATAGCCTCCGCTTTCTAGCAATTACGATGGTCTTTCTCCGCGTAGTAAGTGTTTTCGTGGGGTTTTTCCGTGCGTCGGAAGCGTTTTTTGCATTTTAGCTGTGCGAAAGTTGCTCTTGTCCCAAAGTTCCGTGCCTAAAAGGCGTAAAGAGGTTTTCAACGAGCGAAAAAATCCGGCATGTGCTTGTTAAAGACGCAGGCAAGTTCCATTAGAAAACGTTCAAGGAGGCCTATTCCGGCACTTATTTATACCTGCTTAACTTCTGAGTCAAATTGATACTGACCTGCTCGACAGATCACGAAAACCGCCATGATTAAGACTGCATGGGAGCAACTGATCGCCATTGTCCTCATTCTCAGTTTCTTTCTTCAAGAAGGAAATCGCGGCTGATAGACAAATTAGTTTCTGGCTGCAACCTGTGCATATACTCACGATCTTAAGATAGCGACCAAACCGGAAACTACTGCTCCATAAGAGGTGACTGAAATATTAATCTCGATGGGCTGAGAGGTCTAATATACCCGACCATGGCGATGATCAGAATTTTTCATCGCACAGAATCAAGCGACGGGTCGGACTTTGAACTAGCCCCAGGCTCTCGGGAAGCCTTCGATTGAAAACAGTCAGGAGTTTTTAGTCGAAAATAAGAGCGAGAACGAAAACTGTAAATTCATCACAATATATCAAAAGATCGAAGCATCTGATCAAAAAGTGCGGAAGCTAAAATAAAATCGATCACGGTGGATAACTTCCTAAAGAAAAAAACAACCAAATACCAGCAACGGATCAAGTAGCTTTTCGACTGCGAATATTGCCCAGACACAGCCTCAAAATGTATGGAATTTAACAGCAGAAGGACTTTTCAGCCATCCGACAGAAAATCTAAGGCACTAGACAAAAAGTGCGGAAGCTAAAAATTAAGTTCAATATATGTATTAATAATAGCAGTAAAAAATAAAAACATACTTGTTGTCCGACAGATAGCCTTTTTCTGTTGAAATTTTCCTACTGTTTGGCATTGGGGCGCGCGATAAATGCTGCAAAAACAAAAGCTGCACAGCTGCAGTTTTCACCTCCATCGATTCCATTTTGGCCGCCATTTTGAAATACAAGAGAAATCACCATAGCAACAGTAAGTTTAGTGACCAGGTTTTCGCTTTGCTGGTCAAATCTAAAGGCCTGGTTGTCAAGTATTCCCGCGAAAGTGGCAAAACGTGTTTTGCTGATGTGTGCAAAAACACGCGATTAGCGCACCAAAAGGATAGTTGTACAGTTTTCTGAAAGAAAAAAATACTGATATCGTTTTAAGGAAAACTATTCTTTTGCCTTTTCTTGTTTCTAAATTTAGAACGGGGATCCTTAAAGAAACAGAGGGCATATAAAGTAGATGAAACTGTTTCTCAGAGATCAATTTGAGTGTTAAATTGCACTCAAATTGTGCCTTTACTGACAGAAATGGTGAAAGAAAATTGAATAGGAAAATTTCAGATTTTGAAGAATTCTCTTAAGTTAGGTGTTTATCTCTTGCAAATTTGCTATTTTAGGAAAAATAAAAAGTGCACCGCTCTAAACCCCCCCCCCCTCCACCTCCTTCCTAAAAAAAGACACCAAGAGGCAGGCGATGGCTAAGTTGTTGGCAAAGCTTTTTTAAAAGAGTTATCATAAGTGGCAGAACAAGATAATATGAGGTTAAAAATTTCTCGCACTTTAATTGCCATTCTCCCCCCCCCTCCCCCATCACCTTTCTACTCTAGGCCCACACCCCCATGGAGAGTCTACATATCATATTACAAGCTATAGCTAAACTATCAGGAAAACAGTAAAATGACTCACTAGACAGTAATAATTTATATTCCATATAAAGACTGCTTCAGGTATTCCAACACTTTACAAGACTTAAGCCAAAGTTAACTTCTAAGATTTGAATGTTTGGTTTTTTTTTTACATAAAAGCAACTGGAGTCAGTCCACCACAAGTGTCAAAAAGTAGTAAAAAGCAGGATACCATGTAATTATGCAAATATCAGTCCCATCTGCTGACTTCTTCTAGCTAGCCAATATAATGTAAATATGTTACCGGTATATCACTATATGCATATTGTGACTGGCTCTGTCACATAGCTTGTGTAAATGGAAAAGTAATTCAATTAGATGTTTTTTTTTTTACAAAACATTACAATTTTCTTTTCTTTTTTCCAGACCTTATATTTTTCATTGTTTTCAAAGTTTTAGTCTTAGGGTTTTTCCATAACATTTTCCCTTTGACAATACCTTTACCTTGAATTATTCTCTCTTTCAATCTTACTGGTAAAGGGAGAAAACTTTTCTTGCACCACAAATCAATTGGAAGTAGAAAAATAAACTGATAATAAACATCTAACATTAAAGAGCATGAATAATTTTATTGTAAAGCTTCAGGCAATGCACTATCCTGTTCAAGTACTGGGGTAAACTTATTTTTATGGATTTGAAATTCCAGAGGACTCTGTTCACTCGCTTGTGTGTATCCCCATTATGTAAGGTGAACAGCATTTCTAAACCATCACATAAGACATCTGAGTTCCAACTGACAAGCTAACTTTGAATAGATTAGTTTTAGAAGTTTGCATTTTAAAACTGGATATTCCTGCCATGTTCAAACCCAAACAAATTAAACCATAACACTATTAACAGTTTTTAGTTTTTATGACTAATCAGGTTTCAGAGTTTGGTACTGTTAGTGAGTTTCCTTCAATCTTCTCGGGTGATAAATTAAAAAAAAAAAACTAATGGCTTGACTGACTGGTTTCATTAAATGATTTGTAGAAGCAACACTTTCTTTTGACTTGTCCTGAAGATGGACAAATGATTCTTTATGGTTGAGGTCCTGTGGAAAAATTGGCAACTGACTACAAGTGCTTCAATTAAATCCGTCTCCTTAATTGAATCAGTTGTTTCAGCAGTCTATTTAATGATTCTTGTTTTCTAAATTCACCAGCTAGTCACCTGTATTACAAATAAACAAAACTTCAATCAGCAGATGAAATATCCATTGTTAGAACTATTAAGTTAAACTCCCATCTAAAACTATATACAAATAATTCATCTTTCTAAGCCTTTTAAAAAGTATAACCAAAAGTCTTCAACAGATGCAAATATCTAACAGAAATTTTTAAACCATTTATTTTTGGTTGCAAATTCCTACACTTCACATGAGATCACACATGTCTTAAAACGATTATACATTTCTTTTTCATAGTCTTCCAAGCACTCCACAGCTGTAGTATTAAAACTGTGAGCTAAATCACTTGACCTTAACTTACAGAGGATATGTTCAAGTACTTTTTAATTAAACTTATTATAAAGCTTATTATGTCAGCCAATGTGAATTATTGAATTATATTTAAGCTTATATTATTAAATTTCACAAGTCGTATTCTTCCTAAAAGATCGCAATTCTGAACGTCGCTAATTGCTGCTATAAGTTTATCACACGGCAGAACGACTTTAAGCTTAAGTTTTAAATCTGACAAAAAGCTTAAGAAACATAAAATCGTTTGCACACGTGAATTTAACCGTTCGATAAACAGTACAATACATTCACTTACCGGCAAACGTTCTTTGTAAAACATCCTTTTCTTTACAAGGCCTCTTCTTACGAACAGCACCTATCTTCCGAGCTTTATTGCAGCAGTGGTCACCCTTTTACGAGTCAAAACAAAGACCGTGGAGCTGTTTGTTTACCTTTAGTCGGACGCCATTTTTCGTTTCAAGTGATCTATTTGTCTCAAGGTCATGGAAAGTCATAGCCAGCTAGCCAATTGCGTGCGCGGAAAAACAATAGCATTGTTTAAGCCATGGCGCTACCTAGTTTCCAAGTCCCCCAATTTGGATGTCGCAAAAGAAGCCAGAATTCTGTGCGATGTAAAATTGCTCCTTAACAAATTTTTACAACGAGTTTTTGCTTGCTCAGCAAACTTATTGCTTATCATGTACAAATTCTCCTTACTTCTTTTTCCATATATTTTGTTGAGTACAAGTAGAGAGAAACATGACGAAAATTCACTTTTTGGTGATCATTTACTGAATTCTCATGCACTGTTTGTGTTATATGCATTGATCTGACGAGGAAAAAATATGATGCCGATCTTTGGTCTCTTATAGAAAACGAGGACGAGTATTCTAATTGTATTAGTAGATTTGCAAATATTTTTAAGCGGATACAGCGACATTTATAGGCTAGCCTGCATAACAGGCGTTACTGAGCCCAGCGAAGGCTATTTATACGCCGTACTTATTTACAAAACAGCAGAAGTATTTGGAATTTCAAAGGTAATGGCGTGCAATCGTTTTCTAACAGCTTTTAGAATAAATCTACTAGCGTTCTATCACTAATGCTGTTCTCTGATTGGCTACTCTACTCACTATCTATTCTGTTGTAGATAGTGAGTAGAGTGTTTTCCGCTCGCGGTGTGACCTATTTATATCATTTTTCAATAAAAACATGTAGTGTCTGCTGTTAAGTTTTGAACGTCTATTAGATTTATACTAAAACAATTAGATTATTCGCTCTCGGTTTCTATGTGTGATAGTTGATTTGGCCTTCGGCCTCATCAACTATCTCGGCCTTATCAACTATCACGCAATAGAAATCGAGAGCGAATAATCTAATTGTTAAATAAAAACGGGCTTTAGCCAATCGGATTCGCGAATTCGCAATTTAAGAACATGGTACAAATCTACTAATTCTTTCGAACCCTTCCAAACTCCCCGATATACTACTACTAAACCCGATCTCTGATGATATCCCGATATTTCGGACTCTTTCGTGTACATTTTCGCTTGCATTTTCATGTTTACAACAGGAAAATGTAGGTAGGAAGACTCTGAAAGTCGTTTTTTTGGACTGACGAGCTGTAAGGAATTAAGAAGGGGTGAGTAGGAGAACCTAAAAATGTACCCCATTACCGTGTACAGAACAAGTCCTACAAAGCGGATTTTTATCCTAGTGGCAATACAAAGGGCCGAGCAAAATTTAACAACTACAGAGTACATTGATAATAAATTTTCTTCTCAGCTGATCAAAGTTATTCATGGAAAACCTCCTCTAGTGCTTGCTTAAATCTATATTCTTTTCCATACTGAAGTGGCCTGGTGAGTATTCCTAGAGGACTTGACAGATGAAAGCAATCAGCCAGGCCGCTAGCAACAAGTACACTACAGCCACTAGCCCACTGTTTTTAGGTGATGATACAACATTAATACCATTGCAGTTGTTGCCAGTACAGCTTGAATTAATAATGCTGTAGCTCGCTGTAGACGCGCAAGGGTGCATGTCTTTGCTGTTGATGCCGCAGGACTCGTCTCTCGCCACACTTCCCATGAAGTAGACTCTTGCTATAATCCTGCCTGCTAGGCCTGCGGAGCATTCCAGCGGCCCTTGCTCACAATTTAGTGATTACAAGGGGCATGATGTTTCTACCCTCTTGGACTCGCAGTCATACATGGAAACGTTGCTTTTGCGAGTGTAACAATTCAGGGATTTAACTGAAAAAAAAGAATTGAATTTGATGTTGAATAAATTCCATGCAAGGGGAAGCAAGATGGTGCTCCATGTCAAAGTGCGGTTTTTAGACCTCAGTCGGGTGTCGTTAAACCAAATCCAAAGATATATTACTTTGTCCAGTGACAACAGAGGGAAACAATGCAATGAACCAATCCACAACACAAAGCAAATACAAGTAACTAGACATGTCAAGCGCAGGAAAACGCCTGTCACGATTGGTTTTGCTTTTCTTTAAGACTGGTTGAAAAAATAGAGCAAGTTTTTCGAAACAGTCATTGAGCGTGGCAAAGCAAGCTTAACAAAATCACAACAGAGGCCAACAACACAATGAGCCAATCACTACTCAAAGCAAATACACTAGTGTTAAGAGCGGGAAAACGCATGGAAGCACGTGGCGATTGTTTTTGGTTTTATTTTTGACTGGTTGTACGTCTGTACTTTAATCACAAACTCCGGTAGACCAATCAAAACGCGCGTTTTACTCTGTCCCTCGCCCCAGGGCCTTCTCGTCGTTCAAAATGGCGGTCGGAGGAACCTTTGGCCAAGGCTAATGTAATACTCCAAGAATCATGGAGTATTTTGTCACGTGACACATGATGAAATGGCTTTTGCGGAGGTTGGTTTTAGCGTCTGACAGCCCTGTTTGTTTGTTTGTTTGTTTGTTTGTTTGTTTTTGCAATCTAGAACCGTCGTTCAAATGAAACGAAGACATTTCAAAGTGTTTACGTGGCAAAATCCTAACGAATTTTTGGAACCATTCTGGCAGCCTTGGCCAGGGGTTTCCCGACCGCCATTTTGAACGAGGAGAAGCCCCTGGGGACGAGGTTGGACATAACCCGGTGCAAACAAGAGGCGGTGGGGGGATGAAATTGGAAAGTTTATATAAACCCAGCCAATCCAGAGACGAGGGCTTTGTTATACATCTTGGAATTCTTCTAAACTTCCCGATATACTGAACGATCTCAGATACTAATATCCCGACATTTCGAACTGCTATGTGCATGTTATCAAGTGTCAATAACGGAAAACGCAGCAAACCAACAGCGCAGAGCAACACTGTGAGAGTGTTTATTTCATTCGGAATTGAGAAGGGGAAGTTAGTGGAGAACTGAAGAATGAATCAGAAAGAGCAAATTTTACAAGGCAACACATTTTATTCTATTGACGCCAGCAGAATACATCGGACAGACAAAACGCGCGCTACGTGACAGATTTGGAGAGCACCATAGGACCATACAAAACAAGACCACCGATACAGTACTGCAGCACTTTAATCAGAAAGAACACAAACTCACAGACATCGAACTTATTCCACTCGAACTCATTTATTCCAAAAGAGAATCCATACGTAGCGCTCGTGAATCATTTTTTATCGATAAGGCCAAAACCATGCAACCACGTGGTATAAACAGAGAAGATGAATATTAATTTTTTATTTTTTATTTTTTTACCCTTCTCTATGTTGATTATCCCATATATATTACCCGTTAAACAAGTTTATCTTATTTCGTCCCCACTTGCTTGTTTAAATTTTAAATTCGAAACAATTGTATCATGTATCTAACCGTAACTGTTCAATGCATATTGTAACGACTTTCCGCATCAACATTACATATCCCGAAGAAGGACGGCTTGACTGTCCGAAATATCAAGAAAACCAACTCTCTCGTTTTTTCTTTGCAGTTTTTTTTTTTCATTATAGTTTATTTTAATTACTTTAAAAACAGCAGGATCTTGATCGTGGTCGTATCTTTATAGAAGTTTCATCATAACAAAGGGCCAAGCAGACTTTGCGTACTGCACTGTACTGATAGTAAGTTTACCTTCTCTTACAGCCCTTCTCCTACAGTTTATATTCTATTCCATATTCTAATGGCCTGTGCAGTGTTCTTATAAGACTTAATACATGAGAACAATCACCCAGATTGCCAGGAACAAGTACACTGCTAACATAACAGTGGCGTTTCTCTGTGATCCGCTGTGACCATTGCAGTTGTTTCCACTACAGCAACTATTAGAAAAGCTGTAGGACCATCCTGTTGGCGAAGAAGGACAGGAGGGCTTGTGTTCTTTCCTGATGTCGCATTTATGACCTGTCGCTGCACATCCTTTGAAGTAGACCGTTTTCATGGCCCCTCCTCTTATGAGTGCGGTGCAGTTCAGTACACCTGTCACACAAAGAGATGAATCTGAGGGACATGCTGTTTCTTTCTGCTTGTTCTCGCAGTCTTCCATGGAAGCTTGGCTTTGACAAGAGTAACAAGTCAGGGAGTCAACTGAGAAAACAAAATTGGTGGTGAATTTTAAATGCACAAATACACAAACTTTCACAAACGTAGACTGCTTGCTTGCAGTTAAGGTCGGGAAAACTGCGTGAAATTTCAGTGGGGTATCCGTTGTTGTTTATAAGAAGGGGAACCAGTGCTGCCAGTGGGGAACCGGAGTTAAAAGGATGGGCAACCTGATTAAAATGGTGGAGGACCCGAGAAAAAGGCGGGAAGTAAAGTGGTGGGGGACTGGATTAAAATGGTGGGGGACTGGAGTGAAATGGTGGGGGACAGGAGTAAAATGGTGGGGGCCCAGAGTAAAATGGTTGGGGGCTGGAGTAAAATGGTGGGAGACAGGAGTAAAATGGTGGGGGCCCAGAGTAAAATGGTGGGGGCCTGGAGTGAAATGGTGGGGGACTGGAGTAAAATGGTGGGAGACAGGAGTAAAATGGTGGGGGCCCAGAGTAAAATGGTGGGGACCCAGAGTAAAATGGTGGGGGACTGGAGTGAAATGGAGGGGGACTGGAGTAAAATGGTGGGAGACAGGAGTAAAATGGTGGGGGCCCAGAGTAAAATGGTGGGGGGCTGGAGTGAAATGGTGGGGGACTGGAGTGAAATGGTGGGGGACAGGAGTAAAATGGTGGGGGCCCAGAGTAAAATGGTGGGGGACTGGAGTGAAATGGAGGGGGACAGGAGTAAAATGGTGGGAGACAGGAGTAAAATGGTGGGGGCCCAGAGTAAAATGGTGGGGGGGCTGGAGTAAAATGGTGGGGGACTGAAGTAAAATGGCGGGGACCCAGAGTAAAGCGGTGGGGGGGGGGCTGGAGTAAAATGGTGGGGGCTGGAATAAAGTGGTGGGGGACTGGAGTGAAATGGTGGGGGATTGAAGTAAAATGGCGGGGGCCCAGAGTAAAATGGTGGGGGGCTGGAGTAAAATGGTGGGGGACTGGAGTGAAATGGTGGGGGACTGGAGTGAAATGGTGGGGGACTGAAGTAAAATGGTGGGTGCCCAGAGTAAAATGGTGGGGGACTGGAGTAAAATGGTGGGGGACTGAAGTAAAATGGTGGGTGCCCAGAGTAAAATGGTGGGGGACTGGAGTAAAATGGTGGGGGACTGGAGTAAAATGGTGGGAGACTGGAGTAAAATGGCAGGGGCCCAGAGTAAAATGGTGGGGGACTGAAGTAAAATGGCGGAGGCCCAGAGTAAAATGGTGGGGGGCTGGAAAATGGTGGGGGACTGGAGTGAAATGGTGGGGGACTTAAGTAAAATGGCGGGGGCCCAGAGTAAAATGGTGGGGGCCCAGAGTAAAATGGTGGGGGGCAGGAGTAAAATGGTGGGGGACTAGAGTGAAATGGTGGGGGGCTGAAGTAAAATGGCGGGGGCCCAGAGTAAAATGGTGGGGGGCTGGAATAAAATGGCGGCGGCCCAGAGTAAAATACAGTAGAGCAATATCAGTAAAGGACCGCAAATGAAAATGCTGCACGTGTACGTAGGATCTAGTAAACCAGACCTGATCAGCCAAAGAAATACTCAAATGACAGACATAACAGCAAGCCTTGCTGTTATGTTTGTCATCCAGAGTAAAATGGTGGGGGACTGAACTAAAATGGCGGGGGCCCAGAGTAACAACAGCACCTCCACTTGACAACTGATAACAACCCACGGAAGGATCGGATGACCTAACCAGTCTCTTTCTTCTCCTAAATTTTTTGCTGCGAAAAGATTGATGCGCAACCCAATATATATAGGATCTGAGGAAAAAAGGACGACTACTCGCACATGCTCGCAGTCTCACAGAATTAGTTTAAAAAAGGATAAACAAAAGGTACGGTCTCAAGTTATGTTGGAATCGAACGCACTTCGCTAATCTTTGATTACTACTAGTTTATACCTGCATAGCTTTTCACTTAAATTGATACTGACCTGCTGGATAAATCTTGAGAATCAGCATGACTAAGACTGCATGGGAACAACTGATCGCCATTGTATTTATTTGTCAGTTAACTTTCCACAAGAAATAAGTTCTGTGGACGATCCAAGTCGTTGGCTGCAACCTGTGCATGTAGTCATGAACTCGATTTTTTTTTAAGATTGCGACCAAACCGGAAACTACTGCTCCATATAAGGGAGAGAGGTTATTGAAATATTAATCTTAATGGGCTAAGAGGCCAAATACCCAACCATGGCGATTATCAGGATTTTTAAAATCGCTTCTTAACAAATTTTTTGCTTGAGTTCTTGATTGCTTAGCAAACTCGCTGGTTCAATAGATTTTGTTAAGTGCAAGTGGGGAGAACTTTTTATAACATGACGGCAATTCACTTTTGGTGATCATTAAATACATTCTCACTCGTCATGACTCGTGGTATCTTGCGGTCACTCGTGGTCATTCGTGGTTACTAGTGTAGACACGATCTCGAGAGTTAAGCGTTGCCGATATTGTGTCTACAAACTTGCCGAACTTGCATAGCGGTCAATAAACTTGTGATCACGTGATTGGCCCTTTTTTCAAACCGCGGAGTGAAATCATCGGTCAGCCAAGTGGGTTAAAAAAAGTCTAAGATCGATATTACCCTACCCTGCCAACTATTCGTATTTTTCACTTTTTTAAATTTATATCGCCTCGAACGACTCTGGTCTTGAGCGCTTAGCAAACTTCCCGCGTGCCGCCATAACCTAACAATAGTTTACGATGAGCACAGTGTTTATGGGAAGTGTCACGTGCGGGGACAACCTAGAGTATACAAGGCCTTTGATAAGCACCTTCGAATTCTTCCAAACTTCTCCGATATACTGAACGATCTCGGATACTAACATCCCGACTTTTCGAACTGCTGTGTACATGTTTTTCACGTATATAACGGGAAACGGCAAAGTCAACAGCGCAGAGCAACACTGTGGAAGTCTGTTGCGTACGTTCAGCAAGGAATTGAGAAACGGGAGTTAGGAACCGAAGAATGAGCCCCAATAAAACGAACTCTCACCATATAAAAACAAATTTTACAAGGCAACACATTTTATTCTGGTGACATTACAAAGGGCCGAGCAGATACTATAGAGCACTGCACTGATAGTAACTTTACCTTTAGGCTTCTCAAGTGTTTGCTACAATCTATATTCTGTTCTATATTCTAATGGTTTGAGCAGTGTTCTTACAGGACTTACTACATGAAAACTATCACCCAAATTGCCAGCAACAAGTACACTGGTAACATAACACTGGTGTTTCTCAGTGACCAGTTACTTTTAGGTGATGATGTAGGTGATGATGCGGTAGGTGATGATGCAGTTGATGATGGATCATTGCAGTTGTTCCAATTGCAGCAACTTTTAGAAAAGCTTAAGGACAACCCCACGAAGGAAGAAGGACACGAGGGCATTTGTTCTTTGATGATGTCGCAGTTATAACCTTTCGCTCCACATCCCTTGAAGTAGAATCTTTTCGTGGCCCTATCTCTTCCGAGAGCGGTACAGTTCAGCACACCTTTAAAGCAATCCGGTGAGTCTGAGGGGCATGTCGTTTCGTTCTGCTTGGACTTGCAGTCAGCCATGGAAACGTTGCTTTGACAAGTGTAACAATTCAGGGAGTCAACTGAAAAACATAAGTTTGGTGTTGAACTTCAAATACACAAACTTTCACAATCGTAGACTGCTTGCCTGCAGTTAAGGTTGGGGAAACTGGGTGAAATAACAGTGGCGTATCCATTGCTGTTTACCAGTGGAAAGGGGGGGGGGCACAGAGTAAAGTGATGGGGGCCCAGAGTAAAGTGGTGGTGGACTGGAGTAAAATGGTGGGGGCCCAGTGTTAAAAGGTAGGGGCCCAGAGTAAAATGATGGGGGATTGGAGTAAAATGGTGGGGGCCCAGAGTAAAATGGTAGAGCATTGGAGCAAAATGGTGGGGGACTGGAGTAAAATGGTGGGTGGCCCAGTGGAAAATGGTGGGGGACTGAAGTAAAATGGTGGGGGCCCAGAGTAAAATGGTAGAGCATTGGAGTAAAATGGTGGGGACCCAGAGTAAAATGGTGGGGGACTGGAGTAAAAAGGTGGGGGGGAATCATGTAGATGAGGTTTTTAGTGTCACAGGTCAGGTTAGATTTGATGGCGCGCGTTTCACTGGAAGAAAGGAAGGTATAGTTAGTTAGTCCATCAGGAATGTAGGGGATAAGCAGCACAATTTTTGCCATAACGGAAAGAGCCGGAAGAGAGTTGGGGGTTGGGATTAGTCGAATTATAAGAGAGTTTAGCTGTAACTAGTTAGTCACGAAGGGTGGGGAGCGTCTGAAGGCTACAACAGGCAAATGCTGCAAAACGTTTTTGCAGCGGTTAGAAGAGAGCAGCAGATTGTAATGTTTCTTGATGATATTAGAGATATGAGGAAGTGGTATTTAAAACTGAGTCGTTACAAATGGTATACGTTCAGGTTTGTTGATGTCTTTGGTTTGTAAAGTGAGTCTGCAGGAGATGTCTGCAGCGTTGTATCTGCTTAGTGACGAAGTAACGGTTGTAGCCACGTTTGAGGAGGTATATAGTAAGTTGAGGAGCGCGAGTACTAAACGTTTCCGGCGTCGGTGGAACAAATGCGTCGTAAACGGAGTGCCAGTCTGAAAGGAATGGCTCTTTCACTATGTAGGGGATGGCAAGATGAATACAGTAGACGTTGGCGTTTGTCTGTAGGTTTGGTGTAGAGGTCGGCGCAGGTATTTCCCGGGATATTTCCGTCGTTGGTTAAGGAGACATCAACGTCCGATAAGCCATGTGTTGGGTTGAAATGGAGCATTTTCCAAAGCGTTGGCCGCGAAATAACCAAGAGAAAGGTTAGCAAAAGAGGATGCCATTTTAGTACCCATGGCTGTTCCGTGGATTTGAAGGTAGTGGCTATCATTAAAAGAGAAATTATTTATGGTGAGAATCATGCGAATGAGGTAACGGAGTGTACCAGCGGGAATGATATTATTAGAAGAAGTACCTAGAAAATGAAAACAGGAATTGTAAATTAACTGACTTTCGCTACGTTACTTTTGTACTTTTTTTTCTTTTTCTGTTTTTTTCTCTTTTCTTTGTGCAATACCATTTGTAATTGGGAATGCATATAAACTATTGCTGTTGTTGTTGTACTTCATAGGGTTAAAAGAAGGATACAAACCATGCCCACAAGAAGAGATTATGGCCCCTCTCAAGGGTAGCTTTTAAAATTTTCGTTCCTGTTACTAATATGGGAGCCTCACCTGGGCCCACACGTCGCACTCGAAAAGTAGTTTGATTAACGAACCCACTGAAGCGAATCACTAAATTTTAAGTGCTATTTATTACTAGCGTCAACATGACAATAGATCCAATGCTATTTTAGTCTCGACAAGGCTTACTGAAAACAGAAAGTAAATAGGCCACACTATCAATTGATCTTAAGCAACAGACAATTCATCAAAGTGGATACCGATTTCATTCGAGTTCTAAATTAGGAAACGTGCCAATCTTTTGTCTAAGAGAAGCAAGGCATGCAAAATAGATCCCTGTTTGGTTAAGCTTGTCTTGAAAGTAAAGTGAAAGTATGTCGACTCGTCCTTCAAGTTTACACGACTTACACGTGTTTACACCTGATCCCGATCAAAGAAAAGAAACACCGTGAAGAAATTTGGGCAGTGCTTCGGCCTTATTCTCTCAAGAGAATTGCACAAAACACCGGCCGCACGTTGAGTCAGGGGCATCTAACGAATTATTTCTTTAGAATACCAGTTCGGATGTTAATAACCGCCTCAGAAATTCGGGTTTAATGGTGGCAGAAAGCTTTGGCTAAATGTCATCTCAAACCTTCGTAACATGGGAAAATTGATTCCATTTGTTTTTGGAGGGAAAAATATGTCGTTTATATAAGGAAATTAAGTAAGGTAAGATTTTTGAAGAGAAAACAGCAGCTCAGTAATTTGACAGATAAGACTTCATTTCGTAAAACACTCTGAAAAGTTTTAGCTCCAGAAATCCGAACAGATCAACCTGTGTTATCGTACATAAATTAGTTTCCCTTTAAAAGCCCGGAAACATACTGAGAAAACGAAAATGATATTTACATTTTTCCTGTCTGGTGCCCCTATTGAAGCTTGCTACAGATTTACAGTAAACAAAGATCAAAAGTGTTTGAAGCTCCCGATGGTGGCCATTTTACCTTATTTTAACCCGTTGTAATCAAATTGAAGTGTTACACTCCCGGACCGACCGAAGCAGCCTCACAGCTTCTTTAGAAACTAATCCCTGACATTTTAGCTTCAATCGGGCTATCTGATTAACCATATTTTCTGACCTGAAAGCCGTTGCTTTGTAGCAACATTGTTTAGAACTGATGGTCGTTGCTAATACAGTCAGTTCGACTCTATTAAGCACAATGCAATTCGTTCTCTTCTTTTAGCTTCCCACAACTAGTCTATTCTAATGGTAACGTACTAAATTTCAGCCGTCTCCTCTGCTCACTTCTAAGAGTAAGCGACCAGAAGAGAAGGATGAAATGAAAGCTTCGTGAGATCGGCGAAATATGGAAAGCGGATGAAAGAAAAAGAGGGTTGAGACTAAGGAGAAAAAGAGCTCCCTTTTTTCTCCTTCTCCATCTCTTTTTCCAACTGTAATTTCGATATCGTTTCATTTTTGTAGAAGCTTTATAACAAAATCAGGAGGATGTTCCAGAATTTCGGGAGGACCCTCATTACTGCATAGTGAAAAGCAAAGTTTTAGAGTTGACACCCCTTGTACGCAACCACTACCGAATTTAATTAGCTATCGGCCTTCGAACATCTGGACATGTAAAAAGCGAGGTGCATCGCGCAGAATGTGGAATTTCCACTAATTCTAAGGTTCTCTATCTAGTAATATCGATCTTTCTGATAAAATCCATTTCTCTTCAACCTGAACATCAAAATTTAGAGCAACTTCCTGGTGGTCTATAGCGACATTTATTACCTGTATATTAAACACTTTTGATACTGACCTTCTCGAGGAATTACGAGAACCGCCAAAATAAAGTGTATGAGGTGACACTTTATCGCCATCTTCCTGATTTCTGCTGTCTCTTCTTAAAGACTATCGCGCCTGATAAAAGTGTTCTGAAGAAGAGCTGAGCAGAGTAGCTGGCAACACTTCTGTTTGTATACTTAGGATCTCGCTGCGAAGCGGAACCTTTTTGTTCCATATAAGGCAAGGGAGTGGCTGAAGCTCGAAGGCTACAGTGCAACATACCCCACCTCCGAGGAGAGGTGGCACTGATTTGGCCCGAAAGGGGACGTACGTAATTGGTTAAAAAAGTTGGTGGGTAAAATGTTACTTAAACACGCTAGCACCGTCAACTAGACAGATCTTCCATTGTAATACATCAATTCTGAACTTGTCATTGGGGTAACTTTTTTACTTGTGAAACGTTCGATCCAACTTTTGTTACTGAAATTATCTGTCCCGTGTTAAAAATCAAACCGGGAAAATTAAAAAACAGGTGTCACGCAACTTCGTTTCGGGGGAATTAATAGGAGCTACGCTTGTTCAGATGTTCCTGGATGTACCTTTATATTCTGTATGTTTGGAACGAATGGGTGTTTGCTGGATTGAAAACAATAATTTGTGTGGTAACAACAGCACCTCCACTTGAAACAGAAAAATATAACCACTGATAACAACCTACGGAAGGATCGGGTGACCTAAGCAGTCTCTTTCTTCTCCTAAATTTTTACTGCGAAAAGATTGATGCGCAACCCACCATAATTTTATATAGTATCTGAGGAAAACAGGACGACTGCTTGCACATGCTCGCAGTCTCACAGAATTAGTTAATTAAAAAAAGTAATAACCAAAAGCTACGGTTTCAACAAATGTTGGAATCGAACGCACTTTGCTAATCTTTGATCACTACAAGTTTATACCTACGTAACTTTTTACTTAAATTGATACTGACCTGCTGGACAAAGCGTGAGCAACAACATGACTAAGACTGCATGGGAACAACTGATCGCCATTGTACTCATTTGTCAGTTAACTTTCCAGGAGAAGGAAATCACGTCTGATAAAGAAACAAGTCCCGCGGACGATCCAAGTCGCTGGCTGCAACCTATGCATATAGTCACGAACTCGACTTTTTTTTTTAAAGATTGCGACCAAACCGGAAACTACTGCTCCCTATGAAAGAGAGGTTATTGAAATATTAATCTTACAGCTGTAATGGGCTACGGGGTTAAATACCCAACCGTGGCGCTTATCAGAATTCTTAAAATTTTTAGCTTGAGTTCTTAATTGCTTAGCAAACTCGCTGCTTCAACCCATAAAGTTAGCCCAAGTATCATTATGCAAATTCTCCTTACTTCTTTCCACAGATTTTGTTGGGTACAAGTGGGGAGAACTTGTTAACACATGACGACAATTCGCTTTTGATGATCATTAAATACATTCTCACTCGTCATGACTCGTGGTCTCTTGTGGTCACTCGTGGTCATTCGTGGTTACTCGTGTAAACACATCTCGAAAGTTAAGCGTTGCCGATATTGGGTCTACAGACTTGCCGAACTTGCATAGCGGTCAACAAACTCGTGATCACGTTTTTCAAACCGCGGAGTGAAATCATCGATCCGCCAAGTGGGCTAAAAAAAAATCTTTCTCAACGGAAGCCTAAGATCGATAGTACCCTACCCTGCAGTTTATCCGCGTTTTTTTTTTTTTGCTTTTTTTAATTATAGCCTCGAACTTGAGTGCTTAGCAAACTTCCCGCTTGCCGCCATAACTCAATAGTTGTGCCGATCAATTCGAAAGTTCAACATCCCCCCCCCCCGGGCAACCCCCCGGGCATTTGAACTTTTGAAGATTGGCTTGTTCAAATTCCCTCCCCTCGGGGCAAAAAAGCCTTTCAAATGCCCCACCAATTAGTACCGAACTAGCTCTCCTCAAAGACAAATTTCGTCTTCAATCAAACACCTTACCCTTCAAACTTGTTTAAAGACCCTTTTGAAAGAGTTATTCACTAACAAAAGGTGAAATTCTATCTTGTGAATCCGTCAAACCCTGCAAAAACCGAAAAAACTCTCGGGGGCGTATTACGTCAGAACAAGAAATAATTCCCGTTCAAATTCCCCACCCTTCTAACTCAACGTTCAAATTCCCCCCTCCCCGGGTACGATGCACAGTCAAATGCCGGGATATGCCCGGGGGGGGAATGTTGAAGTTTCGAATTGATCGGCGCATAACCTAGAGTATACGAGGCCTTTGATAAGCACCTTCGAATTCTACCAAACTTCCCGATATACTGAACGATCTCGGATACTAATATCCCGACAATTCGAACTGCTATGTACATGTTTTTCACGTATATAACGGAAAACGGCAAAGTCAACAGCACAGAGCAACACTCTGGAAGTCTTTGCTACGTACGTGCCGCAAGGAATTGAGAAACGGAAGGTGGGGAACCGAAGAATGAGCCCCAATAGAACGAACTCTCACCATATAAAAAACAAATTTTACAAGGCAACACATTTTATTCTGGTGACATTACAAAGGGCCAAGCAGGTTCTACAGAGCACTGCACTGATAATAAGTTTACCTTCAGGCTTCTCAAGTGTTTGCTACAATCTATATTCTGTTCTAAATTCTAATGGCCTCGGAGTAGTGTTCTTTTAGGACTTTAATACTACATGAAAACAATCATCCAGGTTGCCATCAACGAGTACACTGTTAACATAACACTTGTGTTTCTCAGTGACCAGTTGCTGTTAGGTGATGATGGACCATTGCAGTTGTTTCCTATACAGCAACTATTAGAATAGCTGGAGACCCACCCTGTGGGACACGAAGGCATGTGTCCTTCCCTGATGATACAGTCGTCACCTTTTGCTGCACATCCCTTGTAGTAGACTGTTGTTGTGGCCTCTCCTTTTATGACTGGGTAGCAGTTCAGCACATCTGTCACGCACTCCGGTGTGTCTAAGGAGCATGACGTTTCTTTCTGTTTGGACTCGCAGTCATCCATGGAAAATTGGCTTTGACAAGTGTAACAATTCAGGGAGTCAACTGAAAAACATAAACTTGGCGTTGAACATCAAATACACAAATTTTCACAAACGTAGACTCCTTGAGTGCAGTAAAGGCCGGGAAAACTGCGTGAAATATCAGTGGCGTATCCTGGGGGATTTGTTGTTTACAAGCAGGAGAACCAGGGTTAATAGTGGGGAACCGAAGTTAAAAGGATGGAGCACTGGAGTAAACAGCTTGAGAAAAAAACGCTGTCAAATGCGCTAAAATGAGCTGATTGTTGCAGGAAATAAGTCAGTGGTTTTGCAAAGATAATAATAATGAACAAATACATCGCTTTTTGCATTCCTCGGGCGGAGTGTAATCCATTCACAAAGCTATTCATGCAAAAATCTATCCTTCCTGCACATGCGTGTAGACCAAACTCACGTTTGGTTTTTGAACTGGTTTAATCTTAGAACTTGGTTTTCACAACACTCCTTTTAACCCCAAAAGCTATTTAACATGCGGTTAAAAGGCTGTCATTTCTACTCCATTTTAGCATTCTCGTCCCCAGAGACGCATGGCCCTCTTAGCCGGCGGGGGCCTTCGCACGAGTTGTGCGAAGGCCCCCGCCGGCTAAGAGGGCCAGGCGGCTAAGGTTCAATCATCACGTGATCCGGAGCACGAACTATCAGAAATTAGAAAGTCAAGCAGTGTCGCCAAATTGTGCGTGAAGAGGTCCATGAAAATCCGGAATGAAGAGAAATTTACAAATGTCACCTCTAGATAGGACACATCAAATATCATGTGATCTTGCCCCGTTAATGACCTCACTTCTATCGAATATCACCATTTACCTTCAGTCAGATAGACCAGAGAAGACGAAATTATTTAATTAAAAATTTATTAACCTTCAAGCACTAATTTTGACTCAGATTTCCCTCTAACGATCCCCCTATTCCCCTATACAATGTTGTTTGTCTGAAGGCTCACTCACGTTTGTCTGAAGGCACTGTTGCACACTTAACAACAATGTGCAGCGGGGGGGGGGGGGGGGGGATAATAAAAGACTGATGCGGCTGTGGAATGGGGATCAGTGAAAAAACCCCACGACGTTTGACGGAGATTGTTGATCCCTCCAACTTGTGACGAACCAGCAGGGTAATATAGGGAGGTGATTGGTTTAAAAAACGAAGATTGCATTTGGCTGATTCGTTTCGCGTGCACATTACAATGCATTCTTTTAATATGTAAAGCCGTGACCCACAAAGCACGAAATCACTACCGAATTTTAGACCCGGTACAAACGTCCCACTTCGTTGTGTCGAACTCAATTGGATCAAAAGAAGCCGCCTAATTATCTTTTGTTTCGAATGAGTTCACGACGAAAAGCGCGACGTTTGAACCGGGTCTTAATTAGCTATCAGCCTTCGAACATCTGCAGATGTAAGTAGAGGGACTTAAACAATTTCTATTTAAGCTTATACATAGGATAATTGTCACAAAAAAGAACTTCTGAAATTTAAAATTACCACAGATGATCAATGTACTCTCTGCTCATGCGCTCAAACCATGATTCCACTGTCCACACCTTCACGGAATGCGCTGTAACAACGTCAATTTATACTAGCGCTTTGAATTGCTTTAATTATACGATTAATGTAAGAGTTAACCCCTCAACCGAACAAATCTTATTTCACCCGAAAGACGCAAAATCCAATTTGACCAAGGCCCAAAAACGCAGGCTGGATCTTTTCTTGTTTTGTGTAAAAAAAAGTATATTTATGCTTGAAAAATAGCTTTGAAGACTGCCAATGCTACAGAATTACAGAGGAAAATCGAAACGCAAAGAAAAATTGAAAATGTCTTCCAACCCCATTAAAATAGTCTGGTTACAAACCCCCCTTTAGTCGACTATCTAGTACTTAATTATTTACTTAGTTTTCCCGCCTGTATGTACATCAATAATATATGTTCAATGCAAATTTGTATGCTTTTTGTACTGTACTGTAATGTAACCCTTTTCAAACTTTTGTTTTGTAATCATTTTGTTTGTCTGTCGAACAGTGAGTTGTTTAAAGAAAGTGTAGAGGTGCATCTCCTTAGAATATGGAAATTTCTTCAATTGTAAGGTTTTCTGTCTACGAATATCGAACTTTCTGATCAAACCCATTCTCTCCAGCCTGAAGATCAAAATTCAGAATAGGCTTCCTGGTAGTCTACACAGACATTTATTACCTGTATATTAACCACTTTTGATACTGACCTTCTCGAGGAATAATAAAAAACGGCAAAACAAGGACTACGTGGAAACTACTGATCGCCATCATCTTCCTGATTTCTGCTGTCTCTTCGCAAGAAGACTGTCGTGCCTGATAAATGTGCTCCGAGGAAAGAGCAGAGCAGTAGGATATCGCGTTGAAACGAAACTTTTTTGTTCCATATAAGGCAAGAATAAGTGTACTTTTGCTGCCAAATGGAATTTCTGTATTTATTTCCTATTTTCGCTCCGCTTTTCTCTTTTTGAGGGATTGAGGAGTTGATTTTTGAGGGATTGCCCTCTTCTGCTTTTAAGTTTACTTTTTTGTAATCCAAATTCAGTTTGAAGTTCAGCTTTCCATCTTTAATTCTTATTGCTGCTTGATGGCATTCCTTCCAGAGTTTTAAATTGTAAATTCTGCTTTCCGATTTTCAATTTCTGTGACCAGCGTGCGACTTTCAGCTTTCGGCTTTTAGCTTTCATCATTTTGAAATTTAAGCGAGGTGTTGGTTTCAGCATGCTGTATTTGCCTTTCGGCATTCGGCTTTCAGTATCCAACTTTCAGCTTTTGCCAGCTGGCATTAAAAGCTCAGATTACCAGTTTTGCCATTCAGCTTCTGGCTTTTAGAGTTGAAACCATCGTATGTCCGGCTTTCCATTCTACCCTGCTTTTATCCTTTATTACCCTGCCGTCATGACGGGGTCTAGTAATACCGATTTTTTTAACCCACCGTCAGGACGAGGTCTAGCACACATTTTGCCCTTCATTAGCAAAAAATAAATTTTAATTTTAATTTATAAAAATTCAATAACTCTTATACAATTTCATTTTCGTAAAGGAATTTTTACCTTAGTTATTCATTGTGTGGAAAACTGGACCGGAGACGGAGTGTATCACGTGTTTTCTTGGAATTTCCACCCCCCACGAAATGAACTGAGAATTCTTCAAAAGATGTGAATGTTGTCTGATATGTTGATGTATAAGTCTGAAGTTTATCTGTGAATTACAGTCTTGAGGATGGTCTAGAACCAAGTTCTTCGATTGAATCCGTTTCTGTTTATTGCTTCATTAGTGAAAGGGTGTCAAGTGAAATTCGATAACATTTTAAGATTTTCATTTTCATGGGTATATAGTCTATAATAGCGTCTTTAGATAATCAATAACACGTATTGGAATATCGTTAACATTTGGGGGATTTCCGTTTAAAAATTCTAGTTGTTATAAATTCGTTTTACTGTGTATTTCAAACGAACAAAAACAAAAAACGTGTATGTACGCTGTACATGTAGATGTGCAGACAACAGTGTTCTTAACTTGTAGACTCGCTGCTACAAGGAGGGAGCAAGTGCCAAATGAAGTCCGGGAAAGAACTGTGTACAAACAGAAGACCACACTACAGAAGACTTCGAGGCTGAAGTTATAAAGAGCAAGGTAAACAGGGGGTTCAGTTCGCAAGCGGCTCTGTTGCGAATTTCACTTCTTGACAAATTTTTACCTTGGGTTCTTGAGTTCTTAGCAAAATTACTGCTTGCATCCATTTTACCCTTAAACAAAGTCGCAGTATCATTATACAAATCCTCCTTCATTGCTGCTTTCTATACGTTTGTTGAGTGACTAGTTGTGACTAATCGTGATACGAGGAACTGTAGAGCCACTGTTGTTCTACCTAAAGTGAAACTTGAATTTGCACGAAAAAGTTTTTATTTCTCTGGTGCAAATATTTTTAATTCTTTACCTTTAAAAACTAGACAAACTAGCAGTAGGGTTTTATTTAGGCAGTCTTTAAACGAAGTATTTTTATAGGTTAAGTAAGCATAATTTAATAGATTTTTAACTTTTTATCTTTTATCCTTTTATATGATGTATTTTATTTTTATATTGTTATATATATTTTTCTTTTACAGGACCCCTTTGATAACAGTACGCATGTACTGAAGGGCCATCCTGTTTAAAAATTCGTTATTATTATTATTATTATTATTATTGTTAATACATCAAGACAATTCACCTTTGGTGATCATTTACTTTATTCTCATGACCTGTTTGTGTTATAATGCATTGATTTCATGAGGAGAAACTGGATGCTGATCACCAGTTTTTCGAGTAGACTATGGCTCATAGAAAACGAGGATGAGTATTCGGATTGTATTTAGTAGATATAAAAACACCTGTTTGCCTGAAGCAGAGTTCAGCCATCTACACGCTGCATAGCTCTAAAGAAGCTACAACTTCAACAGGGGTCTATAGATCACACCCCGTTAAGCGAAACACAATATCCTGCAACAGAATTAAACACAAGAAGCCAGGTACGGCGTTACAAACATCAGCAAGGAAACTCGTCACATTGCAGATTATATTTCAGATCCTTTATTGCCACAAAATCAAACATGAGAGGCTGAAAAACCTATCAATTTCCTAAACGAGCCAAGTTCAATATACCTTATATGCCAAGAGCGGCATTAAAACCACCTTTAATAATTCGCTTGACAGACGATCAGAGGTCAAATTTAACTGACTCAACCATACAGTTATCAGAAAAAGATCAGTATGACCTCTGGATCAAAGTCTTAAAAATGCCGGGAAAATGCGACGCCTAAGTCAGAACAATTTCGATGATATCCCGATATTTCGAACTCTTTTGTACACACTTTTTTGACCTGCATTGTTATGTATACAAAGTAATACATACAAAGTAATGTACTAATTTTTATTCTAGTGCAGTGGCATTACAAAGGGCCGGGCTGACTTCAGAAATGACAGAGTACATTTATAATAAGTTCACTTCACAGCTGTTTGTAGTTCTCTATGGAAAACCTTCTCGAGTGCTTGCTACAGTCTGTATTCTATCCTCTAATCTAATGGCCTGAGCAGTCTTCTTATTGACTTAATACATGAAAACAATCATCCAGATTGCTAGTAACAAGTACCCTGCTAACCTAACACTGGCGTATCTCAGTGGCCCGCTGTTCTTAGGTGATGATGCATCATTGCAGTTGTTTCCACTACAGCAGCTATTAGTGGAGCTGAAGGACCACCCTATGGGTGAAGAAGGACACGAGGGCTCTTCTTTACTGCTGATGTCGCAGTCATCACCTTTCGCCCCACATCCCTTGTAGAAGACTTTTTTCGTGACCTCGCCTGCTGAACACGTAAGCACACCCGTCACGCAGTCCGGTGTGCTTGAGGGGCATGATGTTTCTTTCTGCTTGGACTTGCAGTCATCCAAGGAAACTTGGCTTTGACAAGAGTAGCAATTCAGGGAGCCAACTGAAAAAAAAACAATGTTGGTGTTGAATGAAGTATCCATCGTTGTTTATAAGATGGGGAACCGGTGTCAATAGCGGGGCAACCGGGAACGGAGTAAAGAGATAAGGCCCCGGATCGCGGCGGAGTGAGAAGGTTGGGATGACTAAGGGGGTGGGAGGTGATACTCCGTATATATTTGTGACGGGGAGTTTTGAAAATGAGCAATCTGGGCCTTTTTGGGGGGGAATAGAAATTTTCTTGCGGACATTTTTGGGTAAAAAGATTTTAGCAGGACTTTTTAAAGGCTTGAAAAAAATTGTGCGTTCTTTAGGGCGCTCAATTTTGCTTCAAAGAATTACATCAGTTTCATTTACAAACTCGGAAGAACTTTCTTCCCGCGGGTACAAAGGACTTAGGTTACGTTTTGGGCAGTTTCACTTTTTGGGGGGTATAAAGATTTGGCCTCATTCGCACCTCCCCGTCATTTAATATACGTGAGTTCCCCCCCCCCCCCCACCCGCCGGGGCAATGAATGTCCGGAGTGAAGAGAAACACACATATGGCACTTCTTGATATAAAGCAGCGAACAAGCGCGATTGTTTCATTTAAAAATTTGTCAGCTTACATCGCTTCAACATATGACAAACCAGCAGGATAATACAGGGACGTTTTTCAAAAAATCAAGTTTGCATTTGGCTCATTCGTTTCACATGCATAATACAATACATCGTTGTAACATGTAGTGCCATGACCCGCCATGCACGAAATCGATACAGAATTTTTCTTAGCTATGCATGCCCTCGAACATCTGCACGTGTACATAAAGAGATGAATCCATCAGAATATGGAAATTCCACATACTCTAAGTTGTACTGCGTCTAGCAAGTCTATCTTTCTGATTAAATCCCTTTCTCTCCAGCCTGAACATCAGAATTCAGAAACCTTCATAGGGTCTAATCAGGCATAGAAAAATACTGACCTGCTCGAGGAATTATGAGAACCGTCAAAATAAGGACTACGTGGAAACAACTGGTCGTCATCTTCCTAATTTCTACTGTCTCTTCTTAAGATAATTGCTCAGTTGTGAAATGTGTTCTGCGCAAGACCTGGGCAGAGTAGTGTTACACCCCCTTATGTAACGGAACATTCTTGTTCCAAATAAGGCAAGCGGCTGAAGTGTAATCCCCCAGGGGAAGGGGTGGCACTCTCTTAAATAAATGGTTTTAAAGGGGACTTAAGTAAACGCTAGCCCCGCTAACTAGCGCTGATTTCCTAGAGCAAGTAAGTATGTTTTCATATATGTTACGATTATAATACGCTTAAACGGCCCTAGCCTGCGTGCAAACGTCTCCTATTTCCTTTGCTGCACGCAGGCTAAATCGGCCATATAGACCTCATATAGTTACGCATTCCTGCTACCCATGGGCGAAGGGCAGCGAATCCCCGGAAGCAGCGTCGACGTAAAATGCTGCTTAAAACTAAGGTAACGAAGCTCGATGCTTACTGAACTTTTTGCAAAGACGACAGTTTCAATTTGTTTCAATTACATATGTGAGACTATTTTAATAAAAACTGTCGGATAGCTCTTTTTCGATACCGTTTATAGTGTTTTAGTTAGTAGAACTAAACTCAGTCTTACTCAGTCTTTATGTCACAATTATGATACAAGGTAATATAGCCAAAAAAATAGCAGACTGGTCTTTATCCAGTTCATCCAATATACTGAGTCTCGTAGATCTCAAATGCTAGTCGACTGCTCAGGTCCTCTGACCCAAACCTGGCAAAACGACGGCTTCCAAATCAATGTCTTAATGCTAAGTAATTTTGTGGAGTGGCACGTGTCGAACGTCATGGAAACTGACGGATATCTCGCTTGAGAAGGACAATTTTTTATTGTGAAATTCAAACAAAACAAACGTCACCTTTTTTGTAGCTCTACCTCAGAAAGATTCTTTTCAAAAGTACACATCCTAACTGAAGGTGTTCAGAGTTGTTGCGCAGAGACTACGCTGAAAAATCTTAAGTCCCTGGGCTTACTGACTTAATTAAAGGCTGGTAAACACTGTCAGTGGTGCCGCCCTATGTTAGGGAAGTTTTGTCCCTTGACTGTCCTAAACAGGGACACAAAACGGAGTGTTCTTTCCTTTAAGACTTTCGTACCCTGTTTGAACATATTTATAGCGCATATTCAGCATGGGCTATCCAGCATATATTTTGCCTCGTTCCCTGCACCACGTGCACCCTTCGGCCCTTTCTTTGGTTTTCCATCCAGCGACGGTTCCACCCCAGCCCCAATCAACGCTCAACAGTTTACTACCACTCTCAAATGTCTCATTTCAGGATTGGGATTGGATCCATCAAATTACTCTCCTTGGCAAGTTTTCGCAGGGGTGGGGCCGCTTATGCTTACCAAGCAGGCGTTACGGAACATTTTTAAAGTTAAGCTTCACGGTGACTGGCGCTCTGACGTGTACCAAGCTTATTTATCTCTTCCTCTACCTACCCGCACGCGTGTGGCTAGCATTATGGCCGCGGAGTCTTTTTGAGAACAATGCTACATCAGATTTTAACTTATATGTCGATGCTTATTGTTATTTTTTTTTGTATTACTTTTCTTCTTTTCTTAATTTGATTATTTACGTATCTAAGACACGTTTGAGCCAATTTTATAAATACCATTTGGGGCGTAATCAATTGACTGTAATCATTAAAGTTTATTTTAGTCCAAACGTGTCTCTATTATCTGCGTCACGAGATCGGTTTTGGTAAATTATTCAAATGACTCCTCTGCGCCCTGTGGTCGAACTTGCGTCAATAACCTTGTGATCACGTGATCATTTTTTCAAACCGCGGAATATGAGTGAAATTAACGGTCCGTGAAGCAGGCTAAAAAAAAAATCTCTTCTCAACGGATGTCTGAGATCGATAGTACCCTACCCTAGCGAGTCGTGTTTCTTTTTTTTTTTTCGTGGGGGTGGGGCTGGGGGTGGGGGTGGGGGCTTGGGGGAATGCTTGTTTCAATGATCGCCTCGAACGACTCTAGGCTTCTTGAGCACTTAGCAAACTTCTCGCGTGCATCCATAACTCAATAGTTCACGAAGAGCGTTTATAGAAAGTGGCGCGTGCGGGGATAAGCTAGACTATGCAAACACGAGAGAGTTTGAAGGTATTTAAAAGTTAAGGTAGACCCGAGCCGCAGACGAGGGATTTGAAATGCACCTTCGAATTCTTCCAAACTCGTAACATCCAGATATTTCGAACTGCTATGTACATGTTATGCATGTTTTCCCCAAAGGCCTATATAAGCTCTCGTATAACGGAAAAATTCAGCAAAGTTAACAGGGCAGAGCAACACTGTGGAATTCGTGGGGAACCGAAGAATCGGAGCCCTAATAAAAAGAATTCTCACCATATAAAGAACAAATTTTACAAGGCAACGCATTTTATTCTAGTGACATTACAAAAGGCCAAGTAGGTACTACAGAGCACTGCATTGAATGATTAATAGTAAGTTTAACTCTCTCGAGTGTTTGCTACAATCTTTCTCCTGTTCTATATTCTAATAGCCTGAGCAGTGTTCTTATATATTAATAGCCTGAGCAGTGGACTTAATACATGAAAACAATCTCCAGGGTTGCTAGAAACAAGTACACTGGCAAAATAACACTGGTGTATCTCAGTGACCCACTGTTTTTAGGTGAAGGTCCATGGTTGCAGTTGTCCCCAGTACAGCACGTCTCAGAGGTGCTGAATTTAGACCATGATTGGGAATTAGAACACGAGGGCTCTTCTTTACTGCTGATCTCGCACCCCTCGCTTGTCGCCCCACATCCCTTGTAGTAGACTTTTTCCATGACCTCGCCTGCGTAGCACGTTTGCACACCTGTCACGCAATCAGGTGAGTATGAGGGGCATGATTTTTCTTTCTGCTTGGACGTGCAGTCATCCAAGGAGTCTTGGCTGTGACACGCGTAACATTTCAGGGCGTCAACTGAAAAACATAACTGAGTTAGTGTTCAAATACATAAATAGAGAAATGGTCACAAACGTCGACTGCTTGCCTACAATAAACAGCCGGAAAAAAATTGCGCGAAATATCAGTGGCGTATCCATTGGTGTTTTTGGTGTTTATAAGTAGGGTAACCGGTGTTAACAGTACGTTGGGGACCAGAGTAAAGAGCCTGGGGACCGGAGTAAATGAAAGGGGCGGAACCGGAGCTAAACAGGAGTGGACTTGGAGTTCAGGCCCCGGAAAAACAGATTTAATAACATCCAACACTGTTGAATACAATTTTGTTGTGTGATGTTAAACGTGGTGGCCAAACGAATTCAACATTTTGATTCAACATCGTTCAAAATTGTTATGTTATGTTGAATTCAACATACCTGTTGAATGACGTTAAATTAATGTTGACGAATTAAGTAAATAATTTGTGTTTCATGTACATACATGTATTCAACGTTATTGCACATGCTAGCCTTACAAATACAAAAGCCTGACTTTTTCAGGCTTTCTTTTCGCAACTGCATAAGTTGCGTTAATAACTGCGAGGATCTTCTTTACATTTATTTCTTCATTCCACAGTTCACATATATGAATTTCATATTTTCATAATTTCAAATACAACATTGTTTTTTACCCCCTGAGAACAAAAGAAATGTTGAATGGTTGGATCGAAAGCTTGATGACAACCAAGTTTCGTTCAACACCTTTCGACATCATTCAACATCGACCGACATCACCGCCTAACGGGGTGGCCAAACTCGTCTAACACTTTGAATTCAACGATGTTGGACGTTGTTGGATGGAAATGTTGCATCCGTTCATTCGAGGCCTAAAAAAGTGCTGGACCGGAGTAAAAAGGTTGGGGGTTCGGAACTAAACAGGAGGGAAATTTTAATTAAAAAATGAAATCGGAAACGTACTGGAATCAACTAATTGTTACTGGAGATAAGTCACTGGTTTTGCAACAAAATATATCGCTTTTATCATTCCTCTGGCAGAATGCATTCGCTTGTCAAAGCTATTAATAAAAGCATCTATTCTTCCTGCACGTGCTTGTAGATCAAGGTGTATTATCAAAAAACGGACGAAAACTCACGTTTGCGTTTTGTACCTACGGTGGACGCCTTTGCGAAACCTTTCAAATCGCTAAAATTCACCGTTTAGAGCCCCAAGGACGACAAAACACAAAGACTAAGCCAAGTTGCCATTTAGTAAAGGTCGATATTCCTCGCAATCAGTTCCATGTTAATCGGAACCACCCCGATATAATAACGAAGTGCCAAGGCCCTGGGAAAATGTGTTCGTTAGAAAGGGGGGTTCGTTATAAACGAAACCAAAACAGTGTTATGTTGTACCACTCTCATCATTCGGTTTAATCATGCAATCACTATCCACATCTATTTATCGATTAAAAAATTAAATCGATAAATGGATTACCTGGATGAGATGGTGTAGTCGTGCCTTGCACGGAATCTTGCAAACTTCACCCATTTCCTTCCTCTCTAGTCTTGGATTGCTTTTGGTTTCCTCCCCTCCCTCTAGTTGCCCTTTTTTTCAAAAAAGGTATCTTTCTATTAATTGTCTTCGGTAGGCTGCCGAGGCCCCGTTTAAACGTCGAGTCATCCTCGGAGACCCAGGGGCAGATAGTCGGGGCGAGAGGCAGATAAAACGGGCGAAATAGGTGCGAGCTGAAGCCTGGTGCGAGCGAAAGTTTACAAGACGAGCGGGAACAGCCCCTGGGAGGATACCTTTAATGGACTAGTTCAAGAGCCCATTTGCGTTCTTGCTTCTGATCTAGCACAAATTTTGTGGCATTGTATTTTTTTTGTGCCCAATCAGCGATCAGCTTATTTCACCGTTCCTTTCGTGACGTCTTATACAGAAGCATGCAGTTAGGATTTTAAAAAATACACGGAACGACCGATCCTTACGGCAGTTAAAGAAACGAAGACACAGAAGACGAAATACGTAAAGCAAGAAAATGTATGAAACAAAAAATTGCCCGATATTTCGGTTTGCAAAACAAACCTTCTTCAGGGACTACAAAAGTAGAATGAGTAAATACGTTACAGGACCGTTAACATAAAAGTTTAAAAATTTAAAATAAATGAATATAATAGGTTGGTAGTTGAACAAGAAGTGTCATTAATGTAGCTCATCACGTCTGTTTAATCCTTGCGGCTCAAGTGTCTTGGCCTTGTCAATTAAGTGTGCCTCACGAGCTTTTCTTACGGAGTCGCGGTTAGTATGTATTAGTTCCAAGGGAATGAGACGGATGTCGTTGACGGAGTGCCCGGGTAAGTTGAAATGTTCCGAAACAGGGGTTGGGTTAGCAAGCTGTTGATGATTTTGGACGGAACGACGATGTTCGCCAAAGCGTTCGTGAAGATGTCGTTTAGTCTCCCCAATGTATTGGCAAGGCAAGTTACGTGTAGCGCATTTTTTACATTCAATTAAATAAATAAGGTTTTTAGATTTACAAGTTAAAGTGTCTTTAATACGTCGTTCTTCGTTAGTAGAAAAAAGATATATTTGTCTGTGAGGCAACGCGGATGTTTACATCTGTAAATGCCAGCGGTCGATCTTTGATCTTTATTTTTGGGGTCACGCAATCTGGTGCGAACCAATAGATCACGCAGACTGGCACTTCTTTTGTAAGCTAGGACTGGTGGGGAGGAGAATGTTTGTTTGCAGTGGTTTGAAGATTGGAGAATGCCCAGATGTTTCCGCATAGTAGAAGCAGGGTTAGGAAGAGCGGGATTGAAGGTAATAACGAACGGTACTCGGTTTGCGTTGCTAGTTTGTTCTCGTGGTTTCAAGGTTTCGTGAAGTGGGATGCAGCGGACGCGATTAATTTCTTTTGTGAGGAAGGATTGATTGTAGCCGCGTTTTACGAGATAAGCAGTGAGTTCTTTACAGCGTTGATGAAAGAAGGTGTCTGTAGAGCATATGCGACGTAATCGCAAGGCCAGGCTAAAAGGGATAGTTCGCTTCGTGTGATTAGGATGGCATGAAGATTTTAGAAGATACTGATGCTTGTCTGTGGGTTTCGTGTGAAGATCGGTTTGGATTTCGTTGTTGTGAAGGTGAACTTGAACGTCCAGGAACGGGAGGGTTTGATTGCGGGAACTTGAATACTCGTGAGTAAACTTGATGGTTGGGTGGATTGAGTTTAAGTAGCTAATGAAGGTCTTGAGATGTTCTTCGCCCTCCGTCCACACCATGAAAATGTCATCGATAAACCTCCGCCAGACAAAGGGTTTGTAAGTGGCGTTTTCGATGGCTTGTTGTTCAAATTTGCCCATGAATAAATTTGCGTAGGAGGGTGCCATGCGCGTACCCATAGCTGTGCCATGAATTTGTAGAAAGTGTTGGTCGTTAAAAGTGAAGTTGTTCATTGTGAGGATCATACGGATGAGGTCACAGATTCTTTCAGTGGGAAATGATTTGTTTTGGCGTGTATTAAGAAAGTGGCGGCATGCTTCTATTCCTTCCTTGTGGGGTTCGTAAGGTCTTTCGATTGTAACTTGTAAAAACTTAGTTAGGATTTACGCGCAATCCACAAGGTGTGAACTTTTCACAATACCTCAATCTGATTTTCGTACTTGTTTTTTTTTCCCTTGATTACCTCTGCCAAATTTCTCGATTCCTCGGCTTTGTGGGTTCGCATATTACTATTAAAAACTTTCTTCGATGGTAGGCCTATCGAACAAGGGAGACAAAAAGTTGATTTCAGTACGCACGAGTGACAACTAGGTACAAGATTTAGCAAAGTTACACTCTGTGTAAGACGTCACGAAAGGAACGGTGAAATAAGCTGATCGCTGATTGGGCACAAAAAAAATACAATGCCACAAAATTTGTGCTAGATCAGAAGCAAGAACGCAAATGGGCTCTTGAACCAAGGTATCCTCCCAGGGGCTGTTCCCGCTCGTCTTGTAAACTTTCGCTCGCACCAGGCTTCAGCTCGCACCTATTTCGCCCGTTTTATCTGCCTCTCGTCCCGCTGATCTGCCCCTGGGTCTCCGAGGATGACGTCGAGTTGCACATGTGCCAAATCTAATTCAGGAATGAAATGCATGTGCAGTTCGACGTTTAAATCAATTAAATTCGACAGATTTGAATTAATTGCGATTTTTGCGTTAGTGATTGGCTTAAAACTGTTAGGCATGACGACTCATCTCTCAAACCGTGACCAGTCCTACATTGAACGTTTTTGGAATGCATTTGATTGGGCCGCGCAAACAATGAACGCTCTGTGGACAAGAATCATTACTTTATAACGGATTGCATGAAAGTCGAATTGTTTTCGCTTGTCTTTTTTTGTGGATAGCTGTTCTGAAAATGTAGAATACATATATAAAGAATAGAATATATATAGATATATAAAAACGACAGAAACTGTATTTTTCCGAAATTTGACGATCGAATTCGCAAACGGGGCCTGGGAACGAAACTTTAAAAACACTCCCTCATGAATTAAATGCGACTCTATAAATTCGACTTCTAAATCAAATGTCGAATTTAACAATTTGAGTCGACGCAAATAGGTATTAAATTCGGCACATCACATGTGAAGTTTGCATTCGGCTATTCGTTTCATGAGCATTCGAGCATGACCTATCAAGCGGCTCGAAATCGTTACAGAATTTTACCTAGCTGCGGCTTTAAACATCTGTACATGTAATAGATGCAACTCGCAGGATATGAAAATTCTACAAATTCGAAGCTGCTGAGTCCAGAAATATCGATCTTTCTAACTGAATCCCTTTCTCTCCAACCCGAACATCAAAATTTAGAATAACTTCCTGGTGGTCTATACAGATCTATACAGCTATGCTTTGGAACTACTACACATGTAAATGGAGAGGTGCATCTCGCAAAATATGGAAATCTATTAATTCTAATGTGCTGTGTCTAGCAATATTGATCTTTCTGGCTAAATCTTTTTCCGGCTTCCACCTGAACATCAAAATTTAGAAGAACTTCCTGGTGGTCTATACAGACATTTATTACCTGTATATTAAACACTTTGGATACAGACCTTCTCGAGGAATTAAGAGAACCGCCAAAATTAAGGTTATGTGGTAAGACTTTATCGCCATCTTCCTGATTTCTGCTGTCTCTTCTCAGAAGGTCGACTATCACACCTGATGAATGAGTTCCGAAGAATAGCTGAACAGAGCAGCTGGCAACACTCCCTGTTACTTAGGATCTCGCATCGAAGTGGAACCTTTTGTTCCATATAAGGCAAGGGAGTGGCTGAAGCTCGAAGGCTACATGTACAATGTAACATACCCCACCACGGGAGGAAAGGGAAAGTAGGTAATTGGCTAAAAATGGTGGGTGGGTAAAATGTTATTTAAACACGCTAGCACCGTCAACTAATGCTGATTTCCACGAGTAAGTATGTTTTCATGGTTGTTTATATTCTAATAAGTTAAATCGACCGACGGGTTCCGTTTCTCTTCCCATTCGCGAAAGGTAGCGAACTCCTAAAAGAAGCTATAGGGATATAAAAGATAGCTAATTCCTACAGTAACGAGGTTCGTTGCTTTCTAAACTGTACTGTAGGCAAAGTCGATCAATTTCAGTTTCTTTAAACGAGTTATAAGAAAACTACTGAACTGTCATATAGCTCTTTTTCTGTGCCTTTTACAGTATTTTAGTTAGAACAACCAAACTCAGTCTCTATCCCGCAAGAATGATATAGTAACAAAAGCAAATAATGGACTTGCCTTCATTTAGTTGTGAAACAAACGTATTGATAATAATCACCGCATAAATAGTTTCGTAAATCTCAAATGCCAGTCCGTCCTCTGGCCCCCCAAAAATCACAAAGTGACGGCTTCTAGAACATTTTTTTTTAAGCTGAAGGTGACTCCGCGCTGTAGCTGAGTGTTTTTTTAGGAGTGACATATATCGAACGTGATGGAAACTGACGGATATCTCGAGTGTGAAAGGAAATTTTTTAGCTTGATGAAAACTAAACGAAACGATCATCACCCTTTCCATAGCTCTATCTCAGAAGGCTTCTTCTCAAAAGTACCCAAGGTAAGTAAAATTGGTCAGATTTTTGAGCCCCTTGGCCGCACTGAAACATCTTGTAAGCCCAGGTTTATTGTTTTCCAGCTAGGTACGCCCTGTGGTAATGCTGTGTTGATGGTGATATTTTATTTGGGGGCGAAAACCGGAAATAACTGCCCCATATAAGGGAAAGAGTTGACTTGATGGGCTGAGAGGTCCAGTATACTTGACTCTGGCGAATATCAGTATTTTATCGTTTCTTGACAAATTTTTACCATGGGTCTTTGAGGTCTTAACAAACTTACTGCTTGCATCCATTTCACCACTATTTTTATAGAAAAAGCGCAATACAAGTAATATAATAATAATAATAATAATAATAATAACCATATTATTATTATTATTATTATTATTATTGTTGTTATTATTATTATTATTATTAAATTGAGCCTCAGCATCATTATACAAATCCTCTTTCGTTGCTGCTTTCCATACGTTTGGCGAGCATTAGTTGGGATAACTTGTCAACACATCAAGTCAATTCACCTTTGGTGATCACCTGCTTTATTCTCATGACCTGTTTGTGTTATAATGCATTGATTTGATGAGGAGAAATTTGATGCTGATCACTAGTTTTCAACGAGTCCAGTCGATTGGACTATGGCTCATAGAAAACAAGGAGGAGTATTCTAATTGTATTCGTAGATATGCACATATTTTTGAGCGGAAAGCAGCGATATTTAGGTGGCACTCAAAAAATATCAAAGGAATTTGATTTTCGAAGGCAATATCCCTCGCAAATGCTTTCTATTTAAACAATAGAGTTGTTCTGTCGAAGGCACTATCGTGTGATAGGTTGCCCGAGGAAATTTGATGTTCCCAACAAATATGGCTTATATGAAGTTTAAACATCAAATTTCCGAGGGAACCTATCACACATAGGGCCTGAGACAGAAGGACTGTATTGTTTTTATTGTAAAACGCTAAATTTTGAGCGAAAATTGCCACACACGGGCACTATTCGCTGAAAGGCGCCCGCTGAGGAGAGACACTATCGCGTCACGTGATCGATTTCGACCAACGGGAGCACGCCAAAATTTAGCGTTGTACTATAAAGCCTTATGGAAAACGGGCTTAAACCAATCACGAATTCGCAATCAGGGAACACGGTTAAAGACCACTACTTCTTTCGAATCCTTCCAAACTCCACGATATACTGAACAATCGCAGATGCTAACTCTTTTGTACACATTTTTACCTGCATTGTCATGTATATGTACAACGGGAAAATGTAGCGAATAAGACACTGGAAGTCCCATGTTTAGGACTTACGTGCCGCGAGGAATTGAGAGGTGGAGGTAGGAGAGCCGAAACATATACCTCATTACCGTATGCAGAACAAATTTTACAAAGCAACTACTTTTTTTATTCTGTTGGCATTACAAAGGGCCAGGCTGACTTCACAAAAATTCAGAGTTAATATTGATGATAAGTTTACTTCTCAGCTGTTCTCCATGCAAAACCTTCTCGAGTGCTTGCTACAGTCTGTATTCTATTCTATTAATGGCCCGGGCAGTGTTCCTGTAGGACATAGTACATGAAAATAATCATCCAGATTGCTAGCATAACACTGGTGTATTTCAGTGGCCCGCTGTTCTTGGGTGTCGATGCACCATTGCAGTTGTTTCCACTACAGCAGCTATAAGAAGAGCTGAAGGACCACCCTGAAGGCGAAGGTGGAGAAGGAGGACAAGAGGGCTCGTCTTTTCTGCTGATGTCGCACTTATCACCTTTCGCCCCACACCCCTTGAAGTAGATTGTTTTCGTGACCGCGGCCTGCGGTGCACCTCAGCACACCTTTCACGCAATCCGGTGTGTCTGAGGGGCATGACGTTTCGCTCTGCTTGGACTTGCAGTCATCCGAGGAAACTTGGCTTTGACAACGGTAACAATTCAGGGAGTCAACTGAAAAACAGAAACTCGGTGTTGAAGTATCCATTGTTGTTTATAAGACGGGGAACCAGTGTTAATAGTGGGGGAGCCCGGCACGGATAAAAGAGGTAGGGGCTCGGAGTAAAAAAAAGGGAAGGAGGCCTGGGGTGAGAAGGTTGGGGGCCCAGAGTCAAAAGGCAGGGGCCCGGAATAAAATGGGGGGGGGGGGGGGGGGGGACTGCGAGATTACAAAGGTGCTGCGAGATTACAAAGGTGGGAGACCGGAGTAAAAAGATTGAGGCCCGGATAAGGAAGGAGGGGCTCGGAGTTAAACGGTAGGGTGCCAGTAGCGAAATGTGCTGAAATGAGCTGATTGTTGTTAGAAATAACTCGCTGGTTTGGTTACAAAAGTACATCGCTTTTTTCTTTCATCGGGCAGAATGTATTCCATCCTGAAAGCTTTTCATGCAAAAATCTATCTTCCTGCACATGAATGTAGACCAATGTGTATTGTCGGGAAACGGGGGAAAACTCACGTTTGCTTTTCGAACTGGTTTAACCACAGGCCCCCAAGTTCAAGATAAGAGACAAACGCCACGAACGTGACTTATCTTCAGCTTGGGCGGCCTGTGGTGTAATCTTACAACTTGGTTTTCAGAACACTTCTTTTTCACCCCAAACTATATAACACGCGATTAAAATGCTATTTATTTTCTACTCCGTTTTAAGTATTCAAGGTTCAATGATCACGCGATCAGGGAACGCTATCATCAGAAATAACATGCTTGAAGAGGTCTATGAATATCCGAAGAGAAGAGAAACACATAAATAGCACCTTTTGATAGAGCGCACCAAACAGACCAAACATCGCGTGATTTTGCCCCGTCAGGCGCTTGATGTGTGTCAAAATTATTATTGTAAAATTTATTGAGGATTTTCCCTTTTTTGACCACTTTTGGGTATTATGATAGCGGTGCGCATTCTCATTTTAAACCTTTTCATTTTCTTTTGACGGTGTCTCATTTTAGACCCGTTCCCATTTTGGCCCCTTTCTTATTCTGAGTGTGTCATCATTTTGAGTCTTTCCACATTCTGATACAGCGGTCATTTCGCGTGAGTCAAAGTGAGAACCTTTTCAGTTTCTCATTTCGAAGGTGTCTTATCATTTTGAATCGCCGTTCTCATTTTGAGTGTGTCATCACGTGTCGATTGTCCCAGAAAGAACAACACAGATGGCAGTACCAGGGATGTACTGCAAGAATGCGCACGGAATCTCATCAATGTTGCCCAGCGATTGCGAGAATGCTCCGTGTCCTCCGTGCTGGGTACTGCTAGAGAACAAGGAAGTGTAGAACAAACCCCACATACGGAGGACAAATCGAAAATCTACGGCCGTTCACTCGGCGAGCAGGGCAAGTAGTGTATTGCAGGAGCACAGAGCCCTCTTTCATGCTCTTTGGTTTTAGGCCTCCTTCTCAGACAAGATCTTCAACCAATACAAGGTCAAAAAAGGCGTGAAACTGAAAAAGCGTTTTCTCAGATAAGAACTGCTTTACTTAAGAAAAAAAAAAAAAAAACGAATCGTGTTCAATCCTCGCTTTATCGTGTAAACGTTTACCAAGGCCATTACCGGATCAAAGTTAAATAACGCGACTTTTCCACATTTTCCACAAAAAGTCTAAATTACTGCAGCATTCTCATTATCAATGAAATAAATACAACAAAATGAATCCCCACTCCGTAAAAACTAAAATCTTACGGTAAGACGTTTTTTAATCTTAAGACCGGTTCTGAGGTAAGGCGGCACTTTGAATCTTAATTTAAGACGTTTTATCCTATGTTAAGATGCAAAACTGTCTTAAAATTAAGACGAAAACGTATCTCACCTCAGAACTCTGATTTTAAGATGTCACCATCTTAATTTAAGAATTAAAGAATCTTCATAAGAAGAGACCGTTATTTATTTCAAATACGTTATTGACACACAACACATTTCATCCAAAAACACCATTACATTATTATTGTATTAACCCAAATACACGGAAATAAAGATACATTTAAGAAAGAATGCTTATCACTGTATCTTTGTCCATTGCCGGTAGACCGCGACTGTAACACTGGGAGTAATGCAATGTTCTTGAATGTTTTAGTCCCGTACACCTGGGGTATCAAATCGAACAAAACCGAACAAATTTGTTATCGAACTCAATCGAACGAAATAGGACTAAATCGAACGATTAAATTCGATGTTGTTCGGTCATCGAACGAAATCGAACAACTAACTTTTTTGTGAGTTCGATTTCCGAACCAAATCGAACCAAATCGAAATTTACCGTTCGATTTAGTTCGATTAAGTTCGGAAATCGAACTTGTAGCTAAAATTCAAAATAAAGAATTTCAAACCTAAAAGGTATCAAAAGTTCAAGGAGAACAAGACAAGGACCAAAAAATGTATACCTTATTTACTCGATTAAACGCCGCCCTCGATTAAACGCCGCAGATGGAAGCAAAATTACCAGTAAACGCCTCACCCAATCAGAAGAATGCGGCGTTTGCTCGAGAATTATAAGAAAAAAAAATAACAAGGTAATCTACACATGAACGTTGTACATATCACAAGCCAGACAATTATGATTCTATCTCAGCAAAAAAGCGAGACATTGGAACTTTAAACATGTTTCTGTTTTACATAGTATTTACGAATGATTTGCCGTAATTATTATCAGTGATTTAAGAAATATGATTTTGAAATAAACGCCGCCCTCGAATAAACGCCGCCCTTGAATAAACGCCGCATCGGAAACGCTAAAAATTTCATAAACGCCGCGGCGTTTAATCGAGTAAATACGGTAGTTATAAACAGTGCTCAGAATGGATCACAGATTCAAGTCATGTCTGGACTGTTATAGATAGTGAAGCCGAAAACCTAGCTGTTTCCTCTGCGGTCCACGCATTCTGCAGTGGACTGAAATGAACCAATCATGAGAGGGCAGCAAAAATTTGGATCCTTTTTAGTTGAAAGCTTTCATAAATCTGCTTAAGACGGACCGTTCTAACTTGAGATGCTGGTGTCTTAACAATTTCTGGATCATCTTAAAAATAACTTAAGAGGAGTGACCCTCTTAACATAAGGCCCTGAACGTCTTCAGACAACACAGTTAAGATCTTGTCATCTTGAATTAAGGGTGCGTTTCTTTGGGAAAATCCAAATCCGGATTCTTGTATACAAAAACGGATTTTGCGTTTCTTTACCTAAATCCGAAAATGGATTAATCACGGATTAGTGATCTGAAGAATCCACACTCCGAGTGGATACATCAGATCAAATCTAAATCCGGATTTTTAGGATTTATGATCCGTGCGTTTCTTTGGGGGACGGATCCAAAAATAGTACATCTGTCAAGCGGTCTTCCATGCAAACTTACTGGTCTCGCCATATTTTCTCTCGATCTTGCGCGACAAAACATTCGATCGTGAAAAAGAAAATTCAGGTGATTATTCCGTTCCGTATATTTGAAAAGTTTTCTCCAAAAGTACAGACAGAAGCATTGACACGTCAGGATAATTTCATTTGTGTACCATTTCTGTAATTCAGGGAGCAGATTTTGCTAACCGTGAACGCAAATAGCGAGTTCACTTGAACTACTGCAGATACTGTCCTTGTTTATAAATTATTTGTATTCCATTCTAGTTGAATTCTTGGGCAGTACGAGAGAAATATCGTTCTGACATATATATTGCGTGCCTCCAGCCTGTCTTGTCCTGACAAAATAATCCTTTTTCGGATTTTGCGTTTCTTTGGTGTCGAAGAATCCATATGATCTGGGATCACAAATCCGTTTTCTGATTTTCCCAAAGAAACGCACCCTTTAAGATTCAACAGTCTTAGGTTTAACAACTTATTTTAAGACAAATTTGTATCTTACGAATAACTGTTAAATCTAAGGCGGTCTTATATTAAGATGCCGCCATCTAACTTAAGGAACCTTTATCTAAAAATAAGAGGAATTTTTTCTTAATTTAATGCGGTGTTTTTGTTATACAAGAGGATAAAATCTAACTGTAAGATTTTAGTTTTTACGGAGCAGAGTTCCGGGAATTGCTTGAAGTATTCTGAGAAGCGTATCGGCTGCAATTCGGGGGAATTTATCTTCACTTGCCTTCAAACTGTTCATCTTTGTAAAAACGTGGCTTTCTACACGATACAGGATTTCTCCTCTACAAGTTTTTGACATCCCACTTTATCGACGGTCGAGTGTTCGTTTCCTTCTGAATCGACTGACTACGCGTGGAAAAATCAAGGGTCTCGATTCGAGGGCCACGAAATCGAGGCAAATTCGGTGATAAACATTCCAAAAAAAAAAACTTTTCGGGCACAGGCAGCCCAGGCTAGTCACGTACGTAGCTATGACGTAGCCTGATATCAGTCTGCTGCGAGCACTTCGCAGCAAATATTACCACTTTTTTTCACCTTTAGTCCGGAAGCCAAGAGCCCAAAATTAGGGTTTCGTGCAATGATCGGGTCAGAAAAGGTTTGATAGCGGATTTCGATAGAATAAGACCTGCTGATCAATGTGAGGTAGTTTGTAGAGTTGAATTGTGGTATAGGTTACGAGTTAAGGGGGTATTTTTATACGTCACCCCTTAAATTCATGGAAACGAGGCTCACCCATTTGACCACTGATAATGCCTAAACTTAACGTTTATTATGACCGGAGTCTTCAAATATAGTTACATCTTTACGATACGAATGCCAAGCATGCGCAAAATATGCAGATTTAGGTCACGTGACTAAGCACGTGACAGCCGAGAGGCCAAAAATAGCCTTTTAGAGCTATGAATAGCACATTTAAACGTCTTCACTAACATAAATCTATGAATTACCCATTGATATTCTGCTATTTTCTATGAACGGGTTGTACATTCCACAGTTTCAGCCAAATTCTAGCTTATTCAGCGTGAAACAATGAAATAATTACCATTTTTGTCCCATTTACGGGTTAACATGAGAACGAGGCTCAGGCAGGTAACTACTGTTTACGGCTGTATCTTAAGTTGTTTATGGAGAAAAACGTCTGATATCGTTACCTCTCAATGATATAAGGCCCAGTCATGCTCAAACTATGCAAACTAAGGTCACGTGATCGAGCACGTGACCTCCAAGAGGCCAAAAATGCTATTTTAGTGCTAAAAATAGCCTATTAAATCGCCCTCATTGCCATTAACGTCTAAATTATACGAGTATGCATGTTATCTTACAAAATTTCTTATTTACACCACATTGTAGGTCACTGGGATACATTTTGAGGCTAAAATACACGAGATTAGAACAATTTTTGGCCTTCATGAGGTGACTCGATTATTTGTCCGCTCTCAAATTTGTTTGAAATGTAGCATCGCACAAGATATCATTCATTGCAATACAAAGGGACGTGTTAACCTTCCTAAGCATACGAGCCTGGCTATGTGTGTTTACCATCTCATATCATCCAAGCGCCTTATCAAACTGCTGAACAGAATGGGACATTGTGTTTCCTACGATGAGATGCATGCAGTGAATACGAGTATTGCAGAGGAAGTTCTTGCTAAGGTAGAAGATAGAAGAGTTTGGGACTGTAATACCAACTAACATCAAGCCTGGTGCATTTGTTCAAACTGCCGCCAATAATAATGATTTGAATGAGGAGGCTCTGGACAGCAAGAATACTACGCATGCCACTACAATGGTGATCTATCAGAATAAAACGTTTGGTCCAGATCCACCCCCCAACCTGGTAGAACAGAGAGCCCAGCGGCGTTCATTACAGGCAACCGGCACCGTGTACGACATTGAAGAGTGTCCTGTTCGAGGAAGACGTCCAGTTGTTACTGATCACGTTGGTTCTGTTAACATGGAGTGGTACAAGGATACGAACGATGAAATACACACCGCTCGTAACGCTGATTTCATCTGGGCTCTTCTTCGACTTTGTCCCAAGAAAATTGGAGAAGTTGTCATTGCAGAAGTATTGGACAAGCAAGCGATTCCAAGCTGGGTAGGATTCAACGCTATTCTCTATCCCGAGATGCGCATAGTCAGCAATATAGGCTACTGTCCAATGATCAGTGGATCATCCAATGACTATTCTACCATCTACACAGTACTGAAACATGCACAGACGATAAGCGCCGCATGGGTCAAGCCGACACTGTGATAACCTTTGACCTTGCAATATATAGCAAGGCAAAGGAAATTCAGTGGAGATTTCCTGACGAGTTCTCTATCATAATGGTACGCATGGGCGGATTTCACATTGCTCTGAACTTTCTGTCCCTGCTAGGGAAGAAGTTTGGTGATTCTGGAGTTGATGATCTCTTGATAGACTCAGGTGTATGCGCTGCTGGTTCGACGTCCGCTTTAATGAAGGGGAAATCTTACAACCGAGGAATTAGGGCACACAAGCTCCGTCTAGAAGTGTTCTTCCGTCTCATGTGGAATGCGTTTGTTGTCTGGTATGAGTCACAGGATAAGAAGATTCCAGAAGACTGAACCCGTGCTAAGTAAGATTGCAGATTGTGTTCGAGCGGAGGAGAACGGGAAGGATTACGCGCGCGAGAGTGTGAGAAAGATAGAATTGATGCCTCTATTCGAGGTCTTTAAATCGGAGAATCGAGCAAGGTCCAAGCTCTTCGCATTTTGGGATGAGTACATTTCCATGGTCACTTCTCTTTTACAGTTTCTAAAGGCAGAGAGAACCGGGAACTGGAAGTTGCATCTATCCAGCGTCACAGCCATGTTACCTCATTTCTTTGCTATGAACAGGCAGAATTATGCTCGTTACTTACCTGTTTATCTCGCTGACATGCAGCAACTGGAACTAACACACCCGGATGTCTACAACGAGTTTGCTGCAGGGAATCATACCATAAGTCATTCAGGACAGCCCTTTTTTCTACCGACATGGCCCTGGAGCAGTCGATCAACGCCGACTCAAAGTCAAGCGGAGGAGTGATTGGCATATCGCAGATCCCGTCGGCTCTTGAACGGTGGTTTTTAACTATCAACGAGCGAGCATTTATTACTTCAGCTCTGAAGGCCATGTACGGGCTCCAAGATGGCGAACATGCAAGCATCGCACAAGGAAGCAGCTGCGAGGAGAGTCAAACGAGACGAGGAAGACGTAAAGAAGATGATGGGTTGTTTTTCTTCAGGTTTAATGACAGATCCTTTTACTCACGATTCGGATGAGCTTCTCAATATCGCTACCAGAGTAGTTCTGCCGGAAGATGTGGCCCAGAACCTCGTCCGCAGTACCGAGAAAGGCCGGCAGCAAATTAATGCCTTCGTCGAGAAGCGCATTAACAGCAACGCTGTGGGTTTCTGGGAACCGATTCCAAACATGAAGATCAAGACGTTCAGCAGATCCACGTCAAATCCAGCGACAAGCTAGTCACTGTTAACGCGGACAGGGACTTGTTTGGCAGGCTCCTAATCGCATCAAACACGCGTCAGATCTGTCTGAAAAAGGTGTTGAGCTTTGAACGGTCTCCAGTCCCTTATTCACTCGCAAACGCAGACGCAAGTCTTAGAAAAGAGGCAAAGAGCGTCCTATGCTCTCTTCTGGAGAAAGACGTTAACGTTCAGCGACTTACAGCATCCCCAAATCCAACTGTTGTAATCATCGACGGCATGGCTGTCATACAGATATCCAAGTCTGCCGGAGCAAGTACCTTTGGTGAGCTTTCCGAAAAGTACTACAACATCATCAGTGCCCCGCTCTTTTCCAACAACTGTGTGCAAGTCCACGTGGTCTTCGAGCAATACTGGGAGATCTCCATTAAGGAGGCGAGCGTCAACGACAGGGAGCATCCGTTGGTCTCGAGGTGCAGATAGGAGGTCCTGCCACACCAGTACCCAGGCAATGGGGAAAGTACATCGCCAATCCTAAGAATAAGGTATGGCTTAAATTACTTAATTTAACAAGTTTTACTCTTAACACTAACTTCCTGTTTCGTTACCGGTAGTTTGAAGTTGTAATCGACATTTTTTTGCGTTTGATCTGAGTTTGAACTTTCATTATAGATTCAGATATTCAGATTTTTTGCTACATATTTTTAACGGCAGGTAAACCTGAGCGATTTCCTGTCGACTGTGCTCTGCAGACTCGGTCAAGACCAGCTCCCCCCAGAGAAGGAGCTTATGATCGGGGGTGGCTTCAGAGACGGCGAAAAAGCCGTGACTGTGACGAAAGGGGAGGGCAGGGAGGTCGAAGCACTCAGATCAAACCATGAAGAGGCTGACACCAGGATGATCTTGCATGCCAGCCACGCAGTACAGGCAGATAGACTACTCGTTATCCAGTCGCCAGATACTGATGTCCTAGTCCTAAGCGTTAGCCACTTCAGAAGTTTGGACTGCCCAGAATTGTGGTTTCGCACCGGTGTGAAAGATCGACACCGTTTGATTCCAGTGCATGACATCGCCCATGCTTTGGGTGAAAAGATGTGTAGTTCTCTCCCTGGATTCCCAGCAATCACAGGCTGTGATTCGACCAGCTCTTTGGCGGGTATTGGGAATAAAAAGGCGTGGGATAGTTTCTGTCGTAGTACTGACCACCAAAATAGTCGGTCTCTTCTTGGAGAGGAACAAGAGTTGAACGTAACCACAGCTGGCAAGTGCGAAGCCTATGTCTGCAGCCTATATACAGCATCCAAGGAGACAAACACTGCAGATGAGCTGCATTACCTCATGTTCTGCCAGAAAAAGCAGAAAAACGAAATTCTTCCACAGACGTCTGATTCTCTGCTTCAACATCGAAAGCGGTCAAACTACCAGGCATTCATGTGGAAGCATGTGCTCTTGAAGCGATGCAAGATCTTGAATCACCAGAGGATCATGGATGGGTGAGGGACGGAGAACTTCTTGCACCATTGTTAATCACAAAAGCACCAGCACCTGAAAGTCTTCTCGAGCTGACGACGTGCAAGTGCAATACGTCTGCCTGCTGGCGAAACTGCTCCTGCAACAACACAGGACTTGCTTGCACAGAAGGATGCTACTGCATGGCAGACGATGAAGCATGCAAGAACCGCACGGTCTGACTTGCAACAGGGAATCAGAAGAAAGCGACGAGGAGTGAAGAGCGCTTGAACTGTAAAAGAGTTTGATGTTTAAGGCTTCCATTTTTAAGAGGAACACTTTCTGTAGAGCAACAATCGAGATTACAAAGCATGATAAATGATTTAGCCTCACTTTCGTACTCAACAGTCCTCGTTAAGGCCAAAAATTGTTATAATCTTGTATATTTTTGTCTCAAAATGTATCCCACTGACCAACAATGTGTTGTAAATAAGAGATTTCGTAAGATAACATGCATACACGTATAATTTATAGATTCATGATAGTGCGAGCGATTCTAGCACTAAAAAGAATTTTTGGCCTCTCGGAGGTCACGTGCTCGGTCACGTGACCTTAGTTTGCATAGTTTGAGCATGACTGGGCCTTATATCATTGAGAGGTAACGATATCAGACGTTTTTCTCCATAAACAACTTAAGATACAGCCGTAAACAGTAGTTACCTGACTGAGTCTCGTTCCCATGTTAACCCGTAAATGGGACAAAAATGGTAATTATTTCATTGTTTCAGGCTGAATAAGCTAGAATTTGGCTGAAACTGTGGAATGCATAGAAAATAGCAGAATATCAATGGATAATTCATAGATTTATGATAGTGAAGACGTTTAAATGTGCTATTCATAGCTCTAAAAGGCTATTTTTGGCCTCTCGGCTGTCACGTGCTTAGTCACGTGACCTAAATCTGCATATTTTGCGCATGATTGACATTCGTATCGTAAAGATGTAACTATATTTGAAGATTCCGGTCATAGTAAACGTTAAGTTTAGGCATTATCAGTGGTCAAATGGGTGAGCCTCGTTTCCATGAATTTAAGGGGTGACGTATAAAAATACCCCTTTAACTCGTAACCTATACCACAATTCAACTCTACAAACTACCTGACATTGATCAGCACGTCTTATTCTATCAAAATCCGCTATCAAACCTTTTCTGACCCGATCATTGTACGAAACCCTAATTTTGGGCTCTTGGCTTCCGGACTACTTGAGTTAGATCAACAAAAAGACAAGCGAAATTGTTTCATTAAAAAATTCATCAACGTGCATCGCTTCAACAAATGACAAAATACATCAGGGTAATATACGGACGTTAAAAAAAAAAACGGAGGTTCGCATTTGGCTAATTCGTTTCGCGTGCCAGTGCGTGTTCATTACAATACGTTCTTGTAACGTGTAGTGTAATGACCTACAATGCACGAAATCGCTACCGAACCTTCGAACATCAGCTAACATTGGGGCTTGTATATAGAAGGGTGAATTTCGAACAATATGGAAATGTCTTTAATGCTAAGGTGCTCTAGCAGGCAACATCGATCTTAATGATAAAATCCTTTTTCTCTTTACCTGAATATCAGAATTTGGATAACCTTTCTGTTGTCCTAAATAATTTTGATACTGACCTGCTCGCGGAATTATGAGAACCGCCAAAATAAATACTACGTGGAAACAACTTATCGCCATCTTCCTGAATTCTGCTGTCTTTTCCTAAAAAGACAATCGCCCCTGATAAATGTGTTCTGATGTAGAGCTGAGTAGAGTGCCACGCGACAAAACGGAACTTTTTCTTTCCATATAAGGTGGAGAAGTGCCTGAAAAAAACAGGCCATTTCCGAATTCCAAAGCCCCTCACTTTCAAAACGAGGCGAAATGCAAAACCTTTCTTGTGAAAATGAGCTTTATTTGCATAAGAAATAAGAATTGTTACCCCGCCGTTAGGACGGGGTCTGGTAATACCCGTTTTTGCTTTCGTTCGTGTTTTTTTTATCCCGCCGTTAGGACGGGTAATAACCGTTTTTTTTTGGTGGTTTCTTGCCCCGGACTTCCCTTCGGCCAAAAAGTTACTTGTCGGTAATCTTCATTCGTTTATTCGCCAAAATTTTCATGAAAGTCGGTGTTGAAAATTACTGGCAATTCAGTGGCATAAAAACCCCTTCGACAAGAGCAAGAATGAAGTTGCTAACGTGCTTTGAAAGCCACCGATTCGATCTTGTTATTTTCTCAAGTTGCCACTCAATCCGAGCCTGCCAAAAAACAACGTTAAATATTCAACAATGAAATGCAAGCATTTTCCGGCAGTTTTGGTTTACTTCATTAAAATCGTTAGAGAAATCATTATACAAAAGTACAAAGATTTCAAAGGAGTTAACTCCAATTCGACAAGAGCTAGTACGAAGGTGCTGGCGAGCTTTCAAAGCCAACGAATCGCATTTGCAACTATTTTGGTCAGACTGAGTCACGCTATGGTCAGAATAATCCATCACGCTCTTCGTCACGCACGCTAAAACTCGTAAAAGGTACGATAAATCACCAGCTTCAAAAATTTACACCACTTGGGCTTGTAGCTTACGTGGCCGTAATATATTTTGGACCCCGAGGGGAGAGAGAACAATGGCGGGGTCTAATGCCCCTGGGGATTTTGTTACTACCTATCATTTCCATATTTGTAATCTTTTATATCGTAACGTTCTTTTATATCCTAGCTCGTTTTTCACTACTAGTTTGGTCTCAACTTACAATAGCAGCCTACAGCAACAACAATTTATTTGTTTTCCCATATCCATAGATGGTATTGCATTTGAAGAAAAGGTAATAATGACAATTATAATAATGCAGCAATAATAAAGCAAATCTATCTTAAACACAGTAAATTACAATCATGACTGTTTTCTCCTCTGGAAGGATTCAAAAATAAAATAACCCAATTTCTTACAGATTAATGGGTCTATGTTATTGAAAAGAAATAATATTTTCTCATGGTCAGTAAGAGTATGAAACTGGGGTAGGTGAAACTTGAATCGTCAAAAAACGTTTTCCTTACATATTTGTTTAACCGCACAGGCAAAAAAGAAGTGGATTTCATTTACTAACTCATTGTATAAACCATTTTGACATATTCTCAAGTTTTCCGGAGTTTTCGGGAGCGTGTTTTATTACATTGTAGTTACAAATCGTATTTATGAGTTCCATGTTTGTATACTTTAAAATTGTTACGATCCTAACGGACCTAACGGATATACACACTACTTGGTTTAGTCCCGGACGAAGGTTTGTGTTTCAAACCCAAATCTCGGGCACAAAAAATATGTAAGTTTTTTAAAAGTTGATTTCGGTTCTTCTTGCCTCTGTCTTTTCCCCGCCGTAGGGATCAGTCTGCTGTGTTGTTCTACTTTTGTTCCGGCTTGATAGAGTTTATATTACCCCAATTTCATCCCATGACTGTCCTAAACGGGGTCACTAAACGGAGCAGACTTTCTTACCCTATTCTAATGTCAAGGATTTGTCGGATTTGTTTCTTCACCTCAGAGAGCTCCCGGCCGGGGTCTGGGCATGAAATTCTGAGTTAGCTTACATGACGAGTATTTTTAATAAGTTTCAATATCAAGATGGTGGACGAAGCGACAAAGAGAACAGTAGCTTCTATTCCGACCTTAAAAACAAAAGCTGGACCTCGCGATGGCGATGCTTGGGTTCAGAGATTAAAAGAAGAATACACCAGTCTAATTAAGGTAAGGATGTGTTTTATTCTTGATGATAAATAATTTCAAAGAAAGACGCCTCACTCGATGCGTCGTCATTTCAAGTAAGCTTACAAAAGCTAAAGCTTACGTGTCCGGATCCAATCTAATAGATCTACCAATCTAATGTAAGCTTAATGTTTTTTTCTTGTAGTATGTTAGTAATAACAAAGAAGCAGACAACGACTGGTTTAGACTGGAATCAAATAAAGAAGGAACAAGGTGAGATATGTAGAACTTTGTTAAAACAAAGTGAAGATCCGAATACTGATGACGGTGTGTGGTTCACATTTTTCCTGTTCAAACTTTATAAGTTTTATAGTCCTTGAGGAGAATAAATTCTTGAGAAAATCAATTTCTTGTAGCATCAGTTCAACGTATTCACCTTCTCTCGGATATTCCTCTGGGGAAAGGGTAGGTCTATGTACAATGTATTGGTGGTAGCACTGGTGTGCTGGTTTGTCAGGGTATGTGGTTCATATAGAAAATGATAGAAGTTTGAAATTTTATTCAAAGCCTGATGCATGAAAATTTCCAAAGTATTTACCGTGCTTTTCAATAGTTACGGAACTCTGAAGTTCATTGTAGGGTGTCTTTAGAAGCCAAGGTGAATTCCGTGTCAATGCCACGCCAAAGAAATACTTCATTCTTCTAAGAAATTGTACGCCAAAAACTGAAACCCAGGTTGAAGATCTTCGGCATAGTCCTCATAAAATGCAGCCTGGTTTAGAAGTTGAAGTCAATGGGAAAAAAGGTCAAGTTCATGTACTGTGATTGGTGGATTTCTCTCCACTTTGTTGGTTTCTGTTTTTCATGGTTTGTTGGCTGTCCACGTAAGCATGATTGACAGCAGTAAAAAACGAAACTGTCAGTTAGGTCTTGAAATTCAGCGTCTGTGTGTTATTGAAAGGTGCAATAACTCCTATCATTAAAAAGGTTGTTGGTGTTCTGTATAGTATTTTCTTGTCTCATGATTGAGTCACTTGACATGCAGGTGGCAATCTACTTCGTAGATCTCAATGGTACGATTTGTGGCTAGCATGGCATTTTCAAACTGAGCATAAAACATCTGCTGTGCTAATCACCCTTACTTGCAGTCCGAAGACTGTCACCTCTGGCGGCCGCTATACAGTCCATGTATGATCTCAGAGCACAGATCCAGGTTTATGTATGATCTCGGAACACACATCCAGGTTTATTAATAGATTTACCATACTGAATTTGGTAAAAATTTGAAGTTTCTGAGAGAACTGATTTAGACTCAAGGAAGTATAGAACTTTAAACCGTGCAATTTTTCACAAAGAAATTTATAGCAGGTGGGCTCACTCACAGTCCCCATGCCACACATTTCTTTGTAAACATTGCAACTTTCGAATCATTACATTTCCGTAAGTTTGAATCAGATCTTTACGAAAATTCATGGCTTTGGTAAATTATGTACAGCAAAACTGTATACGAAGCCGGTTTTCACAATTCAACACTTAAAAAGTTAATGACACCCTAACCACAAATAAACATTACTGAAGAAGTTTTAATAGACTAGGAAAATCAAACCAATGAACATATTGTACACAAAATGGAGGTTATTACTGTTTGTTTTCAGTTGTCTTCATGTTATACAATTAGCACATTTCTTCTAATTTCTTTGCTTTGCAGATGGTTTGGTAAATGCTGGTATGTCCACAACCTTCTGAAGTATGAATTTGACATTGAATTTGATGTAAGTTGTTTTTTGTAGTATTTTCCTAAGGAACCAACCACAGTGGGAGGGCTGTATGGCAAAATACGCTTGGCTTGAGGTCATGGCATATAGACTGAGTGTGTTACATTATGACTGGGAGCCAGATGTTGCTTTCCTGTTTGGCCCGACCTAACTTAGTCAATAATACAGTTGACTCCCGGTAACTCGAACCCTCGGTAACTCAAACCTCGCACTAACTTGAACCAAAATTGATTTTCCCTGGATTTGTTTCATACATTCACTGTAATTTTACCCTCAGTAACTTGAACCTTCCGCTAACTTGAAGTGAATTCCTATTCCCTTCAGGTCATTTTCTTTATAATATATTTTACTCTCAGTAACTCAAACCTCCTTTGTCAAAGTGTAGTGAGACAAAACCGACTCCATAACACTGAATTTATTGTGAATCAATTTTCGAAAAATTGAGCAGCATTGTAGCTTTGAAATGTCTATTTCTTTAGTTTCCCGGTGTTTTGGTACACAAAATGTGTCAGTTCTTCCTGTGAGAATACATGTGATAAGTGGTATCAGCTGGAATCCCATCCCCCGATAACTTGAACTCCTGATAACTCAAACCTTTTTTGATTTCGCTTGAAGGTTTGAGCTATCAGGAGTTAACTGTAAGTGTTTTATCATACCACCATATTTATACCTAATTTTATCATGAAAATTTCACAAAGATAGTTGTGAATACACAATAATGGTTAACTTCCACTGGCACTGAATGAACAGATGACGTGTACAGGATTGGACAGCTCTTTCTGAACTGGCTCAAGCCAACCCATCTGGCCCTACAGATGTCAGCTTGCCAGTTTGTTTTCCATAGAATTGCTTCAACAGGGCTGTGCAGTGGTATAATAAAACACATTACATGTCACCACAGAATTCTTTTAAATGTGTTTTGACTCCCTTGGCTTTAATAAATACACCTATTATTGTTAAGTGGTTGGAGGAAAGGTGTGTGTGTGTGTGGGGTGTGTGTGTGTGGGGGAGGGGGGGGGGAATAGACAGGCAGGTCCAAGTCATTTGATATTTGCAAGGGATTTTTTTTAATTCCCTACTCTGGTCCCATTATATGGGTCAAAACAGGATCCCCACGTTTTATGTGTTTTAATATATGGGTATCCAAGTATGATACTACACATGAATTTGAAAAGGATTTGAACCTATACCTATACAGTACTCAGCTCATGGGTCATATGGGTTTCACTGAGACTGCAATGACTATTTGTTTATTTTGAGAAATGCCGTGTGACAAAGCAATTGAAAACACTCATCATTAATAGCAATCATATACAAAACACAGTGTCTTTACTTTTCTCAGATTCCAATTACATATCCTACAACAGCACCAGAGATTGCCATTCCAGAACTTGATGGCAAAACTGCTAAAATGTACAGGTAATGATTAAGTACCGGTAATTTATTTTTTAGTACTGGTATCTGGTAACTTTTCCCTCATCAAATAATTAAACAAGGCATCTTGTAATGTGGTCATTATGCTGCACAAGTTGCTTCTAACTATTGATTGTGTGGATTAAATCCTTATGTGTGACCATTCAAGTGAACACGTATAAAGGCCTCGGGTGAGGGCGATGTTGCAGCTCTTACAAGGTCTTCTCTGATTTGCTGAGAAAACAATACACCAAACAACAAAACAATGGACCCTAGCTCCGAAAACAATAGAGCTGCGTGATACCAAGGTCCAATGAAATTAGAGGTTGTTAAGAGCTGCGGGGCTACTCTCGGGTGACAGCTGTTCATGAATATATTTATAAGGCAAAATTTTGGTAAAATTCTCACGTTATAATGTTTATATCTTGGACATTTGGGAGCCAGTTCTGTTGAAATGTAACAGAGAGATCAGGGAATGGTGGAAGTGCAACAAGGTTGTGTTTTATTTAATAGATTGCACTTCTTTCCTATGCTTTGGGCTTCCAAAGATAAGATTTGTAAAACTTGACGTCTACGGCTCTTCGAGATTTAGCGCACAAGCCCGTTGCTTTCGTTCTCATTTCGATTTTCGCCTTTTGCTGTCAAGTTAGCCATAGGAACACAGTTTCTGGTGATGAGAAAAGTTTGGCCCCAAAGCTCGTTTGAAAAGGAAAGAGTTGGCCAAAAGTAACAGTCAGTGGGAAGGCCATGATTTTCTTGTGTTTTTGAGGTAAAAGTTCCATGGTTTTCTGGCTGTTACTCAGGTTCACTTGATCCGATCATGGTCGTTCAGGTATCATTTACAAGGTCTTTTTTGCGTTACATTGACTGACCATCAAAGCTTTTCAGGGTCACGTAAACTGATGACGTCACAAGTGGAACAAGGCGCCTGCTCATTCTAGGGCGCATAGGGGCACATTGGGCATCAGTGGGTTAACCAAAAAACCCGAGATCCGTTTGTTGCGCTACTCTCGGCTGCTTTTAGCTTCTTATAGGTGGCAGAAGCTCAAAATGCTGGAAAAAGACCTCTTTGTTAAAACATTGGTTTTTTTTTATTAACCCATTAACACCCAGCAAGCTTTGAAAAAATGGTACTTTTAAGCAGCAAATGGCCTTTTTTAGCCCTGGTTGATCCAATTTTGTCCCAATCCTCACGAAAAGTACTTTCTGGCATGAACAGTTGCCATTTCTTTCAGTTTCAGGACGTTTTCTAGCATTTTGAGTTTGGGCATGCGCACAATTCAAAATTTTGAGATAGTTTTTTTACGCGAAAAACTCCCGGTCTACGGCTCTTCGAGATTTAGCACACAAGCCTGTTGCTTTCGTTCTCATTTCGATTTTCGCTTTTTGCTGTCGAGTTAGCCACACGACCACAGTTTCTGGTGATGAGAAAAGTTTGGCCCCAAACTCATTTGAAAAGGAAAGAGTCATTCTCGTTCCCAGAGCCTACGATCTGTTTTGTCAGGGGTTGGATCGTAGGGCTCTGGTATCAGCCATTACCGGATGTCGTGAAATTCACGACATCCGGTAGCGCATGTCTAATTCGTTAAGGTGCTATTGCGCCTGCTCTATTCTCGTCCGTGGAGCTCTGGGCATGACAATTCTCCTGACAACAGCCGAGAAATTTGAATTCCTATCGATCGAGTCATAGAAGGGCTGTTCGGAACCCTCTAAATGTCCTGCAATTAGCGGAAAACCTGGAGCTTTGAAAGGAACAAACTTAAAAAGCTGCCTTTCGTGCCGTAGTTGTTCAGAAGAGCGATTGTCCCTGCATTTTGCTCACGGGTTTTGGATTTGTATTTTGCCTGAATAAAGGTATTGCATTTGCGTTATACTGAATTGTACAGTTATTTTATTACATTCGTCTGGGTTCTGATGTGTGAGAATGTCAACTGTGTACTTATCGTTTCGCCACTAAATGCTACATTGTATTACGTTTTGCCCCATCGAAAATTTCCAGAAGAATTTGGCGCCCAAGTTTTTAAACATCGACATCAAGAGGTCATTACAAAAGTTGATGAGACAGTTACACGTAAGTTTATTTATGGACAAGTTGTAGTTTTGTAGAAAATGCTGTAGCGAGAAAGAATCGCTGGTATTTAGGGACAATCTCTAACACTTTGAATTCTTACGTGCTTAACCAAACAGCAAAATTTGGTCGCTTAATCTGCCCTAAGCCACATTCTTTGCGTGGAAATTGATCGAGTCAATTATTAATGAATGTCCTGATTAATTCAACCGGAAATAAAACGTTATGCGTAGAAGCCAAAAAATGTTAACGTTATTGCGCATACAGTTTGAATCAGCCAATCAAAAAAAATTAATTTTTGGCCGTTACCAGAGCTACAAGAGACGTAAATTTAAAAAAAGCCGCGTAGCTCTGGGGACGAGAATGGGAAAGAGTTGGCCAAAAGTAGCAGTTGGTGGGAAGGCCATGATTTTCGTGTTTTTGAGGTAAAAGTTCCGTGGTTTTCTGGCTGTTACTCAGGTTTACTTGATCCGATCATGGTCGTTCAGGCATTATTTACAAGATCTTTTTGCGTTACATTGACTGACCATCAAAGCTTTTCAGGGTCACGTAAACTGATGATGTCACAAGTGGAACAAGACGCCTGCTCATTCTAGGGCGCATAGGGGTGCATTGGGCGTCAGTGGGTTAAAAGGCCTTTCTGAAAAAATTGCTTCTGTTGTGACAAACAACAAAATTATACACCTAGTTTATCTGCATGTTGTGTCAGTTCAGGAAATTTTATATCTGTAAGCACTGTATTCTTGGACACAAAATTGGTGGTTTTCAGGCTTCCGAAGACTTAGCAAATAAACATGAGTGTTTCAGCTAAGAATTTTTTGTTGTGATAATTATGGAAATTAAATTCCAGCAGCTATTGTTCACAGTCCAGAAAAGAACAATACGTTGCAATTTAGAGATCGTAAAATATTTGGATTGAAGAATATAAGCATCTCTGAAGCTCTATGTTAGATATAAGAAATATTATAAATTTTAAAATTTGTTTTGTTGGAAAACTTCTAATTTTCTATCATTATTATTATTATTATTATTATTATTGCTATTGTTATTAATGTTTCAACTTAAAAAAGACAAGCTTAAACAGTACAGACACAAAAAGCCAGCACTCAATGCATATATTCTGATTTTGTTATCTAAAAATGCTTGAAAGACACAAGATATCCATGCATGCCACACAATTTAACACATGTGCAAATCAATAATTTTGATTCAGAGACTGAATATTATTTTTACTGAAGAGCCTATTCATGAATATTTTGCTTAATATCATTACCATTCGAATCACTTGATGCATATGCTTTAAATAAATGAATACTGATGACCTAGTTTCTCACCCGTGGCCTTACAGTGTGGCTACTCCAACCGGGCCAGTTGGAAGAAAACTGACCAATTGCGACGCTAATTGAAAACAAAAGATATCAAATTTTTTTGTAAACAACCAATAGCGTTGAGGCAGACAGACAATGTACGTTCGAAAAAATTTGACACCGTGACCTCTGATCATGACCGCTCGGGAAACTGCCACGTCTACGATTGGTTATTTTCGATCCTAAATGTGCTAAATTTTGAGCAGAACATTGAGATGTTGAATTTGCAATTGATAATAAAATTTTCGCCCATAAACAAACCTTAAACAATGCTTTCACTTCAGCAGTACAGTTAATGCATGAGTTTGTTTGTAGAACAAACCTTTTCCGAAATGAAATTTCGGTAACGCAACAAACTTGCTTGATTCTGATGAGCTGATAAGCGTTCGCTCAGCACAGCGAGTATCAACAAACACAGATCTTAAGATAAATATTGACATTTGCACCCTTTGATCGTTCAATTATGAATGGAGGTTCCCAAATCTCCTCATTCACTAAGTGCTTTTTGAATTAACAAGTGCTTATCGTTGATGCATTGATTCTGGCTTCTCTTTCGCAGCCGCGGTCTCAATACTGCAAGAAAATCCAAGTCTGAAATGTAATCTGTCTCCAAGTCTGAAACACAAGTCTGAAACGTAATCTCATAATAGCTGGGAATGTCGGCAACTGTTGCTGTATATGCCGCCCTGTCGATTCAGTCTTACTTGTTTTTTCTGGGAAAAGCTATTTTGGAAACGTTTACATTTACAATAAGTCTATAGCTTACGTGATGCGTAAAAACAATCCGCCAGATTTCAGTCACATCAAGTCAACACCGCACCATCATTGAAGCTAACCAATGAAAAAATTTGACTATTTCCCGAGAGGTCCGCAGAATGAGACAGTTTCAAATTTATTTGGAGATGTATTGTCTAGATCCTTCAACATTATTGGTCAGTTTGTGAAAAAATGTTGCCTTTTGTTCTCAATTGGGGTTGCGATTGGTCAATTTTCTTCCAAGTGGCCCTGTTTGAGTAGCTGCACTGTAAGCAGTTCTTGTTTTTGGTACTATTTATTATTTTGTACAAGGTGGTCCTAAATTCTGAGTCAGTGGGTAAAATTGTTAAATGTAACCACTGAAGTGAAAAAAATAAACAATGAGCAGTTCCTTCCTGTGGTGCTGTTTATTATGCTGTACACTTGGTGGTTCTAACTTTTGAGTCTGTGGATAAAATCCTATAGTCTGACAAGTCAAATATAAGCTATTAAGCAGTACTTTCTTGTGGACCTGTTCATTGGTGTACAAGGTGGTTCTAACTTTTGCATTTGTGGATAAAATCCTATCAAATCGTTACCTTTCAGGGGCGGAAAGATTTGTATGACAGATCATTTTAAACCTCTCTGGGGAAGGAATGTTCCTAAATTTGGAATCGCACATGCCATGGCTCTTGGGGTGAGTAAACAGTCCACTTCTACTAGTTATAAACTGCAGGAAGGGATCTGCCACCAGGTGCGATAAACACTGGCAGAAAAGCCACACCTTTCTACCCAATACTTTCATTCCAAGTCAGGGTGCAACCTGAAAGTATCAAAACAAGTTCTCCCCCTCTCTCTCTAAGCTTCCTCTACCCTAGGGAATAATTTTACTACATATATTCTTAGTGCTCTAGCAGTATGTCATTTTTATTAAAATGCAGTTTACATTACAAAGAATTCCTGACACACAGCTCTTAAGGTTAATGCGTTGTCATGGACAGTTCATTTGAGTATCCTGGAGTAAAGTTTTGGAGGACACCCAGCTGCCCCTCTGACTAAAAGCTTACTTGTCAATACTTGGGCTCTGAGAAGCCAAATTTTCATTCACTGTAAATCTCTTATTTCTTTCTTCCCTAATCAGACTATCCATAATCCACAATTACTTGAGTTGTCGGAAGCTGCTTATAAAACGTTTGTGTGAGAGTTCATGGAGAGTGTTATGTTTTTTGTAGTTGTGAAATGTGAGGAGTGCTTAATAAAGGTTCTTTTTATGGTTCTGACTGGCTCATGGAACTGGGAAAGTGCAGGTCTTCTGGCTATTGTTCCCTCCATGTATAACAGTGATCTCACAAAAAATATTCATTATCTATACAATATATTGTACAGTACATGTATTTGTCAAATTTAAGACGATTTCCGCTCAACGTTCGACCAGTAAGTGCAAAAATTAAGTTACCAAAAAAATACTTATAGTACGGTCACATTTTGAGAACAGATAAGAAGAATTTATCGATACTTTTGCTTCCAGGCTGACCCCGCGAGAGAAAATTGGATTTGAAGTTATTCATATTTCAATTAAAAAGACGCTTCATGTCAGTTCAAAACAAAATGGCGCCCATTTTGGCATATTTTTACGAGATTTGACATTAATTTTCTCGAGAATGCTTGAGAATTTAATCGCGGGGTCACTTGGAGGAGTGAGTTAAAGTGAGATGTTTCAAATAGCGTTGAAAATGTTACCGTGTTATGAGTAGTTTTTTAGTAAATATTTTTTTGCACTTATTGCTCGAACGTTGAGCGGAATCCATCTAAACCCTTTAAGCCCCACTATCAGCATGCGTTTTCTCCTCATTGTTCTCGGAAACAATTTCTGCTTATGATTCTATTTCTGTTTATGTTACATGTGAAAACTACCTTTTTAACCCAGGCTTATAATAATATTTCTTTTTTTCTAGCTTGGTCCTTGGTTAGCCGTGGAGATTCCTGATCTAATAGACAAAGGACTGATTGAATACAAAGAAAAATCAGCAAGTAAATAGCTGCTCAATGAATGGAGAGGGAAAATTAAGCCTAATAAACACTCTTATGGAGAGAGATTTTGTGAAAATTTGAATAATTTGTTAAATTCATAGTTTACACATGAGCAAGAGAGCAAAGGCTTCTGTAAATTTGACTTGCTCCCAGGCTCTCTCTTCTTCCTGTAACAGAGAGAGAGCCTGAGAACAGGTTTGTTGTAATTTTGATGAATAACAGTATTTCATACCCTACTGATCTGTTAGTTTTGAGGCTTTTTTTGTTTCTGACAGGGAGTATGGAAAAACCCTTTCTATGGGATCTTTGTACAGTAAGCTCTTTGGTGACAATGCAGTTTTACTTGTTTGCATTTCATTTTGTCAGAGCTTACATTGTTAGTTTGTTGTCCTGTGTGATTGTTTCTATGGGAGCACCCTCCCCTCCAATCCCCCAAAAAGTTTTCAGGCTATTTCTATTTTAACGTACAAAACGCTTTTTTTGGGGGGGGGCGGGGGGGGGGGGGTTAGATGGGAAGGTACCTTATTATTAGAGGGAAATAGGGTGGTAAAGTGATAAAGTCACAACTAAATTATTTCAGAAATTTCTGAGTTTGGCTATTGTTTAAAAATTTCTGTCTTTTCTAAATACAGGCCCACAGAAAATTGGGCTCAACAGAGCCAGAAAGTATCACGGTACGGCTCAGTACATCTTGACCCCGTTTGGTTTGATTTGTATTCTTCGTCTTGCTTAGTGAGGAGGGGAGCAGTGGGGCGAGGGGGGGGGGGGCGGCAACCCGCGAGAAATGGGGGTAGCAATTGTACGGGAGGCGGGGAAAAGGGGGACCGGAGACAGGATTCTCAAGGCGGTAAAAATTTTTAGACATAAAAGATACAGTAGTCACGGTATATATGTATGTAAATAATAATTCAAATCAGAAACTCAAACTAAATTTTGAAATTGTCCTCCCCTATCACGCCACAGTTGTGTAGGTCCTCCAAAATGCATGACTTCTAAACTATGAGTTTTTTCCGTTTTCCATCTTTTCCATCTTTTGTACGGTTATATTTTTCACCTTTCTGTCATTAAACCTCCACGCCATTCCGCGTTTTTTCAGCGGGATCATTTGCGATCCATTCAAGAAATCATTTGCGGTCTGATATGGGGATAATTTGCTGTCTCGGAATCTTTTGTAGCGTTGTACAAAACTCTCCTAGTTCCATACAAATGTCTCTTATGGACCAGTGCTAAAATCTGAAGACTTTGTATGAGTAAGTTTGGAACTTAAAATTCGATTGCCGCTATTGTATAAAATTCATTATAGTACAACGCTAAATTTTGGCGTGCTTCCGTTGGTCAAAATCAATGATGTGGTGCGATAGTGCCCCTCCTTAGCGGATGCCTATCAGCGCGTAGTGCCCGTTTTTGGCAATTTTCACTCAACTTAAAATTCGATTGTCACCACTTCAAAGGTGTGCGTCGATACCAAATTTGTAAATTCTCAAAGAACAGAATAGTTTTCTGGTCTAAACAATGAAAATAGGAAAAATTATGACGTTTCTCTTTATCATTCTATGTGCAACTTATCTAAGCATCTCAGGAGGCATATGAGAGTATATTACCGCAAATCATCATCATTTGGTTAGGCATCGTAAAACTATCATCTATGTAATGTTTCGCGCCCGGCTATATAAATTGAAGATGTTTCTAAGGCGTATTCGTTTTGGGGGCAGCTGTCGTAAACATTGCGACGTCTGTGAGGTATAACACGTATTTTGTGTCTTCCAAGTAATCGAAAAACACTTATCTGTCCCAAACAATTGTACTACAACACATATCCGTTTACATGTCTCTTAAGAGGAAAAAATCCTCTAGCTCTGACAATTAACTTTTGACATTGTCCTAAAAACTTCATTTAGTCGGTTTATAAAGCACTCTATTCTGCCAGAAAATATTAACAGAAACGTGACGGGACAAAGCTATCTTGACAAGAAGACGTGCGAGCATAGAGTTTCTCAAATACACAACGACATGGGTAGAAGCTAATGTTCCCTTTTACTTCGTCGAGTATCCAGAGTTCAGGAAAAATTCTAAGTTTTATTTTGCAAAACTTTGGGAATCAAACATCGCTTTTGCAAAGTATTTTCTAAGGGTTCGATTTGAATTATCACGCTGACGGATTCAGCCACACACTCAAAGTCAGAACGACCTTGCACAGCATAATAAACAGCACCACAGGAAAGCACTGCTCAGTAGCTTTTATTTGAATGGTTACACTCTAGGATTTTATCCACAAACGCGGCGAAAAGTTAGAACCACCTTGTACAGCATAGTAAACAGCACCACAGGAAAGTACTGCTCAGTAGCTTTTATTTGAATGGCCACACTTTAGGATTTTATCCATAGACTCAAAAGTTAGAATCACCTTGAACAGCATAATAAACAGCACCACAGGAAAGTACTGCTCAGTAGCTTTTATTTGAATGGCCACACTTAGGATTTTATCCATAGACTCAAAAGTTAGAATCACCATGAACGGCATAATAAACAGCACCACAGGAAAGTACTGCTCAGTAGCTTTTATTTGAATGGTCGCACTTTAGGATTTCATCCACAAACTCTAAAGTTAGAAACACCATGTACAGCGCAAGCAGCACCACAGGAAAGAAGTTGCTCAATGGCTTTCATGTGAGTGGCCACAGTCAGCATTTTATCCGCAAACTCAAAAGTTAGTACCACGTATGTTTCGGAGTGTGAAAAGACAAAGTGGTCATTCTTTTAATTTAATGGTCAAACTTGATATGGAATGAAAACTGTTATAACGAATTCATTCATTTTCAGTTTTTCAAACCTGAAATGCCACTGAAAGTGTACGTGGTCTTTTTCCCCTGAAAATCTTGTCGTCGAAGAAGTTTGTGACTCCTTCTTCCTCCCTCATACCCAAAACTTTTGTTTTTCATGTTTGTAGATAATGCTTAAACGATGTGACTTTTAAAGACTTGCTCTGTCGTCTCTCAACAACGGGACAAACGATTTACGTAAATCTTTGCCAAGAAAAAGAGTACAGAATGCGGCAAATTAATGATGAGAGCCTTTGTGTAAATCCGAGTTAAATGTTATCGCTTATTTAAATGCAAATATTGAGTTGAAATATGTCAAGTTTAGTATGTCCGCCCGCTTAGCTTATCTTTCGATTTGCTGCGAAATGTAGAAATGAATGATTGCAGCTGTTAATCATTTGATTTGCGTTCGTGCTTGTGGCTTAGCGTTGAATTTCCTTAATCCCCGCCCGGCGTCTTTTTCCGTCTGCTGTCTTTAAAGTGTTTTTAAATGTTAAATTTTCTCTTTTTGTCAACCCGAAAACCTTCATTTTACAATTTTGTGTTTGTTTTGTAAAGCGCTTGCTGTAGTATTGGCAGCTAAGTTTTTCTAAATGGAAATTGCAGACTTTGAGATTTTTTTTGTGAAAGAAAGTTAATGTCGTGCTGAAGTGTATTTCTAATCACTTGAAGAGGACTAAAAATTTTTTTTTTTCCAAAAAAAAGAGTCTTCAAAAAATTTCAAGTTATGGAATAAATTCATTAGTGGAAAGTCATTGCTGAAGTAATTTAAATGTTAAAATGTAAATGCCAAATCCGCTTTCCTTATTCAGCTAAAACGAAATTTGCTCACAAAAACTAATTTCACGCTTTTCTTAAGGCTTTCATATCCTTTAATTCAAATAATAGATATTCAGTATCCTTTGACAGGAGAAAGACTAATTTTTTCGGTCAATTGCAGCATTAAGCTCTACCTCAAAATCTGTATTTGTAACCACTGTTTGAAAATGCTTTTTCTGCACGAAACGAGAAATACGTGATTGACTTTGTATTTGTAAATCACCCTCTTTTTTGAAATCTGCTACTTTTAATGAAGTACCTTCATTTTTTATTACTAAAATATAATGTTGATGTTTTTCAAGTACGTCCGACATTTTTTCAGGAAACTGACCGCCTGCGTACAATTATCAAGACGAGAGAGTTGTATATATCAATTTTCCTGATAATCTACTTATTTTCCCCTTTAAGCTTTTGAATACTTTTTTGTGTGACTCTACATTTGGTGGCAGGTGAATGGCAAAAAGTTGACAAGTGACATTTTGCTGTATTCAATTCTCGTTTAAAGATATGATATTCCCTTTCTTTTGAACGACTGAATTCATGTACGTGACTGCAATGGTCATCAAACGCGGTTTTTTTTGTTTTATCGCACTGAAGACAACAGCGGTCGATAATGAGAAATCATTTTTCTTCAACTTAACAGCGTGGATAAAAGGGTATTGACCAGTTTCACCGCAAGATTGTGTTAGCATTATATTGTTCCAATTTGATGAAGATTGGATTTCGGAATCATTCAATTTTCAAAGTCTCAACACAGAAGCTGCTTGGAGCATCAAAATGTCCGCCAAGAACTTGGGAAGCTTGGTTACAAGGAAGATATGGTGAAGTTGTACCGAGATTTGTGTGCTATCAACAAATATAACAGATTTTCGACATCTTGCTACATCTAAAGGTCGTTTGACACACTATGCACAACTGAAGTTCAAGTCACGGCTTCGTCGCTATTAAACTTCTGGCCGAAGAACAAAGCCGAAAACAATTACACGACAGCAACGTAGTTAGTGTACAAAGGAACCGCTGCAGCTTTTATTAATTTGCTGCTTGAAATTGCAGAGATTTTCCTTGTTCTTGACAAAATTACTATTGAGTGCTAGGAGGCGTGTGTTTATTTATTTGCGGCAACAAATTGAAAAATATTCATAACTTCGTGCCCTGGTTGCGGTGGACAACGGTGAAAAAAGCGTCCATTATATTGGTAAAAAATTGGCTCCTCTCGTAAAGTAAGAAGCCGTAAGAACCTTTTAGTGATGGCGGACTTGACGCTCGATCATTGAGGTTTTTGTTTGATCAGCTGTAAATTATAGATAAAATCAACATCAAGATTCGTTCATCTAAACTAACGCGCTCCCAAGAAAATTTTTAGCCGAGGTCTTCAAAAGTTTACCGGCGTAATTAAACTGGTTATCAACCATTGAATATTGTCTTCAAAACTACTTGAAGTTCCCACAGAAACGACGAAACAAGAAACAAAATGCAACGAGGAAACTATTCTAATCCTCTCTTCGTTCCAACATCAGAGTCGATCGGAACCGAACCAGATCCGAATTTATCCGAAAACATCGCGATCGCGGCAATCCCGTTGGCGGTGTTGATCGTGTTTACTATCTTTGGCAATATTCTGGTTTGCGCTGCGTTCTATCTTTGCCGAGATCTACGCAATGTGACGAACTACTTCGTTGTATCGCTCGCTGTGGCGGACTTGTTAGTTGGGTTTGTGTGTATGCCTTTCTGGTTCATATTTCTCATCAAGCAATGGCCTGATCCTGACAAAGATTCCGAGATGTACACCTTGTGGATTTGCTTAGACATAGTGAGTGGAACATCTTCAATAATGAACCTGGTTGCAATTAGCGTTGATCGATTCTACGCCATAACATCTCCATTTAACTACCATCTGAAACTGACCAAAAACCGCGCGATATTATGCATAGTGTTAGTGTGGCTGTATTCCATCGCGGTGGCAAGTTTGCGGATACCCCGTGGGTCGTGGTACGCATATTTTGTAGCTTGTGCAAGCTTTTTCCTGCCTTTGCCAATTCTTGTCTATTCATATGCAAGAATATTTGTCGTTGCTCACAAACAGGCCTTAAAAATGCGAGGGGACAGCCATGGTCAAGTAATGCACGAGTTATCACAAGTTGAACATGAATACAAAAACGGCGAAGTCACAGAAACGGACGTCTTTGTTAACGTCAAGCCGAGGGCTTCTTACAGTATGGCACCCAGGAATTCCTCAAGTGCAAGTCGATTTATCTTCCATAAAGTGCGCCCACGATTGACCAGTCAGAGTTCCGTGCGCCAGATGCGTCGTGTACTCCACGCTGATTTGAAAGCCGCTAAGACGCTTGCTATAGTAATGGGCGCTTTCATCGCTTGCTGGTCACCGTACATCATAACCATGCTAATAACAGTGTCTTGTAAATCACAGTGTATGTCTCTGACTACCACCCTTCAAGTTGGTAAAGCTATGAAGTGGCTGCATTACTCCAATTCAGCGGTTAACCCCATCATTTACACGCTCCTCAATCGGCAGTTCCGAGCGGCATTTCGAAGGATTCTCTGTCGGTTCGTGTCGGGCCGAAGATTCTCGTACGTTGGTAGGTTGCTTTCACACAGCACGCCGAGGAGTAGCAGTCGCAGCAGTGGAAACAATGTTGGTGATTTATACAAAGCTCATTCGAAGACTGAGATGGAAATTCTCGTTTGCACTGAAGTCGTGACAGTGGTCTAGCGTATCAGAGCTCTCTTTTAGATTTACTAGCAGGGTTAATCGTGGTAATTATGTGTTCGCTTCGATTTTGCACGTTTTCAATGAGCTCTATAACTGGCTCAGTAAATTCATGCAATGCACTCCAACCAATCAGAGCAAAGGTACTTTTTTAACCAATCAGGAGAAGATCAAAACCAATCTTGGCTTGGCTTACGCGCGTTTTTCCTGCGCTTGGCACCGGCTGCGTGTTTCCCCGAAGTTAGCACCAGTTACATGGTTTCCCTCGCTCGGGGTCATTTGCATGTTCTCCCGCGATTGGCACCTAATGTATTGTTTTCCCGCGTTTTGCGCCGGTTGCATGGTTTCCCGCGCTTAATATCGGCTGCATTTTTATAAGCTTCTTATTGGATGATTGCGTCGTTTACGTTTGTTTTGGTTGGTCACAAACTAATAGTATTGATTACGACAGTTGTTATAAAATCCGTATTGTGGGAAGAGTGGTCATGATCAACATCAAAATTCACCTTACAATATCAGCATTCTGTTTACCAGACAGGTTTTGAGAATATTGACAATCCAGCGTTACTATCCCGGTATACCAGCAAAGTCTCTGCACAAATACTACAAATTCGTGTGGCAATCAGAAAGGATAATGAATATTTTTAATCCTGGAGCTGAAAAGCTTGTCACTGGAAAGTGTTGCAGCTTGATAAAGCGCGTGGTTTGTTTACTTTTAAAACTTGCTTGTAAAACCTGGGTCAAACGAGCAGGACTGGGGTCGACAAGATTTCGACATCTTTGAGAGCGCATCAAAGTCAAGTTGAACGCGCAAGAATTATTTAGATTGTAAAAGAGTCAATTAGAGCGCGTAAAAGTTAATTTTAGCGTATAAAAGTTAATTAAAGCACACGAAAGTCACCTCTGTAATTAGAGCCCGTGAAAGTCAGAGCACATGAGAGTCAAATTGAGTGCATGAGGGTCTAGTAGAGCATATAACAGTCAGATCGCATGAGATTCAATTAGAGCGCATGAGAGTCTATTAGAGCATATAAGAGCCAGAGCGCATGAGATTCAATTAGAGCGCATGAGAGTCTATTAGAGTATATAAACGTCAGAGCGCATGAGATTCAATTAGAGTGCATGAGAGTCTATTAGAGCATATAAGAGCCAGAGCGCATGAGATTCAATTAGAGCGCATGAGAGTCTATTAGAGTATATAAACGTCAGAGCGCATGAGATTCAATTAGAGTGCATGAGAGTCTATTAGAGTATATAAGAGTCAGATCGCATGAGATTCAATTAGAGCGCATGAGAGTCTATTAGAGCATATAAGAGTCAGAGCGCATGAGATTCAATTAGAGCCCGTGAGAGTCAGCTCGAGTGCATGAAAGTCAATTAGAGCGCATGCGAGTTGGAGGCCAAACGAGAGTTAGATTTTGAATTTTCGTCAACTCTCATTTTATTTAACTGGGATTAACAACGGGTGCATCTTTAGAGTTCTAGTTTAGTCGTATGGGAAGCGAGGTTCCAGGCGTCCAGTACATTACTGCTTGTGACAGGTGATGAATGCTATTAATATGTACTCAGTAAAGATATGGAAACTTTTAGATCGCAGCAGAAGTACGACTTTTTAAATCTACTGCAGATGTTGTAGATTGTTTCTCATCACTGCTGGCCAGTAAAATAAAAATGAGGGCTCTGAGAACGTGAAGTTTTGCTTGTATTCAATCTCGTACTTGTACTGCGATCTGAAGGTCCTAATACATTACAGAGTTACACCCGATACTTTCCTTTCAGTCATCGTTTCTAATTCAGACTAATAAAACTAGAATCCCTCAATCTCGATTTGTCACCTAGAACCTCCCTCTATTTCGAAGAAGAACTCGTTTCCATTGTATAATGTTGTACAATACTTTACTATGGCACATTACAGATTCGTGCTATTGTGAACAATTGTCCGTTTCTTTTAAGTGTTGAGATGGTGGGACTCTAGATACATACAGTATGTGGTCCTTGGTCTGCGAGTAAAAATTATAATCGTGAATATCTTATCTGAATCAAAACGTCCAGAGCTGAAGTTTTCCCTTAAGATAGCTTTTATGTTTCTCGCGATAATTGTAAAGTGGCAAGTTCCAAACTGAAATATTCTTCTTGTAATTCGAAAAACGGTGACCGTGCTGCGCGAATGTGGTCCTTGGTCCGCGACTCATGCCAACAGCACGAAAAGTACCTGTGAATCCCAATAATTTCCGTAGGAGAATGAAAATTTTAACAATATTTTATTTATTCTTTCTTATCCTTGATATATCTAAGCTGCAGTCTTGTTTGAAGTCGTTGTGAGTATAAAATAATATGTTTTACTTTTCAGACAACAGTCCCCCACACAAGCCCCAAGCGCAGTCGAAAGTAATTACAAGAGTACAAGCTTATATGTGTTCTAGGTATACAAAAGAAGTTAACCCCGTTCACAAACATATATAAAGAACATTTTGAAACTTTTCAGCAAAAAACAAAGGCCGTTTCCATTTATCTAAGGTTTTTTTTATCCGGTTTGCGAAATGTAAGTTCTCCAGGGTCATAGGTCGCGGACCAAGGACCCATATGCGAAAATTGTTGATATTTTTCGAGAGTCGTTAAAACAAAAGTTTTAAACTCTGCAGCAAATTCGTTCACAACCGCAGAAATTAGTTTATCTGTTAACTTGTTTCTCAAAACCACACGTCCTCCCGTTGCGTTTTGTCTATGCACAAGCTAACTAAACATCGCCATGTAATTTACGGAGCTGCAAAAGTAGAAGCTAGTAGACACAAAACAAGAAAGACAAATTGGCCTACCTGTCAACAAACTTGAATTCCGCGTCTTCACCAACAGCAGGAAACCCGAAACTTCGTCATATGGAAGAAGACTAATCAATAAATCATCGGATACATTCGTTTTTTTGTCGTATTTTATTAAACGAGCAAATATTACATCGGTTCGGAAAAGTCGCGACCAAGGACCACATACTGTACAGTAATGAACTAAGTACAAAGCGCGAGTCAAGGTGGTGTAGGTATATTGGTGCTACCGAATGGAGAGTTTGTCCTTCGGAGTCTAAAAGGTCTACAGGTGGCAAGTTAATATGACAGGCCTTCATTTGGTAACAAGTGAATGTGAAAGGCTTTCCCTGGGTCTCTGCTGATTCAATTCTACTTTAGAGCGCTTTTCAGTTGAGTGTCATAAAACCAAAACCAAAGTTATTGTCTCAGCCAATCACAACAGCTGACAAATTACCCAATGATCCAATCAGAACTCACATGGCGTCAAGCGCGGGCAAACGCGTGCGACAAAGACACGGCTGAATTTGATTTAACTTCTCATTGGTTGAGAAAGTGGCGCGAGTTTTTCAAATCAATCGCTCAGCGAAGTAAAGCAAGACCAAAGAAAACGCAAATGACTTACGACGCCGGATTGAAACACGCAGCTAAATACAGGAATTGCACCGACCAGCGGTTTGAGGGAAAACATGGGTTTGGTGGGGGATGCTCATTCTCGCGGGCTCATAATCCTGGTTTCTGTTGAAGACTTTGAGTGGGTGCAATTCCTGTATTTAGCTGCTTCTGGAATGAAAAGCACCGCCATTTTGAATTGTTCGTTTGAGCCCACGTTACCCGACCGCTGGTCTCGTTTCACAATTTGACGTCACGGACAATTCAAAATGGCGGCGCACAGTGTTGAATTTTGGCCCTCTTTGGAGAGGAATTTCAGTGGGATCGGCTGCACTTTAGAAGCTAAAATCACGGTCAGTAACTCAACTTAGTGTTATCTTTTTATTGGCGATTTCAAAAAATACACCGTTTCTGGAGTGACCTCCTTTAAAAATCACGATAGTCTGAGTGTTAACTAAAACGATACGATGTTCACGCCTGATTACCTACAGCCGTTTTTTCTATAAAAAAAGAAATCAAAGAAATGCAAATGACTTACGACGCCGAATTGAAAAGCACGCTAACACATCACAATTCTATTATTGGAGTTAAAAAACCACGACAGTCTGAGTGTTAATTAAAAGAATACAATGTTCACGCCTGGCTACCTACAGCCTTTTTTCTACACTAAACGTAAACCTCTCAGTTAAGATCATCAGCCTCGTCCCCAGGCCTTTACGCACTTATCGAGTGACAGCGGAGGGCTAGGGGCCGAACCCGACAGCGCGAATCTTCCCGTTGAGCTCGACGAGTGACTTCACATTTGATTTTTCGCCGAGGACGACTGACCACTGGAAACGAGGTTGCATGATTATGTCTATCTACAGGGATCAACCGAACATGGTGTCCGTCTATACTGCTCTGTTTATTGTTTCAAAAGATCCTCTGTTGAGGCCAATCACTCCCGCTTAACGAACGTTTAGGATCGTGAATGAGTTAGCGTCCTGCAAACTGTTCTACCTATTACAAGGAGTTAGCTTTGCGTAAAAAAACACACGAATAAAAACTTTATCTTATTTTGTCTGCTCCGATCAGCAGTCATTTTGAATAATTTATACCTGACTTGCAGTAGGGATGTGCGTTGGCATCCGCACATCACGATGGACTGCCGGAACTCCTCCGTTTTTCTCCGTTTTTGACTCATTATGACGTTTTCAGGTCAAACCATAGACGCCTAAACAATCGTTTTCTCATCCATAGTGAGAAGCAGATTGCTCCAATATAGAAAATAGCACTTCTGGTTGCTTAAGTTTCTTAACAGCTGTTTGGAAACCGTTTGAAAACTCATTGCGCGACTGGAAGCTCCGATGAATGTCCAAACTTAATCAGTCGTTATAGACTTCACGGTAATTCTGTTCCGAAGCTCGCGTAGACAACCGATGTATATAGAGGTTAACAGAAGTCGAAGCTTGCCTCGTTGTGATGCTGTGCACATGCGTCATTCTTCTATTCACCACCCTTATAAGCACATCCTTGAACGCGGCCCTAAAGTTCCTGTTCAGACAACTGTAGATAAGCGGGTTTAGCGCCGAGTTTCCGTAGTGTAACCACTTGGTCGTGGCCAAAACTTCGTTGTACAGCCTACATGTTTTACAGTACACAATAAGTAGTGTGACTACGAAGAACGGACACCAGCAAACAACGAACGCACCGATCACGATGCTAAGTGTACGAGCGGCTTTTACGTCGCGATGGAAGTTCTCGGTGATTCTCCGATGGGATATTGATTGGTCGGACTGCACACGACGAATGCTTCGAGCGTGCGTCAAGGCGACATGAAATATCCGAGAATAGGCAAACAGCATTATTAATAGAGGACCGAAGAACGAAGCCAGGGAGACGAACAGCGGGTAGCTTGGCCATTTAAGCGGATTTATAGCCGCAATAATTACGGAATAAATCCAGATGAATGCAATCGCGACCGTGATTCGATTCCGTGTGACCATGAGTGGATAGCGGAATGGATGATTGACAGCTAGGAGACGGTCGAGGCTGATGAACACAAGGTTCATTATGGAGGCTGTTCCACAGACGATGTCGAAGCACAACCACGCCTTGTAAATGTTCGGGAAGTTTACCGGGTCAGGCTTACCTGTCAGGTTGACACAGACCCATATCGGCATGGAGATGAGTCCAACTAAGATATCGGTCACCGCTAGACTGATTATAAAGGCGCTGGTAAAGCTCTGGAGTCGTTTGGAAATCACACATGCCAGGCAAACGAGAGTGTTGCCGGATACAGCGATAATTATCGTGAAGATGAGGACGACGTTTGTTGCTATAAAATAAAGATTGCGTTGGCTGTCAGGCACTTCGTGAGTGGAGTTTGTAGGAAGCGTTTCGTTCATTTTGTTTGTAGTCTCTTTTGTTCTTCTCGAAGCTTACTAGGATTGTTGTTGTTGTTGCTGTTGTGACTGAGTCTTGTAGTTGCTTCTGGTTTAGATGTGTTTGAGATCGCCAATGCCTTTCCAACGAGGGTGTAAACCGAAGTAAGCGAAATTTTGTGCAAGGCACAGCCAGAGGAGCTGAAAAATAAAGGTTAAAACAAAAGCAAGTTAAAAGTGCTTATAGCAAAAATATTTTCCTCCTAGTTTTTGTCGAGGAAACAGGCCGTCAGAAGACCTAACGAAAGGGAAGAAAGTTTAGGGACCGGAATATTCAAAACTAAGAGCAATTTTTTGTTAATTGGAAACTTAAATTACTGCAATTAAACTTTGTACATTGAAAGTAGAATTTTGTGAATTGGAAGGAAAATTTGGACTGAAGGCTGGGCGATTTGGACTTTGACTGGTTTCATCCAGAGACTTAAAAGTAGGAACCACCTTCTCAGACCATGGTAAACAGCACCAAAGGAAAGTACTGCTCGGAAGCTTTCATTTCAATGGCCACACTTTAGGATTTCATCCGCAGACTCAAACGTTAGGACCACCTTGTACAGCATAATAAACGGCACCACAGGAAAGTACTGCTCTGTGGCTTTATTTTGAATGGGCTTACTTACAGAACTCCATATAGTATGTAATTTAATACCTGTGGCATTAACGAATAAAAAGTCATTTCTTATATGTTACAAAAACAAACTTACTTTGTGTGATGCACGCCGGTAGAGTTTCGTTTTGCACAAAAGACTTCCCCAGCGACGGAGTATAAAGTAAAATATTCTATCCGGGCAAGTGGCTGCGAAGCGTTCTTAAAACGCCTTGGGGTATGTTTGGCAAATCTCTTACGAGTTTTAGCCCGCAAAGTTAGCCCAAGTTACTTGCGAGGGGAGCGAAGACACCCAGTTAGCACTTAGAGGCTAAAGCGTTTTGTTGCACTGTAGTTGGCGCCTTGAATTGGCGAAATGAACTCAGCCTCGTCTAACACTGGTACTTTCTAACTGAAATCGGATCCTGGGAATGCAAATAGCCCACGCACCTGTTACGAACGTTTTAGCTGCAAAGTGCAGTAAAGTAGTTTAATTTGCCGTTATCGCTGCTCTGTGGAGTAAATCAAACATCTTACAGGCAAATCTTTTGAAAAGTTATTTTATTTTGCTCGCAATTCTTTGTTCTGTTACGCTTTTATCTGATAACATGAATCCTTTCGCAATCCGTGTTTTTGGGAAATGTGATGTCTAGTTTTCTAAGAGGTGATAAGACTGTCGCGTTACTTAGCGTCATTTCAGTCCACTTTGCATATGAAAAAGAAGCGATCTCACTTTTCTGTTCCTTTTTTATTCTAGATTAGCTTCATACTCGCTTTCGAACTGACTTAATGCTAAACCGATTGGAAAGTAGAAAAATGGGCTTAACTTAATTACATCTACCCGTTTAACTTTCATAAAAATCATTCTTTTCTGAGCTATTTAAGTAACAAAATCGCCTTTAAAATCTAATAGATTTGGATCGTTCCTCAAATAACGTTTTGAGATAACAATAATTAACGTTGCAAGGTTTAATAGAATAATCAAATACCTGTCCGGAAAACACGATTTTAAAAGGTACTTTTTAATGTGTGATCGATAGGGTAGTTCAGTTCAAAATTAAAAGAAAGGGCCATTTCCGGGCGTAAAAATTCAGGGGACAAAATAAACATTGATGTGGGAATTAAACTTCAAAGAACCGGATAAGACATGAAAGTCAATATACACTTTCATATGCAATCAATACTTCATTTCGAAGAAATGAATAGTTTTCCTTCCAGAACTGCAGAAGCTTTCGGTAGGATTCCATCTTCAGACTCAAAACTTGGAAAACCAAAACGTTAATGTAGTGGTGTTCGGATTGACATTGACAGCTAAAGGGTCCACTGAAGTTTCGGTGAAATTTCTGTGAGATTTTGCTACTGGTCTTTTTTCTTTTCGCTTTTTGTTTTGATCTAGTCGAAATTGACTTTTTATTGACAATTTGCTTCGCTACTGAACAATATATTGTTTGTGCTTTATTCGACTTAATTCAGTTCTGATCGATTTTTATCAGAGAAAGAGACAATAATTTTTGTTACTCGATAAAAAAATACTTTGTTGGGAAAAACCTACCAGTTTTAGTTTCTAACTTCAGTGTTGCAGAATGAAAAGTTTTTCTTCCATCGCCGCCTTTGTTTGCTATCCCTATCTTTTTCACCCCATTATAGCGCCGGCAAAGATTAAAAAAAAGTTTGCAGACTTTCGCAAGTTCAGTTACGATAGACTTCTGTTATCTCAGAGCCTGATTTTTTTCTCAGTCTCACTTTTGTTAGTACTTAAACGTAAGCGTGACCGCAAGAGATCTGGGTACAAGGTTTACCGATATGGCAACCATATTGTTAAAATCCCTTCATCCTCAATAAAATTAATTATTTTTTCTATCATGCATCACTTTCACAATAACAGTATTAATCAGTGTTAATGAATATGATCATGATGGGATTCCAAGGGCGAAAAATAAATATATATCCACCATGTCGGTAAAATGGTCTATTTTCAACCTCCTACCCAGAGTCCGTGGGCTGCTCGGTCAGCGGATATTCACCATTCGTTGGTTTTTTTTGTTTGGCTGTTCGTGTTCACTATAAAAGAATGGAAGTCGAGACTTCACCCCATGTAACAGAATCCACACAGGTATTGGATTCCGGATTCCAACCCTCTGGATTCCGGATTCCACCCTCTGGATTCCGGATTCCACCCTCTGGATTCCGGATTCCAACCTCCTGGATTACGGTTTCCAACCTCCTGGATTACGGTTTCCAATCATCTGCATTCCAGATTACCACCATGTGGATCCCAAAAATTAATAAAAATTCCAACATCCTTGTTTCTGCTCATTTTTGTGGCTCTTTGACTTCCTATTTATCTCCTTTTCTGTAATGGGTCAGGGAAAAGAAAACAGATACCTCAGTCTGTTCTTTACAGAAGTCAGTGGAACATAACCCTAGTAGAACTCCTATGAGGATCCCGTAGGATCCTACCCAGGATCCTAAATGACAGTAATCCTAATCATTATTTTATAGAATCCTGCAGAGGATCCTTTCAAATCTTCTGGATCCTGTACAAGAACCCTTGATGAATTTTGCAAGGACCATAAGAATCGTTGAGGACCGAAGGATCGTTGCAGGATCCTGAAAGACTGACGCTGCAGGAAACTTTGAGGATGGTTACAGGAACCTCAAGGATCTTTGAAAAGTTAGGAGAAGGACCCTTGAAGATCTTCAAAGATCGTGCCAAGATTTTCTCCAGGGTAAGACACGACCCCGTTGAAGTTTTCTCTCCAGCTTACTCAACAAACATCAAAGGAAAAATGTTCACCACTATTGTGACAACAAAATCTTGTTTGGAGGCCTTCGTGCAGGACAACCCTCGCTTTTTTTTTGTTAAAAATAGTTTTCATAATTACAGCCAGGTGGCAGTGCAAGCCACTAAAGAATGAAATTGTGACGGTATTTTGTCTCTCAAGCAATGGCAATTAGATAGGCGAATGTGTTTGGAGCAGGACTTTTTCACTTTAATGGGAATGTCTATCACTGAAGAAGATTCAACAAAACAACAAAAGCTATTATTATTATCATCATCATCATCATTATTACAGGGCCGTAGCTAGCATGAGGCAAGACGAGGCACTTGCCTCTTCTAGGTTTTATGCCAAAATAAAAAAAAAGTACTGTTGGAAAAATTATGCCTAGAAAGCATTTGCCGCTGAGTGAGAAAAGATTAACCCAAGTAAGGTGTACGAAAAAGGCTTTGAAAAGACTCAAGTGGTTTGTATTCCGGCTATCAGCTTCATTTGTGTCGTAATCGACCCTAATCCACAGGCAGCTCATTCAAAGAATAACGGCTTACAAAACTCAACCTTTCAGAGAATCAGTGCCCATGTTTTCGTAAGCTATATCATCACACTTTTTGATATACATTGCCTAAAAACTGCATAAATCATCAATTCATAAGTTAAAACAAAAGATTACAAAACCGGTGCTGGTCAAGACTCACTTTTGTGATGGCTACTAAAAGAGCTCTTTGGCTGGGTCAAAGTTTTTTACCGAGCGGAATTTTCGTATAAGGTCTTTCTTAAGAACATCCATGCTGTTTACTGGTGAGATCAGGAGATGAAGTTTTCTCTCAGACCCAGTAGAGTTCTACAGTTCGCAGCTGCAACTGAATTTGATAATCTTGACGCAGCACAGTATTTTCAAGAGCTAGAAATTGGAAACCAGACATTGCCAGCGAGGGAGCAGGAAGGTGGGGATGGGGGTGTATAACAGCAATACGAAATTCGGGATAGCCATCTACTTGGTGCCAGTCAGGTACACGCCCTAAAAGTGGGTATAAAAAATGTTGAAAGAACAAAAAAATGTTGCCCTTATACAGTTGAACGATATCGAAGTTTAAAAGATGCTGAAAAAAGATGCTGAAAATAGCATTTCAGAGAGCGTAGATTTTAACATTTTCTGGGGGAGCATACCCCCAGACACCCCTAGAAGCTCGCACCTTTGGTGCTCGCGACACTTGCTTCGTCTGTTCTGAAAGTCTGGCTACGGCCCTGTTATTATTATTATTATTATTATTATTATTATTATTATTATTATTATTATTATTATTATTACTATTATTAAACATGTTGTAATATTGTACACCTACAAGGCAAAAACCGATAGGAGGGCAAATCAATAGTACAATGATCAATTTCACTTTTTATTCTTTGAGGGAAAGCTGTTCCAGTTCTGACTACGATTTAGAACAACCAAAATTAAATGTGTTTTGTTAGAAGTCACGTGATCAGCTGGTGGCTCTAGCACTTTCTCTGATATCATAACAGTTAGGACCATTTATACGGGGAAAAATTAGCTCTATTTTAATGCTAAACCAGATGTTCCTGTATAAATAAATAAATAAATAAATAAATAGATAAATAAATGAATGAATGAATAAATAAATAAATGAGAAAATAAGACACGACTTAAATAAGACGCGAACTGTAACGTTTATACGTTCGCGTCCTACATACAGCCTCGTTTACATGCAATGTTACCATTAGCAACAATCAAAGATGGCGCACTGTAGCAAGAAACAAAAGCGTGCTGTCATTTTAAGAAGTCTTCTTTTCTTATGAAGACCATGCTGTTAAAGAAAATTTATAAACTCGACGTTGCATACAAAGAATACAAAAACAATCTGAAAAGAGTCTGTAGCCAGCGAGAGAGCGGTCTGTGCCTCGTCAAAAAGATATGTTGTTGCTGTTACGCATGCGCACTTGTAGTTCACATCTTATTTAGGAGGCGAAAGCATTTTGCGAGGAAGTTCACGTCTTTTTTAAGACGCGGACAAAATAAGAACAGCTGAAAACCCTGTTCTAAGATAAGACGCGTCTTATTCAAGTCGCGTCTAAAATAAGACCGGCACGAACGCTTATTTTGTACTATTTATTCGATCAGTTCGCGTCTTGTTGAAGTCTTAGATAAGACGCGTCTTATTTTCTCCGGTATTTTTTTATTTTTATATCTTGTTTTCTCTCGATTTTTCCCTCAGCGTTTCTAAGTAAAAATGCGGCAATTGATGGAACGCATCAGCGCAAAGCTGTTTTCCGAGCAGAAAACCTTTAATTTTCCGAGCAGAAAACTGACCTTTAATTGAAATACCCCTTATCGATGTCATGGATAGCAGACGAGCATTAAAGCGAGAGGATATTTTTCTTGATCTATCTTCTTGCGGAGGAACACGCATTAGAACTGAACCAACCAAGATTCTGAAGACAGTTCGTCGGTCCATTTGCCAGTACTTTGGGATTATTGAGAGGTAAAAACTTTAATCCGTTTATAAATATGAATGAAAAGATAATTTAACTTTTGTCAAGTTGAGATCGTAAACCTTTTGTTCTTTACATGTGTTCATTTGGCAAGAGCCCCGGGCGAAAATATGGCTATTTTTTCATTGAATTTATTGCTATTCTTCAGAAAATTAAAATACCGCCAAGTTCCAATACCTCGTTTCTTTCGGACTTAGCAGTCCTTTCTATCGCTGTCTTCGCGTCGTAACTTTCTAGGTTTCACTACTTTACTGGTAAGGTAGAAGCGGTCTGGAGACATGTATCATTTATTTGTGAGGTCTATGTTAATGAAATATACTCTAGTGACTTTTTATAGAAACCCACAGTTTTTGCCCTTTGCCATCTCTGACGGTGGAACAGGCGGTTGTTTCGGATGTATTCAATATTCCTCGCCGGGTGTCTGTGATATATGTCGGTATTTATTTTCGTTCATTAAGCAAAGGCACCAAGAAGAAACTTTAAGCAAAATAAGTAAAGGTCGTTTCCTCATTTTTTGGTGTTTTCTTAAAGGATATTTGTGTCATGCTAACAGGGGTTGAGCTGTTCTGATTTTGGCCGAGAACATTGCTCGTATCGCGTATCGCGAATTTCTGAGCTCCCAGGGTCGGCTTTTCGCACTCCAAACGACGTATTAGTCCTCTCATGTAATACCAGGTAAGGACTGGGAAGCTTTCAAATGACATATTTCTCTCTTTGTTTTGTCTATTGGTTCGTTTTAAAATGCGTTTCTAAACGCGGCAAATAAACTTTTGACAGGCTAATTTCTACCTCGATACAAGCGTTTGATTATATTTACTGCCGGCGAACGAGAATGAATGTGATACATTTCAAAGTTAACGTACAACATTTAAATGCTCGAGACATAGAACAACAGCTGTGCGCGCGAGTCTAAATACATGGCAAAGAAAACAGTATAAATTACAACATTACACAAAATTATATAAATAAATAAAATTAAATAACACGACACTAATGTATAAGAAAAATAACATAATATTAGAACGAAAGAGTTAAGTCAGCATGTTTGAGCTGCTTATTTAACGTGGGGTTTTCCCAGCAGATGCTAGCCTGCGTAGCCGGCGGGATCGTTCGCGCGCGCAAAGTTTTGCCTTGGTAGAGGAGAAGAAGCCGCGCAGAGAGAGCGCGGCTCTCTCTACGTAAAAACCTTTTCCCTGTTAACATTATAGAGACGGTCGTCAATCAATACGTTAGTAGACCTCAAGTCCGCCCATCAGATAGCTCTCGGGTTCAACAACCCGTTTCATCTTATTATTTTAAGTTACCTTACGTAGGATCCTTTACTGCAGAAGCACAGAAGAGATTGCGTAAACCTGTCAAACGTTATTGTACTAACATTGAAATTAAGTTAGTTTTTTCGTCTTTTAAAGTCAGTAGCATGTTCAGTGTGAAGGATCCTGTGCCTCTTGATCTCCGTTCGCGCGTTGTCTACAAATTTTCTTGTGCAGGATGTAAAGCCTGTTACATCGGCGAAACTAGCCGTCATCTTTCAACGCGCATTCGTGAGCATCTGAGTAGGGACAGGAACTCACATATTTTCCAACATCTGCAACAATCTGAGGCATGCCGTAGGCTTTGTTCTAAGTACTGCTTTTCTATTGTAGATTCTGCACACAATAGACTGCAGCTAATTTTAAAAGAGGCTGTCCACATCCGCTGGGAAAACCCACGTTAAGCCGCGGCTACACGAGCGATTTTTTGCTTGCGATGGTGATGCGATTTTTTTTCGAAATTGTCGCGTCACCAGCGCGCGGAGAAAATCGCATGTGTAGCCACCCTCGCACAGGTGATGCAACAGATGAAAAAATCGCAGAAAAAAAATCGCGAGAAATTCAATGAGTTGAATTTTTGGCGACAAAATCACGGACTTTGTCAGAGGGTGGCTACACAGGCGATTTTCGCCGCGCGCTGGCGACGCGACAATTTCAAAAAAATCGCATCACCATCGCAAGCAAAAAATCGCTCGTGTAGCCGCGGCTTTAAAATAAGCAGCTCAAACATGCTGACTTAACTCTTTCGTTCTAATATTATGTTATTTTTCTTATACATTAGTGTCGTGTTATTTAATTTTATTTATTTATATAATTTTGTGTAATATTGTAATTTACTTTGTAATTTATACTGTTTTCTTTGCCATGTATTGAGACTCGCGCGCACAACAGTTGTTCTATGTCTCGCGCATTTAAATGTTGTACATTAACTTTGAAATGTATCGCGTTTGAAATGTTACGCCATTGCTTGAGAATGAATGTCTACACACCATATGTAGCGATGGAACTCACGAATGACTCAAGCTTGAAAAATTTCATTGGTTGTTCACGCACTTTGTGCAGTATGAATAGTTGTTATTTCTTTCCTCTCCAATCTTTTTTTTTTTTTTGCGAGGATGAAAAGGATGTTGTTGATCTCGTGCGTTTACATCAAATGATATCGAAAGTTATAAATTGTAGAGGGAAACTTACAGATGATATTGGGATATCCGTTGAATGTTTAATTTTATTGCCATTTTGCCAAATTTTCTTTCGCCGCGCAAAGAAATTAAAACATAGGAATCTTTTATTTTTAGCCCGCAGAGGAAATTTCTTTCTTTCAAGGCGTCAAGATCCAGATCTAGAGCAATGTACCCCACTTCGGCGACGGACCGTGTAGGCTATTCTTTTTGCTTTTCGGTTGCGGGGTTGAATACACGTCCATCTTTTTCTAGGATCAAAAATTCAATTTTCCTAGAGTCTCTCCACCGCTGACAAGAGAACCCCTTCGGTTCTGGGTATGGAGAGAAGGTAGCCACCGGCGAAAGGGTCTCCCGGCCCCAGTCCGCTGTCGGATTGATTCGCTCACCAATTTTCTTGTGCCACACACCTCGTCTATTAAAGGAGCCTGTTCACAGGGTAGGGAGAAAAGAGATTGGAAGCGAGGTGTCATGGAAAGGAATTTACTCTCTTACCCCGCTTGCTTCGCGGCCTAGAATCCAATTCCTCCCTGCGACCCTCGCCCGAAATTAAAGGACTTAGCCTCCGATTAGGTCTCCGACACTTTACTTATTAGCAACGGTGTTGGCTTCCATTTCAGCAGCCCTATTGAACGAGAGGGTATTATTTAAAACATATTTTCTTTTCATCGGAAATTATTTTGTTCTCTGACGTACATCTATTTCCTAACTATTTTATACGACAGAAATATCACTTAGGGTAAAATTACCTGAATATTAATCAGTAAGTGGGAAGCAAACAACTCAAAATAAGAACAGAACACTATCAGTTCGACAAAACGTCTTACTAGTGCTTTCATTTAACTTGAGAAAAAAGATAAGATAAATTGGCAACTTTTTGTAAAACATCCTTTAGAAAATCAGTGCACTGAATCGATATTTTTTCAGCGTTTTTGTGTTTGAATATAACAGGCTTAGGAAAATATGAATTAATAACCAGGTCTCATTTTGTACTTGTGATGCTTTGTTGTCACATGCAAAAGTATATTTGATCAGTCAATGAAAGGAACAACATTACAACGCTACATTTCACTTTATTTGTCGTCGTGTTTCATCCCCCAGTTTGCTTGAAGGTTTAAAAGAGAAAAATGCAATGCCGAAGACTGACTAATAAATCATATTTTCCATAACATTCAGTATCACAATTTGACGGTTATATATACACAGCTGATGTTGACAAAGGACGAAATGCAAATGTTATTTCACTGGAAATTTTGCGGTGATCTTTCCACCGATAACCCCGGAACAACAGTTAAGCTCGCAGTTCGGGAATCTTCCTGATCTACCAGCGCTGGAGGTTAGTACAGATTTACTCTACTCAGGTTTCAAACGCACAAAGGCGGGGGCTTTATCTTTTAGATGAATAGAAATCATAAAGTCAAGAAAACCGGCGCGATTTACAATTCACGGCGTGCGTCAGACAAGAAAACCTGGAGGTAAATATGAGAAGAATTGAACTCCCCTTTGCGAAGCAGATGTTTCAATTTTTACAAGCTATCCGTAAGTGATCGTTAATTTGATTTTTAAGCTCTTAAAAGCTTTGCAGTTTAAAGAAACCAAAATCTGACCTAGGTCTCGTCAATTTTTGACGTTTTTTCTTTGGCTATTTAGCATACATCGAGAGGTTTTTACAAAGAATAAAATTCACAAAGTTCTTAATTTACCACGAGTTTTCCCAACAATTCTTTGCCGCTGAAGTCACCGAAGAAATCGAGGTTTGATAAAGCTGAAGAATTTCAAATAGCTCTCCCGAAGACAACGTAAACTGGAAGTTTGTCTGAAAACAAGATATGCAAAAGTGAAGGTCCCTAAAAGCAATAACAGGCTTTGCGATAAGTTGGTTCAAGGAAATATTTTCATTATGCGGCAGCAATTATTTTATTATCTTAATACCACAATCTCTCCTGCTATGAAATTTCGTCAAAAACTGATGGAATATTCGAGACAATTGGAAAAGCGTGGTGCATATTTTAAAGAATTGCAGATCATGGAGGATCTTTTCGAAATTAAAGAAGTTTCCACCGCCTGAGCAGTGTGACAGAAAGAAAATTATCTTTTGCCACTTTTTACAGGGAATTTAAAATTTTGTCTGCTAAACTCGGGCCTCTTAATTCATGGGATCACATTTTCTGTAAACAACATTTTGTTTTTCCAAGCTTCTTTCAGTTAATGTGTAAATAATTCATGGCTTTTAGCTCTTGATTTTTCTGCTTGAGAGGCAGATAGGGCCCGAAGGGACGAAAAATCACTTGATTAGGACGTTACCATGGTTACGTTGACGTTATCATGACACGACAATGCTTTTGAATGGCGAAAGGCTTGATTCACAGCTTACAACGGCTATGGGGGTCGACAGGATTAAAACGGACGATGAAGCATGAAAAAGAAGAGAAAAAACAGCATAACCTAATGCGGCCGTGGAATACAGGTAGTATTTATGCATTCAACTGACATTTCTTCGCTCCTGTGGCTGTATGGTAGTGGAAAAACAATCTGGGCTGCTTTTCTCTGCACTTGACATCTCGCAAAATAATATTGAAATGAAGCATTGTCTTCGCTTCGCCTTCAACAAATGAAAATTGTACATTCAAGTGTTCATTTATTCAAATCGTCAATTACAGTCATCGGAGGGAATTTCAATTAGTTATCGTGTCGAACGCTTTTCAGTTTTCTTTGCAGGTTTCGGGACCTTTCAGAGCGGCCACTAAACAGAAAGTCCGCGGGGAAGAAAAATATTTTTGCGTAACTTTTCTGGTGCAATTTTGCTTGGTTATTTTGAAAACTGCAGATTGCTTTGCTGCGAGATTACTATCTCCACAGGGATTTGACGAAAACTGCGTTTCCGTAAACAACGTAAACATGTGCAGTTGTTTGGATTTTAATTTTCATTCTTTGCACGTCAACTGAAACTTATCGCCGAGTGTAAGCACACTTTTTTTCCATTGCTGCCTCTCGGCAATTTCGTTTGTAGTGAGTTTAATTTCTTGCCACGTTTATTGATTGCAGAATAATCTGAGCCCAACAATTTAATTTCTGGAGTAATGTGAAAGATCAAATTGCTCAAATAGGGAAGATAAAAATAAAAAGAGCGTTTTAAAACTCAATCTGTTTTTACAATCTTGCTTAAATTTGCGGAGATCTTGGACACTTGTGTTTTTGATGTTTTGCTTTCTCTGGGCTAAACTACTTTTAAGTATGATTTTTCCTTAATATTTCATGATCTAAACGAATCATATTTAGCTAACACATGTATGTTTGTCATCCAGTTTCCAGACGCAGAAAATGAACTGGCGTAAAGGACGAAAGACGTTTACAGCAAGCTCGCCGCTTCGAAAATGTGTGACACTGTGTCGCCGGGCCTTGGTGATATCTTTGTTCGTTGGTTGCGGTTTGATATTTAAAGCAGCGATAGCCGGCTTAGAATTGAGCGACGGTAAGAATCCCCAGTTGTTTTTTTTACAAAGATCTCACAACACGAGTATTTTATTTTAATCTATCTGGTCTTTTATCGATTTTATGGTTTTCAGTAAATGCCTTGTAATGTACGTTCGCAATAAAGACTTCGGAAAAGACTGACACATTTTATTTCCTCTGATATTTTCAGCCATTTTTCATAAAATATTAAGCCTTGGGGTGGCAATGTCTTTTTGGAAAACAAAATTTAGCCCCCTTTAAACTCGATTTTCAGAGTGTAAAGAAAGATATAAGTCTTACTGCAAATTTTTAAAACTCGGTTGGTCGTAAACTATAAATGTTTTAAAGACTGCAGCGCTCAAACCGGACCCTAGCCAATTCAAACCCAACAAATAAAAAATAATCACAACATCAGACCGATAAATGAATAATTTCATGAAACATTTTGTTCGGCCGAAGTAAGTTTGCCGCTAAAAAGATAAAGGTTATGACGCTGCAATCACCCATAAGAATTTTTCTGATTCTGTTGAGCACATTTAAGTGAGAATTTCGCAAAGTTGGAAGCAAAACTCGATGGTATAGCGAAAAACTATCAAAGCAGATGAGAGGTTGTGTGTTTTGAGTGGCAATTAGGGAAGTGAACTACGTCACCGCACTTATCAAAACGTTTTCTTGTGAAAGCAGCCAGTGATTTGTATGTTAATCTACAAAACTGAAGAAAGCACTGGTTATTTTCGTATTTAATAACACAAGAGTACTTTGTGGGTTTCTTGCGCGAAGGAAAAAGAATTTGCGTGTTGTTAGCCGATGCTGCACAATGCATACAAGCATTTAAAATTAAGTTTGTTTTATTACTTGTTGAACCATCCAAGCGCTTAGAATTTGTCGGCTTACGTTTCGACCTCCATTCGTTTCCAAACTTTGTCGAAGAAGTGTAATATTGGTAATAAGCTTAGTGTACGAACAATGTGCATTAGTGATATGGGAAGCGTATCTAGAAAAAGAGCCCTTACTTTTGTTGAAGATTATAATCAAATTTAAGCTATTGTATTGTAATAGTCGGCCTTGAAAAACACAGAAGCTTATGAGATGGCTTTATCTCTACGTATGTGGGAAATTTTGCTTTTTAAAAAATTGTAATAGTTGCTACGAACTTTGTTGTCAAGTTTTTTTTTCTAGTCTAAAATTCAAACTGTTGAGATTGTCAACACATCGCCAATTAGACTAATTTCCCTGAAGCATTAAATATTAGCCATTGAAACTCGACTTTTATTAGAATGGTGCACATAGATCATGTGCAATTGCAAAAGCTGAGAACTATGCTTTGTTGTTCTTTTCAGAAAACAATTTCTTGCCAAAAATGAAGACCTCACGCTGCAACCTAATCCTATTATTGTATGAAACCTTTTTACTCAGAAAGACAAATATTCGTAATTTGGCTCAGTGCATGTTTGAAAACAATTGCTGGCGAGGTGTTAAGCACTGCCTTTCAATCGACCTCTGCGTTTATTTGCAAAATGCAAATTGCATGTGCCTTTTGGCAAGATATTGGAGCTGTCGAAAACAGCACGAAAACAAAACAATTTTTGATCGTAAAAACAAAACGTTTTCTCTTTTCTGTTAAAGCAATTTTCTCCCCTGAGAAATAAACATATTCAGATTAAGGGTTTAAAGGAAAAGCAATTATAGTAAACTGTAATTAATCAACGAAGAAAAGAAAGTGTCCGACAAAGATATTGTCTTATTGGCAGTTGTTGTTATTATGCGCTCTGTTAGCTTAGATCCAGCTTAGTAGCTCGATTATTAATGTAATATTCAGGGTTTCCTAATGTTACGTCAAGTAAAATAAACAGCTATTTATTTCGGACAGGACCATATAAATTGATGGTCACAATACAAATTAATTGCATATTCCACACAACAATCAAGTTTTAAGATCTTTAGTTGATGGGAACAAGCATAGCTTTTCATGACACGAGATTGCATCTTCTGTCTTCGGCACTGTTTATGTCAAGACGTTCGTTTTAGCGCTCAGGTGATGGCCACGTTTATTAAATTGTGCTCATGAATAATCGTCACCTCCAGTCTTGTTATAAATGCATTGTCAATTAAAAAAAGAAAAGAAATTGTAATAACAGGAACAACTGACACCTTAGCTTGTTTATGGCTTTTGTTGTTAAGTGAGGATGGTTTATGATCGGGAGCGACAAGAAAATTGAAGTTCAGTCTAACGAGTGAAACGTAAACTGATTAAGCTGACCATATCTATTTTAGTTTGTAGACTCTTTTTTTAGAACAAGAGAGGTCTCCAAAAAATAGCTCGAAGTTCAGAGAGAAGTTCATGTGTTCGTTTCCCTGTTTAATCAACAACGATTGACTGTAATGAAATTTTACGTAACCCTGGTTTGAAACGCATGTCATGATCTAAATATGAACAAGACAAAAGATATGTTGCAGTTTGTTTTGTTTTGTTTTTTTTTTTACTAATCTTGAAGAAAACGATTTTCTCTGTAAAACGCAGCTCAGGTTGGTAAGGACAAGACTGGATGTGTAATTACACGTGACGAGACAATCTGGCTTCCTTATGCGATCTGCCTAAACTCGTATTCTGCCTTAAATATAACACTTCTTATAGCGTCTTATATATTGTCCAAACTACTGAAAAGAACTCATTTAGTGGTTATTTTAGTAGGGTGATATGGTCTGTGTTGTTCCTTTGTTTTCCTTGAAGATTGTGAGTAAGATCATAAAAAACACAGTTCAAAAGAAAATGATATTTTGCAATGCCTTTTCTAGTAAGACTGGTAGGTCGATGGAATAAACATTATTCTTGTTCTCATTTGTAAACTCGCCGAATTTCTCTCGCGTGGAGATTATTCAAGTAAACATTGTTGTATTTTCCCCACAGAATCCGTTTTTCACCCGTAACAAACTGTTTGATTGTTGAGACGGAAAAAAAAAACACTCGCACAATCTTCACTGAACAAAATAAAATAATCGATTTATAGGCGCCATGTTTGTTTTTCTTGTGCGCGCGCTAATCAACGTCAGCAGCACAAATCGTAGAGCGCGCGCAAACTGTGTTCAGACACCTTAGGCCCAGTTCAGACGCCGTACCTAATATTTGCCGTACCGAGTAGTACGTAGTTTTTGGCAGTTGTACGGTGTCCAAATGAGTTTTTTTCGACAGATTTCAATTAGGCAAGCCAAAATCTCAGGGTACGGCAAAGCTTGCTGCTTAATACGACCTAGGAGCGAAAATGTATTTGGTACGGCACATGAGAGGTGCGGCGTCTGAACTGGGCCTTAAAAGACCTTCAGGCAGTCAAATATATGAACAAATATCTGATGACAGACGTTTGAAGTCAGGACAAGACTGAAAAGTCCGTAGACAGCTTTTTAGATAAGCTGAACCCTTGGAAGTTCAAGTAAACATTGTTGTATTTTCCCCACAGAATCCGTTTTTAGATCGAGACACCTGCTGTCAACTGTGGAATGGGAAACCTGCGATTTTGAAATCGGCCACGAGAGGAACTATTCCAGTCGAGAAACGTGGTCAACTCCAACAAAGGCGTATGGCTGGCTAGCGCTGTACATATTTGCTATCCTTGTCATCTTTATAGGTAAGTGCGTTTTAGTTGCAAAAGGAGATTAGGCGGTGATTAAAGATTCAAATGTCGTTTGAGGCAACCACTATGTGGTTTACACTCAAATAACGCCTGGGGGTGCAATAAAACGATGGCGTTTGTCTGTTTTTCTTTAGCATTTTATTACCTCATATACCTCTCAGCTCTAATAAAACAAATATCTCATCACATGCAATTGCTGCCATTAATTCAAAATAACGTTTCAATATTTGTTTTCTTTCTACTTTGCAGCACTTGCCATTGTTTGCGACGATTTTTTTGTACCATCATTAGAAGCTATTTCTGAGAAACTCGATCTCTCCGAGGATGTAGCAGGCGCAACCTTCATGGCGGCAGGTTCTTCTGCTCCAGAATTATTCACCTCTGTTGCGGGAGTTACCGTGGAAAGCGATGTTGGAATCGGTACAATAGTAGGGTAAGGTTTTTCTGTTGTAATGCCCAAGGGTAAGCTGCAAACATTTTTCTTAAGGCCGATTTTTGAGATATTTGCCAAAACGTAGCTAACCTCAGCCCTTCCGTTTGATAACTACAGGAGTGCAGTATTCAACCTTCTTGTAATTATTGCCCTCACTGCAGCTTTGGCCGGAAAGGTACGTCTATTTTTGTTCAATACATTTAATGCTTTGTTTAACGCTTTTCTGTGATCATTTTCATTTATAACTGAAAATCCATAAAAAAAAAATAGCTCGTCGGATCAATAAAACCATTCCTGCAATATACATAACCTTCCAGAAATCAGTTGAGATACATTGCACTACTGGTAGGTCCTGGCTTCTGAAATCTAGTGGCTTACGGAGGAGCCAGGGTTTATCAGTTTTGACACACACTTTTCATTTTTCTTGAACGCTGCGAGAAAAAGGATTTTGTTTCTTGCAATCTTGAAAAGAAAGTTATAGTTTAAAGTGAGTAGAATTATTGAAGATTGACAGGTCATTACGGAATCTGTCCATAGGTGCTACAGCTAGACTGGAGACCGCTAATGAGAGACTCTGTCTGCTACGCTCTGTCAATAGGAGTTTTCTCGTGGTTTGCATGGGATGGCACATTCGAGTTTTGGGAGTCCTTTATTCTCCTAGCTCTTTACGTCTTTTACATACTTTTGATGAAGTTTAACACCAAGTTAATGGATCTCATGGGCGGAGCAAAGTAAGTAACACCAAACCTCTTTTAAGCGGCCTTATATTATTTAAAAGATTCCGGACAAGTTATCTCTGCCGTTTAGCTTGAGCTCTATAAGTGGACTTACTTTACAGTCACCTTTAGAGAGGAAACCCAAAAACTAAACATTAAAATATAGCCACAATGCTGGTAATCAAATTCCACTGAATATTTCTTTCACAACTCACAAAAAGAGGCAAGAAATGCTGCATGATCGAGGGTTTTCTCCACTTAAAATTCTTTAATTAATTTCTGTTTAAATCAGCCAAGCCTCTGTGAAATGGTCAACTTGGTCATTTAGCAACTGCCGAAGGATAACCGTTTAATGCAAGTTTGACTGTAGTGCTTATATCTCTTAGCAATTTAAAATCTTTCTTAACTTTTCTGATGAAGAATCTTGTTTGACTAGAATTTCACCGAGATAGTTAATCCGTTAAATCATTAATCGATGTTTATTAGTGTTAGTGTGCATGCTTACGAGTAACCATGTGTAGGGTTTTTAACACTTTTCTCGTTCCAACAAAATGAGTGTTAGTTATTGTGATATAACTTGCACATGAACAATCAACAACGTACAAGTTTATTGTTGGTTTATTAATGTAAACTTGGTTTATTCATAACTAAAGACCGTTTTTTTTAAGTTCTTTAAATCTTTTAAAACTCTTTCCTATTTATTCATAAACATATTCTTCCTAACGTGGACGGTTTTCTATCTTATTGGTCACCGTGCAGGACCATCTCAAGAGACGAGGAGCTTCCGCTGAATTCTTATACACTGTTAGTACACCTCAGCTCAGGCTTTTCTCTTTCTTTAAATTCAGACCAGTTTTATTGACCCAGGTTGACAAAGTCTTAGCTAAACTCAGGCATAAACTTAATCCCCTATTGGTGAGAGTAGTCACATTGCAATTAGGAAAATTAGAATTAAATCTGAATTATAACGTAAATATTTTATTCATTCTATGAATTTAGCAAGCATTTGCAAATGGTCTCAGTTTGCTGAGTGGTAATGACCTTGACAACTAGTTATCGTTACAGTTTTTAGGTTTCAGTGCACTTCTTAAAAATTGCTTAAGTAAATAAACTTATTTAAAAAACCTGTAACTACATAATCACCAAACAACTCAAATTAAACAAGTTATCGTTACAGTTTTTAGCTGGAAATGCACTGTTTTAAATGATTAACCAAATAAACGTAAAAAACAGGTAGTTTTAATAAGTATTCTATCTAAATAACAAGCAAACAACTCAAACGAATTTCTCGACATAAATATGACTAATGCCCGAGGTGGCTTTCCAAAAAGAATAAAAGCGACCCATCTCCTAAACAAAAAGTCCATTATTTTGGAACTGGCCATTCTTAATCTCATTCCGTTTTAGCAAATCACAGAATACAAGGAATATCAGTCCCTACCCTCCCTCCGCCCCTCCGGCCACCCGAAGAAACACACGCAATTCTACCTAGTCCCTGTCGACTGAAAAACAACTGCCCATTTTGTTCGTTCTGCCATCGGTTTTCCTTCTACTTATAGAGTCTTTCCTTTCTGGAATAATTCCAAAAGACGGGCACATGCACAAGCGACTATATCAGACTATACTGTAAATGGTTTGAACCCAGGAGTCATATCATAAGTAATACTTATGTGATACTCAGTGCATACACTTTCTCTAAACTGTAAGCATGCACACGATAAATCACGTCATAACTCTCAGCCAGGCAGATAAGCGCGCTTTCGTCCGGCGTACGTTTCGTTCATGTTGTCGTTACCATAACTTCATTGTTCGTTTTCATTGTTAGGCACAAAGGAGGGCAGGTCAGCCCGGCCCAGCAAACAGAAGTGACACAGTTTGCGAGCAGTGATATAGATATCAAGACAGACCAAGATGAAAGTCCATCTGCTACTGTACTTCAAGGTCGCCAAGGCACACCAGCTGGAAAGCTACCACCAATAAAATCTGTGGTAAGAACCCACTTTCCCATGAGTATATTGGGGATACAAAAATGTCGGTTTGATATAAGGATGGACCTGTAACGTGAAAACATAATCTAATTGGGTATGGCAAGCAAAGTCAAATGCTACATAACTCATAGGCGAACTTTTGCGCGTTAAGTTCCAAAGGCTGAGCTCTTTTTCCATGTTGTTTGCGATGATAAATCTGATAAATAAAACAGAGCGGGTAACTTCACACTTTTTTTTATCTCAGGAGTAAACGAAGTAAGAAAACGAACTGGGCTATTGACGATACGGGTGGTTAAAAAAACATTACGTATGACTGTTTAACTGATTTGACTTGCAGGACAGTCACGTAGCAGAGGGCCACTCTAACGAGCACTTAACGGTAACAGGTAGTCAAGCCCACAGATTTGCGCACGCTAAAAAAGGACAGCTCTCCAAGTCATTTGTAAGTAATCTTTTCCAAACTTTTCCTGCGTTTAAAATTGTTGAGATTTTTTAACTGATCAGCTAGCGGTAGCAAGATATTAGTCTAGAACAATCTCTCGGAAATTGCTTTATTCCGGTCATGTTAAAACGCAGACTGCAGACTGCAGACCATGCAGACTGTTTTTTTTTTCTTAAAGTAAACTTTGATTTGTTGTACTTTTTAGGACTTTTCACTTTTTGTCGTATTAAGATGACATGGCCAGCGGCCTGGCACCGAGTTCTCAAAAAAATGCCCCGCAGTAAGAAATTCTCGGACAATTTCGAGGGAAAGATTCGCATCTTCTGGGAGTATTTCATATTCCTTTGCCAGACGATTCAAAAGTAAATTTTGGTTTTGCAGTTGACGAAGTTTCCGAGCTAACCATGAACTCGCCATGTTACTGTGTGGCGCGTCGATTTGCCAATCAGGGAGCGCAAAATTTGCGTGATGTGTACGGCTCCTTGCAACTCAAGTGAATTAAGGCATGGGCCCTCAATTTTTCTCTTAAAACGTGAGGGGGGTAGTCTATCTCTAAACGCTTTAGATATAGACAAGTGAAACTTTGCCAGATACTTACAATTCTAGTTTGTGGCAATTTCGCACTTTTAAAGTATGCAAATTAGGTCACGTGACTTCCATCGCCTGAAAAAGCTTTTCCTTAAAATGGCAACACTTTTTCTTGTGTCCTTAATTTATTTACCTCTTCCATAATATTAAGGCCGTTTAATGTATCACTTCTGTGCTTGGCCTTTTTAAGATAAATAAAAGCAAAGGTGTGAAGTAGGGATAAAAAGGCCCTGGGGGACTGGGTACTAATCGGAAAAACCGTTTATTTTCTAAATTATTTACAAATTCAAAAGTTGCCAAGCACAGTTTTGTAGATGCTTACATTAAATATTGTCTTATACCAGTCTGGTTTAATACCTCGCAACAAAAAGTGTTGCCATTTTTGCTTGAAGATTGTTTAGTACTTTCTGGCCGTGTAAGGTCACGTGACAAATTTCCATAATTTAAAAAGAACCAACTTAACACAAACTATCATTGTATGTATCTGGCAATGTTTCAGCTTTCTAATGCAAAAGCGTTCAAAGATAGACCACCCCCCTCACTTTTTTGAGTACAAAATTGGGGCCCATGCCTTAATTTACCTGAGAAAGGTTTCCTTGTCACGCAAACCCTACAGTTACATTTTCACACTTTGGTGGAGCTGTAAACTTTACAGATCCCCTCTCTCCTCCGCAGAGGCCTCCTACAGTCGCGCCTTGGGAAAAATATACCCGCGGCGCGCGGAGGCTGGGAAGAGGAAAAAAATTAAAGCGCGCGGGGAACGCCTTTCCCTCTTCCCATCGTTCCCCCCGCTCCCGTTTTCTCTCTCCAGGGCTCCCGCTTCCCTCTTTTTTCTTTCTCTTCGTTCCCCCCGCTCCCGTTTTCTCTCTCCAGCGCTCCCGCTTCCCTCTTTTTTCTTTCTCTGGTGTTTACTAACAGGAGCCTCTGCGGAGGAGAGAGATAGATCCCCACTTTGCTTATTATTTGGCAGTTAGGGGCCGATTACATGAGGCGGGCTGGCCCGGTTAACCGGGCTGGCTCGGTTTGCCAAGATCTCGGCACGTCTGTGAAACACACTAAAAATGAACTTCGCGATTACATGCAAAAATGTCAGCCCGGCTAGCAGGGATCCCGGTATCGCGATGCCGGGATCTCGGCTAGCCGGGCTGAAAATTTACCATGTAATCGCGATTGCCGGGCCAGCCCGGCTAGCCGGGCCAGCCCGGCTAGCCGGGCCAACACTTTCCCGTCACTAAATTTCGCTTCAAAGCAAAATAGCTCACCAGAAGATCGATATTTCTCTTTCTATAGAACACATAAAGGGTTATCAGACCATAAAGCTACGTAAAACTGAAAATGATACACCAAATTAATGGATTAGCGAAAGTAATAGCACTCGATTCATGCTCCTTGATGTAGCAATCTTTTCACAAGGCAGCTTCTAAATTTAGCCGCAGGCGGGCTGGCCCGCCTCATGTAATACCGGGCTGAGCAGTCATCTCGGTAGACCAAGCCAGCCCTGCTACCGAGCCAGCCCGGCACATGTAATCGGCCCCTAAAAATCAGCTTCGCGATTACATGGAAAAATCTCAGCCCGTCTAGCTGGGATCCCGGCATCGCGATGCCGGGTTACCGGCTAGCCGGGCTGAAAATTTACCATGTAATCGCGATTGCCGGGCTAACACTTTCCCGTCACCAAATTTCGCTTCAGAGCAAAATGGCTCACCAGAAGATCGATATTTCTCTTTCTATAGAACACACAAAGGCTTATCAGACCATAAAGCTACGTAAAACTAAAAATAATACACCAAAATAATGGATTAGCGAAAGTAAAAGCACTCGATTCATGTTCTTTGATGCAGCCATCTTTTCACACGACAGCTTCTAAATTTAGCCGCAGGCGGGCTGGCCCGCCTCATGTAATTCCGGGCTGAGCTGTCATCTCGGTAGACCTAACCAGCCCTGCCACCGAGCCAGCCTGGCTCATGTAATCGGCCCCTTAGAGAAGAATAAAGGAGCCTTGGAAAGGGAGATGAACCATTCACTGCCTTTCCGAACGTTATGAATTTTTACGGGCCGATTACATGAGGCGGGCTGGCCCGCTTAGCAGGGCTGGCTTGGTTTGCCGGGATCTCGGCACGTCTGCGAAACACACTAAAAATGAACTTCGCGATTACATGGAAAAATTTCAGCCCGGCTAGCTGGGATGAAAATTACCAGGTAATCGTGATTGCCGGGCCAACACTTTCTCGTCACTAAATTTCGCTTGAGAGCAAAATGGCTCACCAGCAGATCAATATTTCTCTTTCTATATAACACATAAAGGTTTTTCAGACCATAAAGCTACGTAAAACTGAAAATGATACTCCAAAATAATGGATTAGCGAGAATAAAGACACTTGATTCGTGCACTTTGATGTAGCCATCTTTTCACACGACAGCTTCTAAATTTAGCCACAGGCGGACTGGCCCACCTCATGTAATACCGGCCTGAACAGTCATCTCTGCAGACAAATCCGGCCCTTCTTTTGAGCCAGCTCGGCTCATGTAATCGGCCCCTTAATTTCCAGTATTGGATGTTGTCAGGAAACTCGCATTCGCCAATAAATCCATTCGCTATTTCGCCATTGCAACCTCGTACCCAAGGTCCTCTCTCTTCCTTGTCGCCATTGTGACTCCTTGGCATTTATTTCTGGAAAAATCTATTCGCTTTTACATTCCTAATAAAAATCGATTCGAAATCTTTTCTCAGTAATTTTAATGCAAGCTTTACATGAGAGATAGTGACTGAGCAATCCCAAATGAATTTAGACCGATGCAAGTGAAATGTTTACACAATGTTGACATCAACATGATTATTTTTGTCTAATAATTTTGTGGTAGCGACATCGTACGGCAAAACAAACCAGAGTTAGCGTTCTTTTCTGTACAAAATTACAAATCCATATCACTTCAGTCAGTGAGAATGGAGGAAAAGCTACGGCTAGAACAGTGGAAATGTACATCTACATGTAAATTTGAGGAAACCGTTGCAAAAAAAAGTGCGTCTTTGTCACGTTGTTTTGAATTCTCCAAGCTAGCAGACCCTCTTCTAGAATTTCCGACTGCTAGGACATTGATTAAACATTTTTCCAGAACAATACCTGGCTTCTAGGAATCTATAGGCATAGCAAAAAGTAAAAAGTATATGTAAACACACCTTTGGAAAACCAAGGTGAAAGAAACTGAAAAATAACGAGTTAATTAAAAAAGTTCCCAGTCTGAACAGTCTGCATGGTCTGCACAGTCTGCAGTCTGCAGTTTGCGTTTTAACATGACCGGCTTTATTCTATCGCCAATGTAACTTTCCTTGAAAGGCTCTTTGAACAGGCAGCCTGACAATTTCCCACTAATGACGTAACATCATCTTTCAGTTCATTGCTTAGAAGCGTTCCGTGGGAAATTGCGGCAGAGCCGATTTAGACGGTACACGGTACAACTCTGTCGTATGCTCTTCGACAGAAATTGTTGCCTGTAAATCAAAATTACAAATTGCTTTCGATTATCGTACAAAACATGAAAAATTTCGTTGGACTTTGAAGAACGCAATGTCAAATAAATATTGTTAAACACTAACGGGATGTGAGCAGCGCGAACCGTACCCTCTAAATGGACCCTGTGGCTGCTAGTTAAAAATGATTTAAATGGTTCAACTTTGACACATGTGCAAAGAATGATTTTGCCACTACTTACTGCCGTTGCATTGCATTGGGCAGTGGAAAATAGAGCGGTTTTCAATTGAGTGTCGAAAGTAATTCGCGTTTTGCTTTGGTCTTGCTTTACTTCGCTCTGTGATTGGTTAAAACATCTCGCGCCACTTTCTCGACCAATCAGAAGTAAAACTCAAACCAATTGCGACTTGCTCGCACGCGTTTTCCCGCGCTTGGCGCTAGTGACATGTATTTGCTTCCAGTTCTGATTGGTTCATTGGATAATTTGTGTTTGTTGTGATTGGCTGGGATAATTAGTTTGGTTTTGGTTTTACGACACTCATTTGAAAAGCGCTCTATAATAGACGCCTAATTTCAAAACTAATCTATTTACGTCTGTTAGTCCATTGTTAGCAGTCGAGGCAGACAGGAAGACTAGCGGTTGTGTTTCATGGATAGATCAGATCGCTGGAGACTAAAGGCAGCTTGGCAGTAGAGACAGGATATCTAGATAGATAGACAGATGATTGAGAATATTTTATTTTATTTCAGTGTGGCTAGCCTTATGTGTTTTTCCAGCCAAGTTTTGTTTTTGTAGTGACCTGAAAATTGTTGAAATGTACTTAGCTATCGATAAATTGAGAGGCGCCAGGTCATGGACTGTTTTTATTCCGATAGATGGTGCCGTAGAGGTTTAAATTTCGTCACCAATTTTCCATCACCATCATTCCAATGAAAGAAACACTACAAAATATAGAGAGCCACCGTACACGAGAGCAAGACAGTAAAATTGAAACATTGAAGGTGTACATGGAGAAAGTGAAAAATTTTGATACAAACTTTATCTTATTTTCGTGAATTAACTTTTGCTATGCTCTAGTTCGTCAGATGTCGTCGTCTTTGTTTTTGATTTCTTAATTTTTCTTTTTTCAGAACAATAGCTATTTTAGTGTCTCGGAAATATAAGATAAAACAGATAAATACAGTAGCTTGAGGTTTAGTATTGCAATCAAAAACTCAGTCTTTCCTATCTCTACTTTCGATCGCTCCTGTTTCCAACCACAGATAAATCTATCCCTGGGATACAGCCATCACCGGTCGGTGACGCCTTCTGTCAGGCCTCGACTGTCAGTGTCGTTTCCTGGTCTAAGAGATATTTATGACGATCCTAAGGCACATCGAAAGAGTTCACTGGGGCACATTACGCACCCAGAAGGAATCAGACTCAAATCAGTAGCACAGCAGCAGGTATTGAGGGAATACAGGCGCCGAACGGAGATGCAACAGCAGCAGCAGCATCCAACAGTAGCTGTTGTTCATGTGGATGCTAACGGCAACGCCCACACAGTACCTTTGGATGACGATATTTTGGGTACAGAATCCACAGTCGATGTTGCGGAAGACGAGGAAGAACAAACAATGAAGCCATGTCCATGTTTACCTGCAGTATCTGCTGAGTTTCCGGAGTACCCGGAGGAGGGAGGTTGTCTGGGGGCGTTTAAGTACTGCATGGGATGGATTTTATTCGTGCTGAGCTTTCCCTTCATCTGCACATTTACCTGGACCATCCCAGACTGCAGTAAGCCACACAACCGGAAGTACTTCCTTGCGTCATTCTTTATGTCGATCGTATGGATAGCAATCTTAAGCTTTGGTATGGTAACGCTGGTTGGACGGTCAGGATGCATTCTTATGGTGGACAAGTTTACTATGGGATTGGTGGTGGTCGCCATTGGAACAAGTGTTCCGGTTAGTTGTTGATAGCACTTTAAGCCTTCCACTGCTCTCCATTTAGGACCTTTTCAAGTTATTAATGAATATATTCAAATTATGTCATGAGTTCAAAATAAATTTTGGCTAGTCAGTCTTAGTATTCTCGTTAACCTTATTTGTCACCAACCTATAATATTGGTTTAATTTTCCTTCTATTTCCTTAATTTTTACATCCTCGCATTAAGGAATTAACCAAAAAGCATGAATTTAAGACTACACACCACCCCAGAAACCAAACAGAAAAAAGAGAGAAGAATCCTCATCTCCATTTTTCTACAGTTTTGGTGCTGTCGCGGTGCAGGTATCTTCACTTCTGGCAAAATTTAAAAGCGTGAACTAGGCCACTATTTACCTCAGATAATGGGGTATTTCTCAGGGACGTTCGCGCGAAAATCTTCTACAACACAGATTTTTTCATACTTTTGCTACAGTCAGAAAATGAGTTACCTATGTCAGAAATGCAAAAAAAGTCGGGGTCACCGACTTCGTTTTCGAAATAAAGCGCGTGGAAAACTACCCCAATTTTGTTAAATTGGCCTTCCTAACTTGACATGTCCTCAGTGGTTGTTAGTTGAAAACTATTAAAAATAATTCGATAAAGACCCTCTTTCTCAGTTACATTTGATTGAATTGAGACTGTCAAGTAAATAATTTGAACTGGCGTCATCCTTTCAGTTAAAGTCATCCTTTGAAATAGGCTTTTGTCGCACCGTGCAGCCAAAATAATAGCGGAAGTCGATGATGCGTGGGCAGAAATGTTGAAAAAAATCGAACGTCCACAACACAGATTTTCTTTAATTTTTTACAAAACGTAGATTATTGATAAAGAAAGTGATCTATTTTCAAAAGAAAATCTGGGGTCACCGAACATTTAAGAGAGTTAAATCCGCGCATATATATTAAAATGCCCACTAGCGCTATATATCTCTACATTTTTTCAAAAGCGCGCGCGCGCTCAATGCATGACGTGGCATGACAGGGCAACGCGGGCGCAGTAAGGATGCGCAGAAACAATTAACGCGAACGTTGGAATGCTTCGAGCAGGTTTTCTTTCTGGTGCAAAGAAACCAAAAAAGCAACAGAAATAACATTTGTTCTCTGCCAAGTGAGTTTTTTCTATGGAATTGTTCTCAGTCGTCTACAAACATCTTTCTGTTTAAAAACAAATGTCAACCTTAACGAACAAAATGGTTTAAAATCTTTTTGGTTAACTTCGTTTATCTGTTGAAAATGTTAAATCAGCTATGCACGTTTGGTGTTTTTTCCAGGATGCTTTGAGTTCCATTCTCGTTGCCCGTGATGGATTTGGGGATATGGCTGTTTCAAACGCCATTGGATCAAACGTGTTTGACATCAACCTTGGCCTTGGCCTTCCGTTTGTTATCAGGGGCTTGATTGATAACTTTGAACCTATACACCTGCTGACGAAAGAGGAAGAGGTATGATATTTTTTCCGATCGATAACATGCATCTTCATTCAAAGTTTTCAAAGTTGAGGGCAAAGAAAATAAAATGACCTACTCTTCAATTTCACATCATTCTTAAAATGGAAGCAAATCAAGGCAAGAACAGTTTTGGATATTTTCCAGCGTTTTCAGTTGTCTGTTGGCTGAGCAGCGGTGCAAGTAACCCTATTGTGGAAACCTTTATCCGAGTGGGGAGGGGGAGTAGCAGTGACTGAATTTAAGAGGGCCTAGCGTAAGAAGGGGTACCCCGGGGTGAAAGTATTTATGATAACGTGATTTATATTGCGCTTGTTTCATACACATGTTTAAATGAGCTTTTCAACAACGAAGGGGTGAGTTTGGACGTCAGCATGTAAAAGAACCCATGGTAACCGCACTAGTAGCCAGCTTGTCCCACATTTCAGAACGGGTCCTTCCCCCCAGTTCTGCCAAGTCTTAAAATTAGTTGCTGATTCCATGGAAACCAATATAAGCTCCTGACTGACGGGCAAAAAGGCTCAAAAATAGACTTCTCTCTTTTGTTCTTTACCCAAAGTTGATTTAATCGTTTTTTTTTGGTAGGACATGATCTCCTCAGGACATCTTATAATGGTACCGCACGTGAAATTTGGTTTCATCCTGCTGCTAATTCTCCTCATCGCCCTTGGGATTTTTGTTGGCGTGCGATTTAAACTTAACAGAAAAATTGGAGTCTCTTTTTTCTTGATGTACATCGCTTTTGTAGTCTACGCTTACATCCAAGACATGACGTGTGACTACGATTGTTGATCAAAAAGATTTGTTTGTATCTTATGGCTGTTGTTCAAGGATTCTCTTATTAACTTCTCTTCTTAACACTCAACCTTATTTCTCTTATAAAAAGAGTATTTTCCCTCAATTTATTCCTTTTACAACCTTTTTTTTTTCAAAACGAAACGGAGCGTTAAGTCGTGACCTAAACTACAATTTAGTCTCATTTTGTATTGAAGATTTTATTTAAAATATTATTTTTATACAAAACCCGTTTTAGGAACCGAAAACAAAACGTCGTATTAAACTTTGAAGTTCTTGGTGCTTTCCTCTTGTTAATTCAAGAAAACATAGATTTAGAACTGGAACAAATATTGGAAGATGTGCATATTAGATATATTATCATGAATACACTGAGGAAACATGTCGAGTGTTAGGTACTTCAACGTCATGGTCTAAGGTGAAACTGAAGAAAATTCGAGCAATAAGGGGCAAAAATATTCTCGTTTTAAAACTCTTATAACCTTTCTTTGTCACCAGTATCTTTACAAGTCTTATTCCTGAGGTAATTAATTTCTATTTTCAAATATGAACAATAAAAAATGTTGTGCAATCATTCCGATTTCACACATAAGATTTGCTTGATTTTTTTCAGTGAGCAAATTTTGCTCTAGTTAAGCACTTTACATACTGATCCAGTCGCTTTTCTAAGGTAGAGTGTAGAACGTTTACGTAAAGAAAGATAAGGAAAGCTCTTTTGTAAATTATAAGCTTTAAAGAAAGTTTGAAAAAGTTTGAAAACAATCTACATAGGTTTATATTAGCCAAGTAAACTTTTTGTGTTGAACACAATGGAACTGGCTTATTTAACAGTAAAAACTTTTTTCAGGGAGAAAAAATTCAAGATGTGTTTATATTTTCAAAAACACAAAAAAAAATTTTTGGAATGTGTTTAACATAAAACAATTGATTCAGATTTGCTTTAGAGCCAACGCCAAACGTAGTCGCAAGTCATCGCAAGTTTGAAAATGCACAGACCTGCGATGGGTGGCCAGACAGATTCGCAAGTAAATACAGGTAAGATGCGACTGCAATAAAAAAAGGGGCATCTCTAGGCAGCCTTGCAGGACAATCCAAAGAAAACGACATTGCGATGGGTGACCAACCAATGAAAAACATGCACCAACTTACGCGCGAATTTTAAGGCGCGGACACACGATGCATCATTGCACGCAACATTGTTGCGCGCAATGTTGCAGATGATGGACACACCGTGAAACAGTTGCATGTGATGTTGCAGAAGTAGGAGCCGATTCTATTTCTGCAACAGTTGTACGCAACGTTGCGTGCAACAATTTCTAGGATGGACACACGGTGCAACTTTCAAGTTGCACGCAATGTTGCGCGCAATGTTGCATTGTGTGTCCGGGCCTTTAGCTTGACCAATGCGAACACAACTCATCGCTAGACATCGCAAGTACAATGAAGTCCTGCGGGAAAAACGGAATCAACTTGTCTACTGGCGACTCTGTTTAACTAGGGCTTTAGTCAACGTATGAGTGGAAATGCGAACGTGCGTAGACAGACTTGCTATGGGTGGCCAGAATGACTCGCAAGTAAACGCAAATTCCACACAAGTTGCCAAAAAAAAAAAAAAAAAAGAAAAGAAAAGCCATTTCAGCACAGCCTTGCGCGTGCCGCCGTTCTAAAGATGCTGTTATTATTTCTGCAACTTGAAACGCAACAGATGACGACTGCCTGGCGAGACAAGTTACAGAATACATGTTAAGGCCCCCGCAAACGTGGAAACATTGTTTCCCAGAGTGTTTCTTTGGCGCGCAAACGGGGAAACATTTGAAGAAACATGTTTCCTCAACAATGTTTCCTCGTTTGCGTGGGCCCTTAAGGACGTTCGCGCGAAAAACTTCTACAATACAGATTTTTTTCATACTTTGGTTACAGTCAGATAATGAGTTACCTATGTCAGAAATGGAAAAAAATTGGGCGGTCACCGACTTCGTTTTCGAAATAAAGCGCGTCAAAAACTACCCCAATTTTGACAAATCGGCCCTCGTAACTCGACATGGCCTCAGAGCTTGTTAGTTGAAAAATATTAAAAATGATTCGCTGTAGACCCACTTTCTTAGTCAAATTTCACTTAAGTGGGTCTGTTAAGTAAATAATTTGAACCGGTGTCATCCTTTTAGTTAAATTCAACCTCTAAGATCGACTTTAACGAACACCGTGCAGCTTCAATAATAGTGGAATTCGATGATGCGAGGGCAGAAAAGTTGAAAAAAATCAAACTTCTACAATACAGATTTTCTTTAAGTTTTCACAAAACGTAGATTATCGACAAAGAAAGTGATCTATCAAAAGAAAATATGGGGTCACCGAACATTTAAGAGAGTTAAACCCGTGCACAGATATTAAAGTGCCCACTAGCGCTATATATCTCCACATTTCTTCAACAGCGCGCGCGCTTAATGCATGACGTGGATGACATCACGAAGTGAATTGCGTGCGCAGTAAGGATGCGCAGAAACAATTGGCGCGAACGTCCTTAAACACTGCAACTTATCTCGCAACCTTGCTAAAAGTAGAAACCTGGTCTACTTTTCCTGCAACTCGCAACGCAATTTGCCTTTGCGAGACAGGTTGCGAAGAAGGGGTGTTTCACGCGCAATTTCGTCCGCAACTTGTCTCCCAAGTTGCAAAAAAATTGCCTCATGTAGCAGCGACTTAAGAAAAGCAATACTGAGACCAACTTGCGTCGACTTGTGTTGAGCGGCCAAACGGATAAAACGGATGTTGCTTGTGACTGTCACTACTTCCTTGATTGCTTTTTTATCTTTTTCAATTTATCAATAGCCCCAGACACACGTCGAAACATTACAAAATTGCACCTTGTGTCTACCGGCCTGAAGCTTGGCTTACACTAGTGAAGCAAGCACAAGCCCCAGCACAAGCCCGAAAAACGTAAGCGCAAATGACAAGGATTATGAAATAAAAAAAAAATTTCTTGTGCTTTCTTCTTGCTTTGCTCAGTGTTTGTCGGGACTCTTTTGCATGCCAACTAACTTGATCAACTACTAAGGGGGAGGGGGAAACACTACAATTTAAACTTGCACATGGCACCCGATTACACGTGCTTGAGGATCTATTAAATCGTATCTTCTTCTTTTGGAAGCCTAGAAAAGGAAAGGGCTTTTCGAACGAGTTTGTTCCTTTTACCACCTAGTGCATATAATCGCGTGCTGCTAGACAGCCCCACGCCAAGGACGAAAGAAACGTCCACCATAATGCGCTGAAGTTTCACTTTTAAATGAAAAATACTACGTAGGAGTAAGGTCAGTTTCTTTTCTTGTGATCGACTTTTTTTTTTGACGTGAGAACCAAATGTTTGTGAGATTTAAATTTCTCCCATTATCCCATCCTTTTTCAGAAAAAAAAATTGTCATTTTAAGCAACGACGCTGTTATTTGGCTGCTGTCTGCTCAAATCCCGATCCAAACGTTTACAACTTCCTCTGCAGCATGGAAACTAAACCTCTCTCCTATTTCCATGGTTGTTTGGTAAATTTGGTTTCTGGCATGCGCGCAGTTAAAAAATTCTCCGGGTTTTAGCACTCACTGTTCTCAATTCGATTTGTTTTAGTTTGTAGGTCATTTGATAATCTTTCCTTGGACTAGAAAAGATTTCACCGAAACTTTCAGGAAAGAACAAATTTTCAACTTCCTTATTCGTACTTATTTTCGCGCGTCATAATTTTCTCCATTTTTCGCGAATTGAAAAAAAAACACGACTACAGATCCTCGCAAAATTTCCACACGCGAAATTTAATACCCTCATGAGAAGTTTACGTAATCAAACAAATGAATCAATAAATGTTATTAACAAGTTGGTACCTTCCCACCTTATGGAGAAAAGAAACTTTCCTAAGAAGATCCCTTTGGAGATCGATCTGGATGAAGTTTTTATCTGTAAAAACTATCAGATGACCGAATGACTGATTGTCTCTAATGTACGTAAGTGTCAAGCGTGTTTGATTATTCATTGCCATTGTGAAGCTTTATGAAAATAAGATTTTGTTGACACTTTTTCGCAAAATTTAATGCTTTTTTCTCCATTTTGTCTTCTTGAAATCGCGAAATTAAAGCCTCGCGAAATATTGGCTTGCCAAAATCGCGAAATTAATTACCCGCGCAATTAAGTACGAACAAGGCAACACATGGTGACTCAGTTATCACAAGAGAGCATAAACCCTTTATCCTCTCTTGGTTATCATAAACAATTAATGGATGAGGTTTTTGCGATATCCGGAATAATCAAGGTCGAGGTAACTGTTATCAGCCAAAGCCGGAGGCTGAGGCTGATAACAATTACCGAGACCTTGATTATTCCGGATGTCGCAAAAACCGAATCTAATAATTGCTTTATTATACATTGCTTTACAGGTAAACAAAATAACGGCAAACAATTTCAACATTTGTGTCCTTCTTGTCTTCCGGCTTCTGAACGCGTTTTTCCTTAAGGTATTCGTGGAACAGTTCCCTCGCAATTTTTGTCAGCCTTCTTTTGTTTTCCGAGTCTTTTTGTTTCAGCAATTTTTCAATTTCTTGCTCGGCTGAAGGAGCGAATCGACGAACCATGAATTTACTTCGCCTTCAGATGCCTCCCACATTGCTCTTGGAAATCATGCATTGTGCGCGCAACCTACAGATTATTCACTAATCTGCTGGCAGATCAGTGAATAATCTGTAGTTTGCGCTGATTCCCAGAATTAACTGTAGGCTCTTAGCCAATGAAAAGACAGATAGTGACTACAATGTATAATAATCATAATTATTGGTTGCTTTTGGTTCTCAATTCGAGTTTGTAGGCCATTTGACAGTCTTTCCTTGAACTAGAAAATATTTCACCTTAACTTTCAGGATAGAGGAAATTTTCAACTAGAAGTGTCAACCAGTGCCAAGGTCAAATTTTGCATCAACTTCACAGGAACACTTTTTTCCTTTTTCTTTGTGTATTAAGCTGTTGTCACTCAAAGTGATGACGTCACAAATTGTCGGGAGCTTTCAGGCGGCACAGGAGTCAGATAAATATAAATCTAATGTGTAGCCGCGTGGGAACCAGGGAGGAAAACGTTTATGCAAAAAAAAAAAAAAAAAAAAGAAATTTTGTCTCGATCTTAATTACCTGTACTGAACAATAACTTGGACTCAGCGACCGAAATTAAGCTAGGAAAATGTTGAAATGCTTTCTCCCGCGTTCTCTTCCCCTTCCCCGTTTTCGCCTGCTACGCAGGCTATGGACTCAAGTGCGCAATATAACTCAAGTGCGCAATTCTTTTCCAATTGACCGGTCTAAATTTCCGACTTCGTAGTTTAGGGGGTGAAGGGAGGGATTTTTCAACGTACTGTATTTCTGGAGTTCACTGCTTTTGATCTTCTCTTCACTTTCCTTCCCCTGCCCAGCACTTGAAGTTTGTTCCAAAATTCTCCACATTCCAGAAAGTATTTTCAACCATTTTCCTAGGTTCCTCTTCCTCGCAGTGTAACTCAAAGTATTGTTTGCACTAAGAAAAAGTTCGAGTAGTGGAAGTACGTAAAAGAGGATCAAAGACAAGAAAGGAATGTGGTGAAGGACAGTTGAAATAATTTCCTTCTCACCTTCGCAAGAATTTGATTCTATTTTCAACAAAACGGCCTAAATCTGTAAAATAATGTTTCTTTAATATAAATACTTGAACGATTACTTTACAGGAAACACAAAGATGTAATTGTCTGAATTCAGTCACGTTGCTGCCAGAAGTTCTTGCCGCATCCTTTTTAACTTGGTTATCCAGCGAGCTGTTTTAGTTTCTTCATCCTCATGAAGCTGACAGTAACAAGAAAAAGAAAAACATGACGCACTGTTGAACTTTTCTTGTTGTAGAACTGACATTTTAGCTCAAGCTTTCATAAGTAATGTTGGCAAGCAATAACTTATGAGCCTTTTTAGTTGTCACTGTGGTTTTACTGTAAACATGTGATTTCCTTATTTGGCAGCATTGCTATTCAAGGCTTTTCAATTGACACTTCTTAGAAGGCTGCAAGTCTACCTGTAATCTAATTAAATAGCACGACTTGTGAGTTCAAACAATTACTAAGACATTGGGAAATTGTTAAGAAATCTATGCTCATAAGTCGGTAAAATATGATCGTCGGCGTGAGTGTAGTCCTGAGAAGGACTGTTTGTGATGACAACCTGAGCGGAAGTCAACATCAGTTCAGACGATGACTTCCGCTCGGGTTGTTGAAACGTCAGTCAATGTCATCACAACCTGTGACATGACATGACTCCTGGGTTCAAACCGCTTACAGTGAATCTATGCTAATTGCTATACTACATTTTCTACCATTCAAATCAGTGAAAAAGGCAGATTCATGTTCAGGACATAAAAACTAAATAACTCCTTATTTTACTGTTCCAAAATGGTTAAACTTGAGAAGTACCCAAATATCCACAGAGGGCTTTCTGAATGCTAGCCCAGCCCATTGGTTTTGGTTTTATGACAGTTCTAATAAAACCACTCTAAGCTATTTCACCTTACCCAAGAAGCAAAAAGTCCCTCCTTATCAGCTGCTTGTGATATAACTGGCTGTGGTGTTGGCTTTGTTTCAGTTACAGTAGCAAGTGAAGACGTTTCTGGAATTGAGCCACCTGCACCAAACATGGCCTCCTCATGGCTACCATCTATGTTTTTCTCACCAATCTGTAAAAGAGAAATTGGACCCACCAAGTGAAATAAAATGTACCGGATGCTGTCACACCCTATCTGAGCCTATAAGGGTGTCATAAATCTGGACCTGAGATACGAAGCTCTCCTAAGTTTAGATGAGTCCTACACTTTAAGACGGATTCCGCTCAACGTTCGAACAATAAGTGCAAAAAATATTTACCAAAAAACTACTCATAGCACGGTAACATTTTAAATGCTATTTGAAACATCTCACTCTAGTTCACTTGCCCAAGTGACCCCGCGATGAAATTCTCAAGCATTCTCAAGAAAATTAATTTCAAATCTCGTAAAAGTATGCTAAAAACGGGCGCCATTTTGTTTTGAACTGACATGAAGCGTCTTTTTAATTGAAATATGGATAACTTCAAATCCAATTTTCTCTCGTGGGGTCAGCTTGGGAGCAAAAGTAACGATAAGTTCTTTTTATCTGTTCTCAAAATGTGACAATGCTGCAAGTATTTTTTTGGTAACTTAATTTTTGCACTTACTGCTCGAACGTTGAGCGGAAATCGTCTTAAGTTTCATTTCTTAATAACAAATTGGCTGGAAAAATTGCTATGATGGACAAGTGGTCCCTTAAGGTTTGTTGTGTGTGATTTCAATTACAGTGAAGTGCACATTATTTCTGATGAATGCCAGTTCATGTGCCGAATTTTTATGAACAGCAAGCGACCACGTGCTCTAAAAAAACACAGAAAACAAAAATTTCAAATGGAGCATGTGTTAGGCATACCTGTTGGCCTTTGGAGCTGGCTGATGAGCTGAATGACTGAGGTACGAACTCGTTGCTTTCAATGCGCAATATTGCTTCTTTGTCAGGTGCTAGTTTTTCTGTTGAACAAAACAATGTATAAAATTAGTAGTGCATCATTGCTGTACTTGCAGTCCTTTAATGTGACCTTAAATAAGGCCTTATGTGGCAGTAGGCATTGTGAATATGAGTAAGAAAATCATAAAATGACCAAAAACCAGCCCGTAAAAATGATTCATGATTTACTTGAAAACGGTCTTACAGATTTTTCTCTAATTTCACATGCAAGTTGTGTAGGTTGAGTGGTTCAAATACTTCAAGTTTCATCATAAAAAGACTGACTAGATTTTGAGATAATGGCCATTATCTAAAATGAGGGGCTGTCCATTACTGTTGCTATGGTGACAGCTGTTGCTAGGAAACCAATGAAAAACTTAACTTTGATGATATGTCAGAAAGGTGGTGTAGTATCAAGGAAATCGTAGTTTGTCTTCTATACGAAATTTTGATTTCAAAAGATACACTCTAAGACCGAAAAAACAGTTGCGAGCCTTCTTAAAACAAATACTCACTCATTTCCTTTGTAGCTTTGTCTCTTTTTAAGACTTCATCTTTGGACTCTGAAAACAGAAAAAAAAAATCAAACAAATTTGAAAAATCTATCCAATCAGACAGGCATAGTATGACTATGTCCCTCTCAAAGGTGTGTGAATTATGATTATGTTCAGTTACCTGCTTTTGCTAGAGCTTTCTTCATTTTCTTTCTTGTTTGTTCTTTTGAGGCCTTTGAGATGCATATATAAGAAAAAAATAAGAGTAACATTTCCAGCCACAACTTCACTGTCAAAGTTTCAACCCCAGAATGTGTAGTGTTTTCTCAAATATAAGGCCCCAATAGAACAAATTCCAACAAACAAGAGGACATTCAAAAAGCAATAAAGGCTGCTACTGAGTTCTTGCTATCTAGTGACACAAAACTTAAACAAAGGAGGGTGTTTCAATAGCATCCTGTTTCCATTTGGGAAGAGCTTTAAAAATAAAAAAATAAAAAAACAGCGAGTGAAGTACAATATTTAATTAGTCAACAAGGTTTGTTGCTATGATAATGTACAACTCTCCAATGGTCAAGTGCTTCCCCACTTCTTCCCACAATCTTAGTTTTATGTCAAGTCATGTGCTTTGAGTTATGTCACTGGATGAAGTTCCAACAGGGACATGCCAACTCTTGTGACAAGACTTGGGGAATCCCCATTACGTTCCTAAAACTGAGAATTTTGCTTGGCATCAAACTCCAAATGGACACTTTCACAAAGTCCAAGGAACTGTATTTTGCTGGATTTTTGCAATTTCAAGAAGGAATCAAAGGCTTCAAAATTTTGCAACAATATAATGTTTACATCTGTTTTCAAGTTTCTTTTTTCTGACGCAAAAATTAAAAACCCAATGAAATAAGTTACAATAAAGCATTGTACCAATACAATAATGCTGAAATGTCTAATCCTAACCATGTGGTATGTGGTAACCAGGGAAACCAGACCTACATCTGCTTGAAAACCTCTAGCTCTGCACTATTAACAAGTCTCATCCAATTATGAAATTGTTTGTTGTTGTATGGATGATACACACACACATAAAAGCAAAGTGCTCTCTGAATATAAAAAGACAGCTGTGAAGCAAAATGATGCATAATAAATTAATTGTGTCGAATCCCTCATGTAAAGGCCGGTTTTCACTAGGACATAAGCATAAGCATAAGCATAAGCAGATGAGAACATCAGCGACATAAACAAAAGGACATACCCACGGGCAGAATACCATACTTGACACAATTCTTGATACCAGCTCTCCCAGATCTTAAACAAGATGGTGGACTTTCTGGTTGGTTGCCTTCTGCTTCTGCTTGTGATAGACTTGCCACAAGTCGACCTCACGAGTTTCACAGCAGAAAAGCCGTAAAGCGAGCGGAGCAAGCTTTTTAGGCCGCTTGCGGCCGAGCAACGAATAAATAGGACAAGGGACTTTTTCGAAAGTCTAGTGCTTGTGCTTATGTTGCCTCCAGTTTTTGTTGTCAAAAACTGTGACATAAGCATAAGGAAAACCTGACACAAGAAGTTCACTTATGCTTATGCTTGTGCTTATGTCCTGGTGAAAACCAGTTTTAACTGATGGTGCACACACACACACTTACCTGACTGCCTGATCCTGAACTCCTGCAAAAAGAGAACAAAACTGAGTTGCCCTAATTATATATACACAAAAATGAAATGAAATTAAATAATATATGGGAGCTGTAGTGTACACATACAGTAACACTCAAAAGTAAGTTACCACACTCTTGCGAGATGTGATTCTTGTCTTGAGAGAAGAGACACTCATCTCGAGAGAAAAGAAACTCATCTCGTGAGAGGCTGAAGAATAAAGTACCAAGGCTTGCCATTCTCGCGAGATAAAGACATCTATTGTGAAGCGCGACAGTAAATTTTGTTTGCTGACACAGAGGGACGCGTTGTTGCAAACCGAGTTGAATTCACCAAGTTCCTTCAGTCGCAAGCCCATCGATTACAATTTTTCAAAATTTCATGAATGAAGATCCACAGAAGAGGAGACAGTAAGCTTTTCTAAATAAACCATTTATTAATACATGCCTTTACTCATTTCTGAAAACCAAACGCATTAAATATAGCCTGCCTATATAGCCAGCCCATATATATACTGTTTCAAGGGTTTAAATAACCTTCTAAGTAGGTATCAGAGCTAAGTAGGCAGTTACCTGGGCAATTCTTCCTGGCTATTTAGCTGAAAATCAGGACACAGTAGGTGGCTGTTTAAGCTCAACTAAAGCTCAGATTATACTGGTCCCCACCTTTTAACAAAACCACTGCTGGTTTATTCATGAATGTAATCATCTTCACAATAACTTTTGAAGTTTATAATGCACTGCTTACTTTTTATCTTTTCTACTTCTCCGTCTTTCATCATCGCTTGAACTACTACTGTAGCTTCTACTGCTGCTTGATCGGCTATACCTACGGTCTGCAAAAAATTAAAATTAGATGGAGCTTATGGTTGTGAAACAAATGGTGGCAAGGACGTGTAGAGGGAAGTGCGAATGTGGACAAATTGGCTACATTAAGGGACGGAGATACGTGGGGATGTCACACATCCTCAAAACTACTTTAAAGACAAAATCACTGGTATTACTCAAGTTCTTAAAAAACTGAGTATTGTAAGTTACAATCTGACAAAAGGCTGCTTAAATGGCCAGAGCATAACCTGATTTCTGTAACATCTTGACGAGTTGTCACGCCTGCAGAGGCATTTTTAATGGCGTGCATGGAGTGTGAGAGCTGCATTTCTTACAGCTGTTCTTCTCAGGCAGCTTATGTGGAAATTTTCCTGAGGTGTGCAATGCAAAGATTTTATCATAACCAATAAATTTGCACGTGCACCTGCCACGTCCACAGAAAGGCCCCCGGGGGAAACTAAGAGCTGATGTAAACAGTAGAACTTTGTTGCATGCGACTTGCCGGCAAAATGCCTACGACCCAAATTGTTTCATGTAAATGAAAGCTGCAACTTGCTCATGATTGCCGCGCATGGAATATAAATGTTACAGGATTTTGAAACGTGCTTTTAAAAAACCTTACAATCGTAGCCAGAGGCAGTGATAATGATGTGAGTTGCTTATGATCTTTTCATTGATGCAAGCAGTGCACGCTACAAAATTTGCATGCAACACACGTACAAAGCAAAAGAGGCACCAGCTAAATCGGCCCTCATAAAACACAGTTTGAGGTAAGCATGGATCTACCCTGGAGGGGAGGGTGGAGATACTTTGAAACAATTGGGACTATGAACCTATAGCTGCCAACTCTCAGGCATTATGCACGAGTCTCACGCCTGTGGATCAAAGACATCGATCTCACGCATCAAGGACAATTTCTCACACCTGACTCACAAATCCGGACGACTTTTTCTTTAACACATTAACAAAAAAAATTCACTTCATTTCTCCCCGAAAATATTCCAATAAACAGCGGTCAATGTCGAGTTTCAGGTTGCATTTGAGGGCTGGAAACGAACTCGAGTGAGCTTTGAAGCGTTCAGAAATCGTCGGACAATCTTCGGAAATTTTCAGTGGCGTTCGGAAGTCTTCGAGAAATCGTCGGAACTCTTCGGAAGTCGCCGGAACGTTTTCATAATCCCGTTCACAAGGAGACTAAAATCCCACGTATTTGACTCCGAAAAAGTTGGCAGGTATAGAAACCTTTCGTTATACCAGCTCCCCTATACCAACAACTAACCAATTACATCTTTCTCCATAACTTCACTTGTATTTTAAAACAATAATGAGATATAAAAACAACGCTTACCTTTCCTACTTGATCTGTAGTTTAACCCATAGAGGAATGCAGTAAACGAATAAAGAGAAAAGAGAGTTGGTTTCGTGTTTGAAAGAAGGTAAAAATCGGACGATGTAAAAAATGAAATATTGCGCCAGTTTTCACCTGCTCCATCTGTAATCTTCATAACTACTGCTTCGTGAACGACTACGTCTTCGATCACGAGAGCGCGATCTTTTTCGTCGTTCTCGGCTTCTGCTCCTTCTGTCGCGCTTCCTGGATGATTTGTGCTTTTTCCTTCTATCGCTGTCAGAATCTGAGCTGTATCTGCCCATTTTAGTGCGCTACGTCAAGATAATATCCTGCTACCTCGACGTGTTGTCATACATAACTGCACCCGCCATTTTGTATTTGAATGACCGAATGGACTCAAGGGATTTGAAGGTTGGTTACCAGTCTCCGGCGGCAAAAGTAGGGAGGGGTTAAGGTGGCTCCATACAGTTTCTCATCAGTTTCAACAGGAGCCCAGTACAACAGACAAATATACATAACCTTTTTTTGATGATTTTCAGGACATTGATTTACATTTCACTAGGGAAAAGCTACAAAAGCAACTAGCCTAGCCATTTCTGGGCCTGGCCCGTTTCCATGGCAACCACTGATATAGTTGTTTGGCTCATTTTTTAAGCTTACCCAGTTTCTTCACGTCATTTTTTGGTTTTTACACGGTGAATTTTCGCTATTTTTGTTGTAAAGATGTTGTCGTTTGAGAAGTCTCAGCTGGCAAAGCTGTGAGAAATTTTGTACATAAGTTTTGTCAGAATAGTAAATTTCCGTTTTCGACGATTAATGCAGAGCAGACGTGCATCTACAAAAATTACTCTTACTTTAATATGATTGAAAAACACAAAAATCCTACAAATGTTCCAATTTTAAAAAAATTTAACCAAGTGGAACACGCGTAATTAGCGTTTGAAAATGCCTCAAAACCCACCTTTTTTCTTCACGTTACCAAAGTAAAAATTCTTCAAGTTACGGGGTTGAGCATGCTCATGACTCCTTTTGCGTGGACGAGCGTGGACAGCACGCGGGTAAGCGGTATCTAAAGCTTTTCTTTCCAAAGAACAACATTTTTCTGGACAACTGCTTTCCTTTACTGTAAAGGATCCATGTGACCAAAAAATTCGCAAAAATAAAGAAAGAAACGAACAAACAAACAAAAAAGAAGAAAATTTATACCGATTAGCGATAAAAAAACTCGAACGAAGCCGCCACTTTATTGCCAGCAGCAAAAAATTTCCTTTTAAGTTACAGAACGCGGAATCATTAAACCACTTTCAGTTTCATTTTTACCATTACAACCGTTCTTCAAGAAAAAAACTAAAGCGGTCATGTTTGTTCTTAGAACACCTTTTGGTATGCTACCCGAGAAAAGCAGGGAAGCTCGTTCTTTTTATGTTGTAAGCTCAATATTTTGTCTGCCTGGACGCGCGTTGTTTCTTAGCGGCTACTTGCGTGTTTGATAACTGCATGGAATAGCAAATAGTATATAAATAAGCTTTCAATTTATATTTAAAGGCAGACGTTGGAGAAAGGGAACAAAAATGTCCACAAGAAATTATACGTTTTGAAAAAGACCACGTTATTTTTCTGCAAGGTTCAACAAGTCAACAGAACGCCTGCGAAACGCCACTGTTTTACAACCGGCCGTCAACTCGATACTCATCCTGTTTTTGTTCACTGAATGCCGTCATTCTGGGCATAATTTTTCGTAAAAATAAAAATTGTATTTGAGCTTAGGTACAATTGAATTTTTTTCAATTTTCGGTTTTTATCCTAGACCACCGAAGTTTTTGAAGTCGCACATTGTCAACACAAGTGAAACTTAGATCAAAAGCTACTGGTGACTGATAAATAGACACTGAAATATGTGTCCTTTTGAGTTTCAACTTCTATCAAAATTCAATGACAACTGTTACCTCGTTACAAGTGTGTAATGTATTCATCGCTCAATAAAACTCACAAGTCAGCTGTATTTTGCTGAAACCGTATGAGAACGGCCGTAGAGACAACTTGCCCGACAAAAAATAGACGGCTTGTTGTAAAGGCAAAAACTAAACCACTTTTCCAAAAAATTACTTACACTTAGGCTCGATCCAAACAAACTTAAGCTTCTCACCCCAGAGATTCTCGACAGCTGACCTGGACAGCACTGATATTTCAATTTGGAAAACGGAAAGAAGTTCTTCACGCATAATTCTTGAAGGCGCGTAATAATTCGTGCAACGTTTTCAGTCCTCTCTGTGTTGCTTGAACTCAAAGATCGCAATCAATCCAGTCCTACAATCGTAGAACAATCGTAGGACTGCAACTGTCAGCTACAAAAGCGATTAAACTAAAGGCTTTTCATAATTTCACTGCTATGTACTCGACAGGTTTTGAAAAGGTAAGTCATAAAGATGCTTCAATCAGACTTTGGAAAAGTTCGCCTGGGAGGTTGATTGGCACATGTCATCTGACTTGGACTGTCGCGCTGATCGCGCGCGCGCTTGTGCCAATTTAGTTCCCATTCCTCGCGCGCTGAAAAACTATATGGAGCCACCTTAAAAGAAGCTTTTGAGTCCTTTGGATAAAAATAAACCAAAAAGTTAATGGGCGGAATAATTAAGAGGCTGCAGAAACAAACAAAACTAAGTGGGCCGTCTGCAATCCAATAACAAAACTGCAAACTGCCCCCGGTGAACAGAACAAAACCGTCAAACCAAGTGTCTCGGAAGAAGAGAATCGGGAGAATCATTCAAAAGAAATGAAAAACTTGGGGTCTGTTAGGGGTAAAATTTCCCTGCATTTTTAACGAGGCAAAATACTCAATGTCCAGTTTTAATTCTGGGATAGCGCCTCGCTAATCTAAACAACTGGACCTTATTTCCTTACTATTTTAGTCCGAGCCCTAAAATCTTCCCCTCCTTTTCCATGGACAGCAAAAATCCGTACCCTCCACAGTATTCACCATTTTTGAACCAATTTTTTTTTTTTAAATAGCCTTACATTATCCCCTTTTCCCACGAAACTACCTCAAGAACCACGCCCACTGTGGACACTCCTATGTGGCACCCATGCAATCACCAGACATAGTTTGTGGGGGAAATCTTTGGTCTGATCTCCAAGGCATGGTTCCCTTTTTTGGAGAAAAAGTTTCATTTCTCTGACCAAATAAATGCAGGTCACAGACAGTGGTGGCCTCCGCTTTTCCCTTATAGCACTACTTTTCACTCATTTTATTAAAGACATTGACAGCTCTCACAGCTCTTCATTAAGCAAAAACCATTGCTGAGATGCAGCGACCCGAAATTTTTAAGTCTTGGATAAAATAAATCAAAATATCTATTTTCCTGACTCAGAATACGATTCTTTGACTTTTTCCTGGCCTTGAAAGAGTTTTTTCCCAATCATTTCTTCATCTGAGGCAACCCTGGATGGGCTCTCCCCTAATATAACCCATATAGACATTTCTATGCACAGTCCCACCATCTGGACCACACAAAATGACATTTGAGTAGTCAATGCTAAATTGCCATATTGAGCACATAGTGATATCCATGTCTGGGTGAAGTTTATGATTGTTTGAAACAAATCTTACCCTTGCTTCAACAAATCAAAAGCACTGTCTAGGTCTGGGTAGTGCTACGTCCTCAATATTTTGCATTTTTGTAGTCACACTTTGGCCGTCCGTGTTTCAAGACTATCCTATCGCAGTCCCAAAAATCATTGTCTGTTTTTTAGGGTTAGACTCCACAGGTATGGTAAATGGTTTTTGAGCTGTTTTGGCTTGAAATACGCAAAAACCTGGCCGGGCAAGTAGTGCGAAGACACTTTGAAGACCACAATTATCTTTACATGGCACAGAATTGTATCCCCAGAGGTTCTGCTTTATTAGGATAGAAAATAATTTGCAAGACAAATGCAAGTTAACTGTTGGAGCTTTCCAATTTTATTGAAAAGAAATACAACACAAATGCAGATCTATCTAATCCCAGGTAACTCCTGATCCAAAGGAGATGACTGGATCATTTCCCACTGGTTTGTAAGATACACTCCACATTGTGTTAGTCACAATCACTGCAACAAACAAAACCACATGAATGAGATTATATCACATCACAAATACAAGTACAGTGTAGCGCACTGGACCTTCAATTAGACTCAGAAGATCAGTGGTTTGATGCTTGTCTCATCCTGTAGTGCTGCTTCCTTGGACAGGAAACTGCCTACAGTATCTCTCTCTATCTACTCTGTAAGTATACAAATGGGTACTGGAAAAGTGTCAGGGATAACCTCACAACATTATGAGGGCAACACTCCAGTGAACTAACAACCCATCCATTTTTCGTGTTCCTGGTTGCTTCACCCTAAACGCCCTGTTTCAGAGGCAATTTTTCTGCAACTTGCAACCCAATGGCATTGCAAGACAAGTTGTGGACAGAATTACGTGTGTAACACGGTACACCCCCTCTTTACAAAATGTCTTGTGACAAAAAATTGCATTGTGAGTTGCAGGAAAAAATAGACTAGGCCTCTACTTTTCACAACATTGCAATATAAGTTGCAGCGTGTAACATGTATTCTACTTCTTGCCTCGGAATGCTCTTGTCATCTGTTGCGTTACAAGTTGCAGAAAATTGATGCCGCAAAGAACATGGAGTTATAAGCTAGCTAGCTGTGTGAGCCACTTTTAAAGCCCACATGCAACCTTACCTACCAGCCTATTAACTAAATAAAGACAGTCTTTACACTCCTTTGAAGCCCTTCTTTCAGCCAGTGATAATAACTGAGAGGCCAAATGTCTTACAGCTGCCAGTGCTTAACAGTGGTATTAAAAAAAGTTTAGAATTAAGAGTTGAATTTAATACAGTGCCAGGGATTTCCCACTCCTATTACAATTCTGAGCCTTCAATGCATCAGTTCACCAAACAAGGCATTTCTACTATCTTAGAACAAGAAGTGTTTTTCCTTGCCTACTAAACAGACTTTCCATTTACTTATCTGCTTCACAAATTAATGTAATCTTTAGGTTGTTCTTAGCACATTTTCAGCAGGGTAAGTGCAGTTTATAGCTACAGTTATTAGACCTTTCTGATGTCATTTTTGTAGTCCTTCACTTTATAGTTTGCAACTGTTCAGAGTTCCAGTAACACAAATTAGACCCCCCCCCTCCCCCCTGGAGGTAGATTCTGGCCTTCTTCCAGAAGGTGGCATTCTGGTTACACCCAAGAGAAATAACCAATAAAAAAGAGTAAAGTAAAGGACACAATCATATAAAATTTAGAAACTTACAAACTTCACCAGGATCCAACTTGACTGAAACCTTGTGGCAAATGCTTGTGCAAATCTCATTTGGTTTCAGCATGAGTCTACCGGAGCCTTTGATCTACAAAACCAAGCAAACAAACAAAATAATTAACATATGCTCACGCAGACTTGATTTCAATTTCAAGCTGATTTGAAATGGTAATTCTCCTTATTAAATAGCTGTTCTGAGAATTACAGTCAATTTCTCTGCTATGTTCTTACCCTGATTTTTCAAACATGGTTTGCAAACTATGATTCAGCCATAGTATTGTAGCTCAGTTTCTTCTCTATGATAACAAAGCAATGAAGGAAATTGGCAGAAATTCTACTTAAAGGGACTGTTTAAACCTTGGGAAGTTATAATTTCCTCTTTAAACTCATTTCTTTTGGAGATTTCCATGATTATTTTGTGACCTTGGGCAAATAGTGGCGAGCTATTCAACCAGCCAGCAAATCATTACTTGCCAACCATGATTTGCACATGATCACAAAATGGAAATCTGTGCATGAAAGTAGCCTGAGAAAACAGCCAACGCTTTGCGAGGTCATCACTTGAGGTCAACAACGTCTGAGTAATGAGCGCAGAATTCCATACTGATGACGTGCACCACCCAGATCTTGGTAGTGCTTCTGATTGGTTGAAAGAAAATTCCCTCACTGCATAATCAATCAGAAGCACTACCAAGATCTGGGTAGTGCACGTCATCAGTATGGAATTTCTATGCTCATTACTCAGACGTCATTTTGCAAGGGCTCAAGTGGCGACCTCACGAAATGTCAGCTGTTTTCTCAGGCTAGCATTCATGAAAGGAGCTAAACTTCATTTAGGTCTGAAGCACTACTTCCTGAGAAAGTATTCACAAGAAGATCTGCAAATTTCCTTCACTGCGAAACATAACCGGCAAACTATGTTTGAAAAACATGGGTCTGCACCCAGCTGCAGTATGATCAGCTGTAAGTGATACAAGGACATAACAGAGCAGTTTTCGAATGAGTGTCGAAAGTAATGCTGTGTTTGCTTTGGTTTTGCTTTACTTCACTCTATGATTGGATAAAGAAGTTTGCCCCACTTTCTCAACCAAGAAGTTAAACCAGTTGTGACTTGCTCACACATGTTTCGCAGCGCTTGACTTTAATCACGTGTGTTTGTTTCAATCTCTGAACAGTTTACTTTGTTTTTTGTTCCTGTTGTAATTGGTTAGAGTAATTACTTTGGTTTTTGTTTTACAACACTCATTGGTTGATGGTTGTTCACTGATGGTTGTCTTTATTCCCACCAAGCATTTGCTTGGCAATGCAGCAGTGATTTAAGGAAGACTAAGAGACTGATCATACCTGAGCTATCCAAGTGGCTGAACAATCCCAACTAACCTAAGAAAACAGAAGACAAAGAATTACTTGTAAATAGTAAGAGATTTTAAGGATTAGTAATAATTAATTTGATCTTTCTGTCCTTGAGGTTTGGGGAGACTCCTAAATTGAGTGCTTATCACATTTTTGGGGGCAGGTTTGCTAGCTTCAAGGGTACAAATGAGGATTGTGCAATATGCGCAATCATATTTTGCATGTTATATTGTCTTTATAGGGTCAAATGACAAAGTACTGGAATAATAATCAGCAATAGTCCTTCTTTTCCTTCATTCATCCTGGACTCTGAGGGGGACAAGGAGTCCAAACTTGATGCCTTCCCAACCCTTTACTCCCAGTTCTGGCCCCTCATTGTTTTCTTCCACTTCTTGATGCTTTTTCAATTGCAAAATGTCATGCTATGTGTTGTTTTTACATTTTATTTTTTCTTATTTCTCTTTCTTCCTGTCACCTTACCAATCCCACTTCCAGCCTCCTCTTTCCTGCCTCCTGTATACTTTCTCCCCCTTCTTTTCAGGTGCAATGTGGAGAGGGACAGGAGGGTGGGAGACCGGGAGAAAAGGGGGCGGGAGGTACATGGGAGGCGGGAGAAGAGGGGATGGGAAGCAAGATTCCCAAGGTGGTGGCAAGCGGGAGAGAAAGGGAAAATAATGCATCATTGTGCAATATTTTGCAATTGAAAAAATGCAAAGGGGCAGGAACCAACAAATACAGGGTGGGAAGCAGGAGGTTTAAACCCCCTCCCCCCCCCCCCCCCTGTAATGGGATTGCCCCCCTCCCAGCAGTTTGTACATGCACAATGAATGCATGAATCAAAGCAATGGCTCCTAATAGTTCTCAACATAAACTCACATGCAGTGTCTTGTTTTGTGCTGAGGAGACTATGAACCAGTTGCCTTCTGTTGCCTCTGCCATGGGCGGCAGAAAATAAGGACGTCTGTAATATTGGCGGAAAACTTTTGCCACCTCTTTCTCACAGTTTTCCCTGTTAAAATATCACAAGGATAATCATCAAGCAGACACATTATGAGCAACTCCAACGATGAAAACAAAGACTGGTGTCGCTGACTAGTATTGGTGACAGCAAACCAATTTGTATTGGAAGTGAAATACTTGAAATATTCTCTATTATATGAACTGCAGGTGAAAGATGTAATGAACAAAAGAACATCACAACTCTGACTTACTTAGAAAGGAGGCCAAGCCCCCAGGCCAGCTGCCATAACTGTTGTAATCACTGAGACATTCAGCTCCACCCCATGACAATTATGTGACACGCCCAAGAGGAAAATGTTGGCTACCTCTGCATTGTTCTCTCTTCCTGTTAGTCATGTTGCCTAATTATCATGGGGTGGAGTTGAATGTCACACCAATGATCACAACTGTTACAGCAGCTGGCCTTCTCTCTAAGTAAGTTGGCCAGCTAGTCAGTTGGTCAATCAGTCAGGCTGTCATTAAGCCAGCTAGCCAACTAGGCAGTCAGCCAGTTGGTTAGTCAGCAAGTCAGTCACTCAGTCATCCTGTTAGTCAGGCAGCTAGTCAGTCCGCCGGTTAGCTGGTCAGCCAGCCAGCTAGTCAGTTAGTTAGCTAGCCAGCCTGTCAGTCAGCTAGTCTGCCAGCCAGCCAGCCAATCAGTCAGTCAACTAGTCAGTCAGTCAGCCAGCCAGCAAGGTCAGTCAGTGAGTCAGTCAGTGAGTCAGTCTGTCTGTCTGTCTCAGTGTCTATCAGAAAGCACTTCTACCCACCAGAATGCTTGGAAGCTCGTCACTTCACCACTCCTAGCAGCTGACAGCAACTGTTCAGGAGTTTCATACTCTGGTAGAGTACTCTGAAACTGACATCCACCGGAATGTCCTGGTAACAGTTCATCTCTCTCATACATCTGGCAGAAATAAAGAAAAATGAAGAACAGTTGAAGATTCTCAGTCAATAGATACAATGATCTTTTCCTTCGACCATATCTGCCCCTTTACTAACTCGTCTTCCTAACAATGACAAAAATTGTAAATTGCCCTGAAAAAATTGGAGTGGTTATAGACGTTTTTTGCTGGTTTCTGATATAAGCAACATGCATGAATAAATTGCAAAAAAATAACAAAGCCTCCAGCCAAGGAATAAAGTTGCCTTGTCAAAATTAGTAACTCCTTAGGATTTCCTTTCTACAGATTTTTTTTGTTGGTAAGGAATCAAGGGTTGAATGTTCAAATAAAAGGGCTTCTAATTAACACATTACCTCTGCCAAGAAGTTGACATCAAACTTTTTCAGGGCATCCCACTCTTCAATAGCATCAGTGACAATAACAGGTATGTTGGAGAAGAGATAGGCATCAGCTATCTCACTTTGATTAGCACCAGCAATTCGTTTTATACTTTTCAGGTTTTTGCAGGCATTGCAGTCTTCTTCAGTCAACCCATCGCGAACAAAATAAGGATTGTCAATGATGCAATCCTGGTCATAGATCACTGTCCAGTCCCAGTATGGAAGAACCTAATGGAACAGAAAAGATGAAAGGTTTTAACCTTTTTACAAGTTTCAAGTCTGTTTACAAGTTAACCCTTTAAGCCCTAACAGTGACAAAAAAGAAATTTCTCTTTACATCATCACTACTCATTCAAATATTCAAGTGATGAGAATAACGAAAGTGATCACCAAGGAAAAGATGTCTTGATATTTAGACAAAAAATCTTTACTAGTTCCACAAGAAATGTAAAGAGAATGGTAAGGAGAATATTCTTTTCATATCAGGGCTTAAAGGGTAAGCCAACCAGCTGACTGGTGCTTAACTTTGCCTTCCACTTTAGTGTCTCCCAACACTTTCTTCTTTGCTAATATTGTGAGTGGGGTCGGGCAGGGGGCTGAAAACCCGGGGAAAAGGGGATGGGAAGTGTAAGGGAAGCGGGAAAAGAGACGATGGGAGGCGGGATCACCAAGGTGGCAGGAAGCGGAAGAAATAGGGGAAAATTAGACCACATTGATGATATTTTGCAATCAAAAAGAGAAATGAGGGGAGCTAACAAAACAAGGATGGGAACCTGGAAAAAAAGTAAGGGAAGTGGGAATTTTGGACTGACACCCCCCCCCCTCCCCAATAACGTAATGCTGTACAATAATATTTTTTAGCATTTCTCTTCTCACTTTCAGCAGTTTTAATTTCCTCTGACCTCCTTACCCCACCTTCCCCTATGTAAAATGGTTTTATTGTGCTTGTTTTATTGTTGTTTTTGCTCATTTGACACCTGATTTGATCCATATTTAAATAATTCATAGACATCAAAAATCTGTGAATTGTTCCTATGAATTATACTGTTTGTGTGGCATGACTTTGTCATGTTAACTGTGTTTTACAGAAATAAATGGAGTTTCTTAATTGTTTCTGTTTTAGAAAAAGATACCACCTTGGTTTTTTTAGCCTTACTTTTCTTGAAAATGAAGTCCAAATCAGCGGGGGAAAAAAAGAAAAAAAAAAGAAGCCACTGTTTCTGGAATAAAGAAGACTAAATGCGAAAATTCAGCACTTTAAAACCAATTAGAAACACTTCACTTAATTAGGAGACTTTTCCACTAGCCTCTTCATTAACAGACATTTGCTGATTTGTCAGAGATGTCTTCGTGAACTGAGAACAATAGCTTAAGATTTCAACGTTTATATCAACCTGAAAAAGAAAAGACCAAACCTATGTATCTTCTATAAAATATAAATGAAATATGTTTCCTACCACGAAGGGCCTCATAAGGATCTGAATGTAAGCTTAAGCTTACATGTTTGATCTCCAAAGCAGGCTTAAGGTCGGCACACTCGAGGGGACTAGTCCCTGCGACTGGTCCCTGCGACTAGTCCCGGGGACCAAGTCCCTTTGTGTGTACTACCCATTTTAGTCAAAAAATGTAGTCGCAGGGACCAAATTTTGGTCCCTGCGACTAGTCCCACGAATTCAAACAAGTTTGAATTCGTGGGATCAGTCCCGGGGACTAGTCCCACAATTATGCTTGGTCCCTTCGTGTGTACTGTTCGTGGGACAAGTCCCTGCGACCAAATGAAAATATTTCATCGGATCTTTTACTTTTTTTCCAGTTGACCTTGTCTGTATTGGGATTCTTGATCGAACAGTTGTCTTTTTACGCTTCTGTACCAGCAATATAGGACACTGGAGAAAAAACTTTATCGAAATTGCAAATGACAAACACTGATAGACCGCACGAAGTATGAACCGGTTTGCAGTTGATTTATTTCAATGTTTTGTGGTTAATCTAGTAAATTCGGTTTCTCTGTTGAGGATCGCTTTATTTTTCGTCTCCACATTTCGGCGAATTTCAGTTAAAGCGCCCTAAATTGATTTTTTCAAGGGACCTGTCCCCGCAACTATTTCCTTCGTGTACACACTACAGGGGTTCACAGGGGACCAGTCCCAGGGACCAGTCGCAGGGACTAGTCCCCTCGTGTGTGCCGACCTTTACACTTTGATATAAACAATAACGAGAATAAACTTTTTTTTTACCTTCATGGCAACGGACTTCCCATAAATACAAATCCGACGGTAAGTAGGATCATAGGCGAACAAAAAGGCGACAAATGCCACCACTAACGCTAAAGAAAACAGCCTCCAGAACCATTTGATGTGCTTTTCTCTGCCTTGTAGAGCGAGCAGTGGTTGCGCACATTGCTCTATTTGAGGTTGCGTATAGCCTGCTTTGGTGCAGAATTCATACAGCTGGCGAATCTCGTTGTCAACCAAATTTAGCTTCTCCTTCAAAGAAAGGTTCTTTTCTTCCTCAGTGGCTTGTGAAGACAGAACAGGAAAGGGAAAATCTACGTCCGTCTCCGCCATTTTCCATCAAACGAATATTATTTCCAGTCAGCTTGTTTTAGAATTACAAGGCGCATTCTAATTGGCTTATTGTCTAGGCCAACCAATCAGATTACTCGTATTATTCTCGCTTGACGACTAATTCTTCAGCTGTGGCAACGGAGTGATCAGACAAACGTGGCGGAAGATATTGACTTTCAACTTCCATTCTAAGCTGCTCTTTTATGGAAATAGTTATTTTGGATCAACACTTTTGCTCCTCAAAGGAATCATTAATTTAAACATGCAATCCAGGAGATCTCCTAGCCCAATTTCAGTCCACTCGCCTCGCTTCTCAAAGTCAACACTGAGCACAAAATCACCTCTGAGTGCAAGAGATATTAGAGAAAAGAAAACAGCCTTTGGCAAGGGGATTCCTGGCGCTGATCTGCATGAAATACAAAGTAATCTAGCTGATGACCTACGAAGAATCAAGTTTCACCCAGAATACAGCAAGCAGGAATGTTTTGCGGTTCACAAACATGCTTTTGACCAAGTGATAGAAAACAAAGCTGTCGTTTGCAAGTCTCTCTTGTCAGAGATCAAAGCAGAATATGAACAGTTTATTGAGACTCTAAAAAGAGGTCAAAGCCAGACTGTTTATCTACAGGGGATGCTCAAAGCTTTGCTCTCAGAGAAAGCAAATGTGAGGCATTTTATACAAAGAGGAGATGAACTTGAAGAGAAAATTGCAAAGCTTAGAAAACGCAATTCACAGCTCAGACAGAAACTTCATGCCATTAGATCAGAGAGGGCTCGAAGGTTGGCCTCCGCAGAGACTAAATCAATGCATTCTGTTGTGAAAGAAACACGGCTTTTAATCCCTGGATTGTCGCTTCAGGATCTCACTGACCTAGCGACACTGAGGAAGACTTTAGTAAGGTTGGAAGCGCAAGTGAAGGAACTCAAAGAAGCTACCACTACTAAGTTTGTAGAGAAAGGCCAGAAGCAGGTCTTGAAACAACAGTTGGTGAAAAAAGAAAATGCACGAAGTCATGTGTTTACCTATCATGAGAAACTGCAAGAAAGATGTGAGACCCTTAAGGTTGCTGTTGAGGTAAGAAGTATTCTAGGTTAATGTTCTATTTGGACCAACCTCTGCAATCTATCTATCTTGGTTTATGTGCCCCCGGTGGAATACTTTTTCACTCATTTTTTTTGCACAATATTAACATGGGCTCTCCTCGTACAGCCCTGAAGGGTTTTCGTAGAGCTCCTGCCCAAGTGAAAAGAACAAATAAAATGATTGATTAATTGATTGATTAATTGATTGATTGATCGATCAATGGATCTGTCAGTCAATCAGTTCATTAACCAAACCAGCCAAGTAGAATGCAAAACAGTATACAACATACACAGTAAAAACAACAGTCCTGTAGTTCCTTATGAACTTCAGGAAACTTCCCAGAGGATGAACAATCTCTTTATTCTCTGTCTTTAAAAACTCAAAGAAAAGAAATCATTTAAGCATCAGTCCCTCAGTAGCCTGCGTAGCAGGCGTAAACTTGGAGAGGGAGGGGGAGCAAGAATGGGGGAGAAGGGGGACTGGGGACTAGGGATGAGGGGACGCCTGCTACAAAGACTCCCACTTTTTCATTTCTGCGGCCGCCAGCGGCCTCAAAATTCTGATTGGTTAATTTTTGACGGTAAGTCCCGCGGGAATGACCTAATTTGACGAGGATGGGCAGTTAGAAGATTTGAACTTGGCTGCAGCAGGCCAGGCCAGGTAGCAAAATTGTCTTGAAACCAGAGCGAGAAATGGCAGTGAGAGCTCTTCTAAAGGGAAGAGATGTTTTAGCGGTTTTGCCAACGGATATGGTCCTAGAAAGAAGAGACTTTGTCATTGTCAGAGAAGATTTCAAAAAAGCATTGCACCGTTTGACGCGTGAATTTCAAGACAGTGTAAATATCCCATTATCGGAATGAAGACTTGCCCTTTGAGAACTATAAATTGGAAGAAGAAGCCCTAAGAAACGCTCAACACCTTAAACAGTGGCACTCAGAGAAGTAAAAGCGAACAAATTATTCTTTGAGAACAGACGGTTGTTTTAAAGAGAAATCTGCAGTTGCAATAAGACGTCACTCAAGCTGTTGACTTTGTAGGGAATCCATGGCAAAGTAACTTACATTTTTTCTTGTAAATTTGTATTGAAATATTTTTTTTAATTGTCTGATTCTTCATATTATGGCTTTTGCGTAACGTTTGAAATTTCAAAACGTACTCTTCGGTCAATATAAATGCTGCCCAAAGTGTATCGCGGTTTTTCGCTTGCATGTTTTAAAGTAAGCTTACCTTTCCTAGAAGTGAAAATTGAACGTGTTTGGTTTTCAGGAGCAAAGCGGGGTTTATCTTTAGTTAATAAATCTTTTTATTTAGAAAAGCTTCGTGTCTTCTATTTTGAAAATAAGCACAATATAAGTTGTTCTTTGATTGGAAAAAATTCTCATCCTAACTTTATTTTTTAGATGCTTCATTAAATTCCTGCATGCAGTCAGTCACGCAGAAAAGTGCATGCCTGTTTCTGATTGGTGGTTGCATTGACAGTTAACTTAATTGAATTACCTAAAAATTGGTGGGTGGAGATGAAAAAATGGGGGTCTTTGTAGCAGGCGTTCCCTCATCCCTAGCCTCCAGAACGCCATTTTTCTCCCGCGTTCTTGCTCCCCTTCCCCTTCCCCGTTTACACCTGCTATGCAGGCTAGTCCCTCAGTTGTTTTAGTGGCTTGATGTTTTCAAATAGTAACTTCATGATCAACTTAACAAATACAAATGTAAACTACAAGACTAAATTTTTTTTTCATTATAACCAGACTGACTGTCAAAAGTAGTAGCTTGTCCTATGCTCCAAGATAAGAGAAAAGATGACAAGAACGGCAAAGTAGAAAATGTTGTTTTTCACATTCATTGTCTAATTCTTGCCATCCCCACTAACTGGAGGCATTTTCACCCAGTCAGGGTAAAGTGGATTAGGAGATTTAATATTTATTTGTCACCTTTTCACACACAGGCAGCAAGATCAGTTGTTGACAATCCTGATCAAGATGTCCACATTATTGATGTCATATTCCGTGAGCTGGCAAACTACGGCAAAAGCAAGTATGGCAAGAAAAGCGATGCTCTACAGTATTTTGTCAGCTTTGATGAGGACGATCCCTTGAAGAAGAAAGAGGCCGAACGATTGATTGAATATGTCGATCACTTCAATGACTTATTTGACTTTGGTCAGTTTGAATTGGCAGCAATGCATGCTGCAAACTCGCCAATGGGAATTCTCAGAACTTATGAAACTTTGATCAAGTTCAAACAAGCAGAAAGCAAAGAAGGCCAGGAGTCTCCTCTGTTGATCTTTTGCGATGCTCTCATGGCTACAGCATCAGCTGCTCAGCCTCTCACTGGCGCCATGTCATCTGAGTGTATTCGTTGTGCTTTACGTGAAGGACGTCTTGATCTAGCAACTCACTGGTTGGCTCAAGGAAAACTGACTTACTCCATCCCTCTTGGTGATGCACTTCGCGATTATTGTAAATGCACACAGAAATGTACTTGCACATGTCTTCCCCTAGCACAAACAGTTTACATGAAAATTGGGGCTCATCATCAAGTCATTGCATGCCTTTGTAAACAGGAGAAATTTTCAATCATGTTGAACTATGCAAAAAAGCATGCAAAGTTTACAATGGAGGACTACAGGACTATCCTGCTACGGAATCCCTCTCCTGAACTGGCTAAGCTTATGCTTAGTACTCCAAGTTCTAGTAGAAAGATTGGTATACTGGGCTTTGCATCAGTTGTTGGAGCTTTTCTAGATGACAACCAACCCAAGATGCTTTTGAATGTACTCCAGCATCTTTCAGAAAGTAGATCCCGTGATTTGTCAGCTATCATGACAGACGCCTTGTTCAATGAAACAAGGAGTGATAACATGGATGCAGACAGGTGGCTACAGGTCATTGACATGTGCCATGAAGCTGGTTTACTGGAAATTGGCATTGAAATACTTTCCATGTTAACCATCAGAGATGCCTTAAACAATGCATCTATTGCTTTTAGCATGGATTATATTTCTTAATTCCGAGATCTTATTAGGATGATTGATTGTATGGTGTGAGGTTTTCTGAACTTCCTCTCAAGTAGAGAATGTGGGTGACTGCATGCCACTTTATAAATCAGGCAAAGGCAAGCCTTTAGCCAAAAAGGCTTCTGGGCAACCCATGGGCGGCATTTTTTTGAGCAATTCATTGAAAAATTGCATGTCCATGCCAGGGAGGGGGAGGGCACTCCCCTATTTTGCCTAAATGGGTATGTGCTACTCAACAGGTTATGGTCTTCAGGGTCTTGGGTCTTAAACAGGGTATACAATTTCACTATATAGCATCTTCAACAGGGTGTCTTTCTGGACCAGAAGCCTTGAACCCTACATGTTGGAACCAACAGTTTTTTAAAATCTGAATAGATTTTGTCTGAAACAGGGTCAGGATTTGAAGGACTTGGTGGCACACCCCCACCCAAACTTCTCTTAAGCCCCCCCCCCCCCCCCCCTTGGGTACATAGACAGTCAAACCTTGACTCTTCAGACCCCTGGGGGTTTACTCATTTAAGTTTTACGTGGGGCGTTTCTGCTCCAGGGTTCAAACCCTCACCCTTGAATATACTAATTTTAATCAAAATGGTACGCTTTCTTTGTACCTAGAGCACAAATTGCACCTCTATTGTACCTCAAATATACGGTAGAAATAGTAGGTCATTGAAGATAGTCATTCAAAAGCTGCAAGCTGCTGTATATCTTTGTGATTTCTGCAAACATTTTTAGTACTTAGACTTAGCTGCAAGCTTTTTCAGTTTATGGTGTATTCCAACAACCCTTTAACATTCTAAAAACAGTAAATTCCCCTAACCTTTCATTTCCTGCAAGCACAAAAAAGGCACCTCTTTCAGGCGGGTCCTCCCCATATAGCCTACTACAGGGAGTACCCCCTGGGATTCAGACTCAGTTGGACTACTTAAAATAGTTTGGATAATCCGGAATCAGGATCATAGAGAAGAATTAGTATTTTGGGGAGATAAGTCAAAACTGAGCACATCATCAAACAAGATTTAGGTGAGAAATGATCTTGGTTACTTGTGGAGGAAACTGTATTCACAGATGGCTAAAAATAGCCTTGTGCTGGACTTAATCTTTTCTGATAGTGTACTTAATCAGTATTCACTGGGGAGCATGGAGTACACAAAACTTCTTTCAGTGAAATACTTCTTGTTTTTCCACTCAAATTTGTTTTGACCATCACTCATAAATGTTCATAAATAAATTGGGACTACTAAAATGCTAAACGTATTTTAGAGTAATGTTCATAAAGAAATTGGGACTACTATAGTACTAACATACTAAACATCTGGATAATTGAAAAGTCCAGATGGTCAACGTCTAGATAATCAAGGTTTGACTGTGATCACATCATATTAATATAGGAACGTGCCTCTATGACAATCACTTTTTTATTTCTGGCTAAAAAGGGTGAGCTAAGGTCTTGAAACACTTTCCATTGTCAAGAGAAGTTTTAAAGTAGGTCTGCAGAGCATACTGACATGGTTGCTGCAGTTATTAAATTGTTGTATTATGTAGAGAGTTGTAATAAAAAAAACTTATTGAAAGCATGCCTGTGGGGTCTTACTAATTGTTGTTAAATGGACATCATAGGACATTCCAGGAACCATAGAATTCCCAGAATTGTTTTTCCACTGGCTTGCCTGAGTAGCTATATTTAACAATAATTGTTAAATTGTTATTCACCGAAGTGGAGGTGAGATAAATATCTACCACTCTTCACCGACACTGAGGTAAGTAATTGTTTTAGTATATACCAAGCCAGTGGATAGTCAGCATCAAAAAGTTCCTTTTTTCTGAGAAATGAGGCAAAACTACCGCGTGAAATCAAGAAAATGCCAGGAGGTGAATGGCAAATGCTATCCTAAGTTTGAGTAGCCAATCAGAGCACGTGAAAAACACTATCACCTGGTTTGGTATATGCTAATTAATAATATTCTGGCAAAGTGATTTTCTTGAGTTTCGCCTCCTCCCCATCCTCCTCTCAACTCTGCTAATTGTTCTTCCAGCTCTGCCACACAGGATAGCTAGAGAATGTCTTTGCCATTTTCTGATCATTTGTATACATATTCAATGAAATTAAGAATACATGTATTCCCAGTGCGGACAGTGGGATAGTTACTTTTATGAGAACATATTGACTGGAAACATCCTCGGGGAGGGTCTGAATGGGTCCTAAACAGGGTATGGTCAGTACGATTGTCTTTGTTCAATATGGCTTATACAGGGTTTAGCAATGCTAAATCGTAGACGTTTGCTGGTGCTTGAAACACTAAAAGTGTGTAAAACATAGAGAGAGTGTATTTTACCATTTGTGCTAAACAGGGACCTGAAATGGGGGGTGTTGTCCTACACAGGGTAGGTATTTTAGGGCTTTTTTTGTCCTAAAACCGGGTCAGGGTTTCAGGTCCTCAGCGGCACCCCTATACCCAAGCATGCTGAAACTGCCCCCCCCCTCCTCCCTGAGGGGGAAACACTCATTTGAAGTTGTAGCACAATTCATTATCATTCTCCCTTGCATTAACTTGTTACGAACCAAATCAGCGTTTTTTAAGACTTCCGCCCATACTGCAGGTGTGTTTTTTGGGCCAGTGAGTGCTGCATTACTTCGAAAGTAATTAAAATCTTAAATAGGGCCGATTTTTTCTAACGAGGTCTTAGTTTTTGTCAATGTCTAGCGCTGCTGCCCCTAACGCCTTTGGACAAAAAATGATGGTACTGGTTTAGAAAGTGGCCTTATTGACTAAACTTGTTCTGTCCAGAGGTAAATTTTTTCCTTTGTTCACACGAGGACCTACAGTAGAAAAAAGTGGCATGTTGGGAACGAGAAAAATGCTGACCAACATACGCTAATATTGATTAATATAGGACAGTATTGGTCTATATAGGCCTATATTGAACAATATTGATCCACATAGCCAGCATTGAGTAATTGTGGCCTATATTGATCAATATGGGCCAACAATCGCCTATATCGATCTATATAGTCCAATACTGGCCCATAATTGTTATTATTATAGTCCAATATGAAACCATACTCACTGATACTGGCCTATATTGATGCATATAGAAAAATATTGCCCTATATTGGCCTACATAGATCAACGTTGGCCAGTATCGATCATATAGGCCAATATCTGTTTACATTGATCAATATTGACTAATATGGATCTATATTCACCAATATTGACCTTTATCGATCCATAGAGACTGATATGGAGCCATATGACCAATATTAACTAATGTGGATTCATATAGGTCACCATTGGCTTACATGGATCCATATAGATCCATATTGGCTCTTATTTATCCATGTAGACCAATATTAGCCTATGCTGACCATTATAGGCTAATACAGTTAAATATAAACCAATATCAATCTATATAGACCCATGAAGGCCATTATTGCCCTATATCGACCAATTTGGATTCATACAGATCAACATTGGCCTATATTGATCCTTATAGACCAATATTGGTCAATGTGGGTCCTATTGGTCTATATGGATCAATACAGGCCAATATTGGCCTATATGGCTCTATGTTAAACTATACTGGCCTATATTGGTCAGCATAGGCTAATATTGGTCTGCATAGGCTAATATTGGTCTATGTGGATAAATATTTGCAAATGTTGGTCAATATGGGTCCAAGAAGGACAGTATTGGCTCGTGTTGGTCAATATAGGCAAACATTGGTCTATATGGGGCAATAGAGGTCAATATTGGTGAGTATGGATCCATATTGACCTATATGGATCAATACTGGCCAATATTGGTCTATATCGGTCCATGCATGGATTAATATAGGCCAATATTAGTGAACATGGATCTATATTGGTTGATATTGATCGACGTAGACCAATGTCAGCCTATGTTGGTCAACATAAGCTAATATTGGTCTATGTGGCTCAATATAGGCCAATATCGATCTATTTGGATCCGTATAGGCCAATGTTGGTCAATAAGCATCTATATTAGCCATTATAGATCTATCCTGGTCACAAAGGCCTGTATTGCTTAATATTGTTAAAGTATTGGACAATATGGATCCATATTGATCGATATAGGGCAATATTTTTTATACAGATCAATGCAGGCAATTATTGGTCTATAGGGATCCATATTGGTTAATACAGGAGTATATGTGGCCATGTATGGCTATATGGGTCTGTACGGAAAAATATAGGTCATAGAAAAGATGTGATGAAAACAGGAGGTCATTTTTCGATGGCGTAAGTTTACTACAGCTACCAAAGTGGCTGAGTGTTTTTGTTCCATTTTTTTGAATTTGACGTTAGTACAGGCTACTGTGATTCAATTCTTTCTGTGTCTAGAAGATTTTCAATAAGAAAGGAAAAAAAGGAAACCACTGGTAGTTGTAGTTAAATGATGCCATCGTGAAAGTGGTCTATTTGATCCTTGTTGGGGTTATCTGGTGCATATAAGGCACACTCCTACACATTTGTTGCACTGATTTCTCCCGTTAATACTTTTTCACGCCTTGACATACTATCCCTGAACTCTGTACTCTCCAATCTACTCCGTGACACTAGACTACTAGCGTCCCTCCTTCTCTGCTGAGGGATAATCGGGTTGAGAAGAAAATGCGAACGCGTTAGAAAGTTGGCAGCGTTCACATGCTCTTCTCACCCAACTATCCCTGAGCAGAAGGAGGGACTACTCAAGTCTACGGTGAAACCTGCGGAATGTCCTTTATTCGATTTTGTAATCTATCCACGTAGATGAGATATCAAGCATAATGCACGCGGGCATGTTTTGTTTTTTGTTGTCATTTCAGGAAAACTTTTAAAATTATTGTTCCCGCGAGCAGTCTAATCCGTTAACGAAAGCGGTGGCCGCTAAGTACACAAATTCAAACAAGTGTTTTAGCAAAAAAAAAAAAAAAAAAAAATTAATAAAGAAAAGCCTGCTCATGATATGCGTGACGGTGATTATGATTCCCGTAGACAAATGAAGAGACGCCCTGCAGCCCTCAGGCTGCATGTTTCCAGCATGTTTTATTCTACAGTAACTAAAGTGAACTGAAGATCAGAAAGATGCAACGATTGCATGGCGTACACCGTCTTGTGATTGGCTCGGAAAACGCCAGAACTGCATCTACTCCTCAGCTCACAGTTATCTGTGAAAAAACGAATTTGATAGAGTTAAAATAATAAGTGATCTACGAATTACCGTGTGTAACTTCTGAACTGATTCCGGCGATGATCTGTCTCAGTAGCCTGCGAACGCAGACGTATTTCCGGCCGTCGCTAGACAAGCGACGGCCGGAAATACGTCTGCGTTCGCAGGCTACTGTCTCAGTGACTTAGCCATGAAGTGACATTTGCCTCCACCGCTTGGTAATAATAAGTTAAAAACTGATTCACTGCATTTCAACAGGGGCACCCAACAAGAACATTTTCGCAAAATATTTGAAATATCATATTCAGTTTTGTTCTGCTTTCTTAGATTGTTTCAGAACTATTAAAGGCATGTTTGTGTAAGCTAATACAGATTGATCTGTTCGGTATTTTAACTGAAAACGTAGGCCGCAGAAAATTTTAGGAAACAGAATCCTATCCTCCGAATTTACGAGCTGCTGACGGCTCTCCGAAAATGCTAGCTGACCTTTTTCGCACTCTAAATGACTTATTTGTCCCTCCGAAAACAAAAGGAACTAATAAGTCCTCTTGTTACGAAAGTCCGACAATATGTTTCGCCGAAGAAATCTCCAGCTTTCACTGCAATTAAATCCAAAACTCTCAGGCGATTTTAGGCCTTCCGAACAAATATTACCCGAAACGAACCTTTAGGTGCCCCTGATTTCAAGTCGAATGGCCTATCGCGAGCTAAAACAAGTGACAGTTGCAAGTAAAGAGCATAATTTTATGAGAGACCATTCTGAGTGTTTACTGTATGCCGGTTTACTCAACGCAAAACTGCAAAATCTGAAAAATAAAAACTACTTACCGTTCTCTGAGAAGTTATCCGAAATTCACTGTGGAGCCGGTCATCTCGAGTCATCGAAGATAAAACGCAGTCAGTGGATTCATTTCTGTTTGGAAACTGGTCAACGTTCTCTTTCCTTCAAGCCAGGAACTGAACAAAGCAGTTGAAGGAATTACTTGTCAAGACCGAAACCTGCATAATTTAGATATTTAATGCTGTACATTTTTAGTGCCGGCATTCCCTTGCGCCTGGATAATTTCTCTTCTTATTGGAAGAAGGACAATACTGTTTGATCTTACAATAGACGTGACAAAATTATTCAACTGATTAATGATTTGGGAAACTTTAAGACAAGAATTCTTTTAGCGGTTTGGCGGGTGATAGAGCCATCACGATGGATTTGACTGACAAAATGGATAAATTTATATTTATAAGTGAAATAATTGATAATTAAAAAAAAAAAGATTTGGCACACAATTGAACAAAGCGCGCCTTTTTGGAACCATTTCCCACGTTGTTTCTGTCCCTCGGTGGTAGCCCGTATCTGCGTGTCGATACCCTTTCCGGTAGCAGGAAAAAAACTAAATCAGGTAACTCGATGCAAGGACCACTTGGACAAACAGTAGCGAGGTGAAGCTGGATCTTGGTATAGATCAGGATCAGCAATGTTGAATAAAACAAAAAACCAATTGCAAGGCTGATCGGACAGCTAAGAAGGGTAATAATTTTATTACCCTTCTTAGCTGTCCGATCAGCCTTTGCAATTGGTTTTTAGCAGGAAAAAAACACTATTTTGTTCTTCCCGCGCTATTTTCCTTTGCTTTTCAGAGTGAGCTCCTGGAACAGGATATATCTTGTGATACTGCAGGACCGCCGAAACATCGGAGGCTATTCAGGGCACAAATAACCGGGTTAGAAGACAAGAAATAACATCGTGTCCCAGGGAGGGTGTTACTAAAACGAGTAATGCAGTAACGAGTAACGAGTAACGCAGTAACGAGAAAACGAGTAACGGGAAAAATTTTCCAAGGGTAAAAAATAGAAAACGAGTAACGGGAAAAAAATTGAAAGGCTGAAATAAAAAAAAGAGTAACGGTAAAAAAAATAATAAAAAGGGTGAAAATTACACTGAATAATAATAATTACCTAATTTTCACCCTTTTCATCTTTTACCGTTACTCTTTTTCTTTTAATTTTCGCCTTTCAACTTTTTCCTGTTACTCGTTTTCTATTTTTTACCCTTGGAAAATTTTTGCCGTTACTCGTTTTCTCGTTACTGCGTTACTCGTTACTCGTTACTGCATTACTCGTTTTAGTAACACCCGTGTCCCTGTATCACTTGTATTGGACGAAATCTTTTTGGACGTCAGAGTTTTTATGTGGATCAATCAAGCAACACCTTAATATTTTGTAAAAACTACCAAAAATTATGTTAAATGTGGAAACATTTTTTGTACTATATGCTTTACTGGTATAGTACGATGGTGATAAATTTAAATTTTTTTCTGAGATTCATGTATCTACAAATACTGTCTATTTATTTAATGTTTATGTTTACTTTGGCAATTTAAGTTTCATGTTAACGTAAGTTACAATTTTTATTTGTTTTCTTTATTCTGTCATATAAAGCTTTCAGTGATCATGATTAGGAATTTTTTTTGTTACTGCACTCTAATTTGGGAAACAGAGGTAACCTATTTTGCACATGTACAGGGAATAAAAAGTGCTCTTAAATTTCCGCGAACATTAAAATCAGTAATTCGGTAAATTGTGATCGTCCGGGTGAGTGTAGTCCTGAGAAGGACTGTTTGAAATGGCATTGACTGACGTTTCGACAACCTGAGCGGAAGTCATCATCAGAGTCAAGTGAACTGTGAATTGTCAGTACATGTTATAAGTCTCTGGTCGTTGTCCTGATTGGTCGACGATCTCGGGATGTTATTGGTCGTCTGTCAGTTAAGCCGTGATGTTACTGGCTGTGAAGACTGTTAAAACGTGATTGGTGCGTTTCGATCCGTCTTTTGTTAGTCAAATGTCCGTTGGTCTATTGTTAGTCAAATAAGTCGGTTTGTCTATTGTTTGCCTGTCTTGTTATTGTCGGCAATCAGTCGTTTGTAAGGTGCAGGTAGCTGTTGGCAACGGTTCAGTGGTGTTTCTTCTAAGTTAGCAAACCAGTTGTTGTTGCAGAAATCGTTATGCAAAACATCGAGGAACGAGCGCTCGCAACTTACAAACGAACACTACCACTCTGGCTACGTTACGTTGACGATACCTTTACAGCCGTACACAAAGACGAAATCGACGATTTTCACGGACACCTTCAACGGACAAAACGCCGACATACATTTTACTAAGGAGATCGAGGAAAATGGTAAAATACCTTTTCTAGACTGCTTAGTTACCCGCGACAATAACGAACTACGGACGACAATTTACAGAAAACCGACACATACCGACAGACTACTCGACCAATCATCCTACAACCCAACTTCTCACAAAGCTACGACCATACGGACCCTGACAAGACGCGCGCAACTAGTTTGTGACTCACCTGACAGCTTAATGGACGAAATCAAGTACTTAGACAACGTTTTCAACGAGAACAATTACAAGGGGGACTTTATTAGACACAACACTTACAGAAACTCCGAACCAAGCGCTACGAACACTAACGCGACACCTGTCACTGCTGCAACCATACCTTACATCAAAGGGACTTCTGAAACTATCGCACGAATCCTACAACCCTACAACATCCGCGTTGCTCACAAACCTATCACTACTTTACGACAGCTACTGACGAACGTTAAAGACAAAGACGAACCGAGCGACAGACGGGGAGCAGTTTATAAAATCAAATGCTGCGACTGCCAGGCCACTTATATTGGTGAGACCAGCAGAAATCTGAACGTCCGACTGCATGACTGAACACAAACGAGCGACTAGAAATGGTGATATCAACAATCACATTGCTGAGCACCATTTAAAAACAAACCACAGAATCGACTGGGACTCTGCTGAATGCGTTACCTACAGTACGGACTACTATCAACGAATCACTCTGGAAAGCTGGTTTACTTATATTTACTTACTGGTTTTATTAAAATCAGTGTTAACTCACTTTTATTTTCCAAGGGAGTCTTAAAATTGATCACAGCGGACCTTGTATAAGTAATCACAGAATAACGAGAGACCGACAGTTTGAAATTGAGACAGACCGAAATGATACTGGTTTTCAGTGGACCTCAGGCAGAGGAGCAGGCGTTTCCACCTCCTACATAATACTCGACTATGAAATAAATACCCGAAAGGTTCGTTAACTGTTCAGAAGAAAAGTTGTTTCACTGGGTATTTTTAATAGCCGAGAATGGAAGTTATCGATGTTTTGTCGGTCGCGGAGTGGGATAGAAGGGGAAAAAAGAGAAAGATACTGCATTAAAAAAGAGAAATAAAAATAATGATAATGATAAATGTAGAGACTTTATTGACAAAAAGAAGCTCCTTAAAATGAGATATCCATGGGCATCTCTTATCACTGTAAAATAAAAGTAATCCGTCTTTTTTTTTTTTGATTTGTAGTTTCTTTTCTTTTCTCTCCTTTTTTTTAATTCAAAAGTTCATTTATTTATTAATTGCAAAAAGGGAAACTTATAAAGAGACAAAAAAGAGCATGGGGAGGTAGGGGAGAAATTACCCGGCCCCCAAGCCAAATAGAGAGCAATTCCTTGGTCGCAGCGTTCAAATCTCCACCCGGGGAGAGGTTATTCGACCCCCAAGCCATATTAGAACGACGCCTATGCGTGTGAATCGATCCTACCACCGTTCTCTCCGCGGAGTGCGCCTCTCACCAATCGACACTGCGGCTTCTGTTAGTGAAATAAGGAAAAATAGTAGGTGTCTATTGTTTTTGAAAATTTGACGCACTGATTGAGAGTGCGTACTTGGCTAATTCACTTTAGATGGACTGAAATACAACAAAGCACTCTCAAAAGAAGTTGCATACTAAGCTTATTGTCCACTTGGCTATGATCTAAAAAGCGCCGACACTCAAAACGTGCCATAAGCCTTCAACGTTTTTCTGACAAGAAAAGAGCTTTGGCTTCGGCAATTCTGGACATCACGCTGCCCTGTTCGGTGGTGGAAAGGTTAGCCGGATTGCCGAGCTAGAGGGCGTTTTCAGTGCCACTGCATCCAACTCGCGCAAATTGGTTAATGTTGCCGTGTAAGTAACGACATCAGCATATTTAAGTACAAGGTTGACTTAACAAAAATCCTATCTGAACTGGCTAGATAACTCGTCGTTCCTGTGTAACTGTTAGCGAACTCAATCGCTTCTTCGAGAAACTGTTGTACTGTAAGACATCGAGAAGGGACGTTGATGCCCTTGTCTTGGTCTTCTCTGCTGTCTCCCTTCCTACTTTAAACGGTCGAGCGTCAAGGGATATTATTCACACGGGATTGTCATTTTTGCTTGGTCAGGAGGTCAAGGCTAAAAGAGGAGGGGGAGAGAGAACCTGCAAAGTTCTTATGTTTGGGCTTGTGGGATATTTTTCAGTCAGAAACTGAAGTCAGTCTAATCATGCATCTGGTTTTCAGAACCGATGTAGCCGGTTACTTCTGACAACAGCTCTCTGTAAAACGAGGATGCGGTCAAAGGATTCGCAGCCTCTTTAGTACCACGAACTCAAGTACCTTTCAAGGATTTCCTTGAACACGACATGTCAGCTTTTAAGGGTCACATCATAAATGTCATAAATCGGTGCTCTCTCGGCACAAAATGTTGCAAATATTTGTTCCATTCAAGCCAATTTTTGTCCACTTACTCCTTGAAAACTAACTCCTTGAAATCTTGTGTGGAAAGTGAAAAACGACAACACAGTTCCAAGGACATTTTTCAAGAGTGTTAAGGTCCTTGAAACATTGATTTTTACATAAACAACTGAATTTCAAGCTGAGTTGAACCCTGATTTACTAACTTAATGCCAGTGATGTTGCTTACAGAGTGCACGCCAAGCTCGTTATAGTGAGTCTTTCATAATTAGCCTCTTCTCCGGTTCCGCCCTCGACAACCAGGCTTTTTGTGCCATTGTCACGTCACTTTCAACGATGCGGGGTGCTTCTGATAGTCAACCGATGCAGTAGCGGGATGAAATCTTGAAAAGGGATGCCTAAATGCTAACGATCGGAATCTGACCAGGCTTAATAACTGACACAGCAGAAACTAAGCAGTTTCCCCGAGCAAAATCGGGAAGAAAATGTGGCCTTTCCACGGACCGCAACTTCTTGTTAAAAATTTACCCTTTCCGCTTAAACTTTAGGCCAAAATTTTGCCATCTCAAAAAACGTCTGTTAAAGGGCTAAAACGCCAGTAAAACGAAGATAAGAAAGGGAAAATAAAAGCAACCGGGCTGAGCGCGAAAACTGTAAAAAGTTGTTTCCTGTTCTTGTCGTTCAAAAACTCGCTAAAAGTTAGAATGGTGCGCATGCCCGAAATCAAACTTTGGAGAAAAAATGCTTGATCGTCCTTGATTAAGAAAAGACTTACTTTCCTTAGCAAAGTCAGTTCCAACTGAACCGAGTGTACTATGTGAACCACGCATGAACTAAGTGTGCGAAGTTAGCCAAGTCCACCAAGTCAACCAAAATGTCTAAAAGGCACACTGATGTGAACAAAGTGTAGTAACTGAGCTGTTTATTTTATGTACATACCAGATAGTCTCAGAATGTAAGTAAGAAATTGCTTTACATTTATTTCCACAAACTGAAAGTGTTTGTTCATATCGTTGACAACATGGAAGTAACAATTTACACGAGTACTGTAATTCACCTCGAAAAACGGGTAAATTATTCAGCGCTTTATACAAAGCTGAGTTAGAGAAAATAAAATTTAAACCTGTATCACTGTTCTAAAAAAGAGTAGGCCATTTTGACACAAATTGGCAAGTTTCATAATATCATACTCTATGCAAAAGGTTGATTTTCAAAAATAAGAGAGACTTGTTCAATTTTGCTTGAAATATAAAAATATGAAACAGGTCTATAAGGCGCGGACACACGATGCATCATTGCGCGCAACATTGTTGCACACAATGTTGCAGATGATGGACACACCGTGAAACTGTTGCGCGTGATGTTGCAGAAGTAGGAGCCAATTCTACTTCTGTAACAGTTGCACGCAATGTTGCGCGCAACAATTTCAAGGGTGGATACACGGTGCAACTTCAACTTGCACGCAATGTTGCACCGTGTGTCCGCGCCTTATAACTTGTAGGGCTGGTTAATGCAGTTCTTGCTCCAAAATTCGTGTTTAGAGGTAGTCTCCATTAATTTACAACCATCACTAGCAAGGACTATCATCCAGGTATTGGGAAAATATATATCGGAAAAACTCAATGAAGAAGTTAGTCGAGCCACTTCCCTTAAGTACCCTGGTTCCAGCCAGTTAACGGGGTGACAACTTCGAGACTTTGCAAGACCAACTTTTCTCTTTGAGCACTAGGATGTTTCAATTGCTTCAACTCTGAAACGGCTTTATAAAAAAAATCAAGCTTGCAGTTTTTGTACATTCTATAATTTTCATTGAATTTGCATTGGCGTTCAGTCAAACTGTCTCCTCGATGGTAGGAATATATTTCCAATTTAAATCTCATATCTCCTAAATTTGCTGAGACGCACTCCCCTCTTTGAACTCCATCCACACGGCCTGGCTACCCTGTGCAAAACCTTATCATTGGATGACTGGAATGGTCGCTTCGCCTTTAGATTCTCATCCAGGAATTCTTTCAGAGGATCTTCTTCCCCTGAAATGCAAATGAGAATAACGTCTAAAAGACTTGAAACTAAAAGTCAGCCTTAGCAGGGGAGCTGGATTCAAGTTGCACTGTCCTTCAAAGCCCTGCTAGGGAAAAATCCAGGAAGCCACATTGGCCCAAAAAAAATTGTGTCAGTGACTGCAAATGACATTGTGATAAGACAGATTGCCAAGGATCTCTGTTTTGTTAATTTTGGACATGGTATAACAGTCTTAACCAGTTTTCGTAGGTACCGTGGTTTCACCCAAACTAAACAATAAAGTCACCATCTGAGTAGCACTCAGATCAGCACCGTCTTGATGACAAACTTACATTTATTGATAGCATGGCATAAAGCAGAACAATAATATTAGCTCTATACAGGGCAACTTCAGAACTACATTGATTGTGACCAGCTTGCTGGCAGGATAAATCTCCTGACGACCAAATACTTGAGACCATGAAAGGATATCTCTAAATGCACACAAAATGGTCATTGTTTTGGTGACCAAGAGAAAAATTCAATTTTCTTTTAAAAGATGTTGTCAAAATGTTTTCTCCTCAAGGGATGTTTTCCAAAAAGTTGCAAGACTCCCAAAGCTTGGCAGGAGGGGGAGCACAGACCCCACCCCCATTTGCCAACTAACAAATTGACTGAAAATGCAGAATCTTCACCTTTTTTGCAATCAAGCATGAGTTCTTTCCTTGGTCTGGCTGCCCAGTGTAATGACGTGTGTACAGCACCACTCAGCTCTAACCATTGTTCATATGGTACAGCTATTCCAGATCTGTGCCAGTGGTCATATTTTCTCCTGCTTTCTTCATCACACAGAACATTACGAGCATGCTTTAATCTGTGAAAAATGTACACCGAATAAATTTACTTTCACTTGCAACTCTACAGGTTGGTAAAACAAGAAGTTCTAAGAGCCCTCTACCGGGGTTAACTCCCATATATAAACCATGGGGGTGTATTGTGCCACCATGAAGGATATGGTTTTCAAGGTTAATCTGGAATGGGGGTATCATAGCAATGTAGTAAACACAGGTTAAAAGACACAAAACAACATAATATTACTCCCAGGGTAAATCAAGTTTCATTCAGTTTGTAGGGAACTGCTTAGTCTTTTTAAAAGCAATTCCACCAAGGTAAATTCTGACAAGTGACTTGATTGAAAAAGTAACAACTGCACTTAAGAAATCTGAATGAAACAGCTTTTATTGAGGAAATAGCAACAGCAGCCATTAAGATCCACCTGGACCTAAAATGATGTAGAATGGGTGGGTGTTAGAACACAAGGCATATTGAAAGAAAGACAAGTGACATGGGAATCCGCCCCCCCCCCCCAACCCTGCCCCTTTCAGCTGTGGGTAGTGGGTATAGAAAATGCTTGTTTGAATTTTGTTCAAAATTCATGATTTGGACTGAAAGACACCTGAAATTAAGAAGTCAACCCCTTGGGCTCAAAATATAGCTTTTAATCATCGTCTTCTGAAGCACATAATTACTAAGAAAATAAATCGCCCGCGGCTTGCCCTGCGGTTTAATAATATTCGAGGAAGTACAGTAATAATAATAATAATAATTATAATAATAATAATAATAATAATAATAATAATAATAATAACAATGATATGCATTTGTAGCGCGCAAATTCAACATAGGTTTTCAAATGTGCGTTACAAATATAAATTAAAAAATTAGATAAAAAAATTGATTAAAAAAGAACAATTTTGACAATTTTGCGTCATACAAATTTCCATCGTTTTACTTTCAAGCTTGCTAACGACTGCTCAGCTTTACACGATCTTTCTAATTCTTGTATTTCAATCGGGTAAACTTTTAATGTTAAGAAAACTGTAAGCTTAATTGACATCGTCACCACTCACTCCCACGACAACGCCCCCAGTCTCAAGTACGAAAACAACTTCGATTTCATCATCATTGTAACGGAATATATTTCAGTGAATGGCAATACTTATTCAACTTTGACTTATGTTTTGAAAGAAATCATTGGTAAAACCGTTATAATTCAGCCATTTTAATTTCATTTGTTGACCTTTCACAATAGAATTGAACAATGTACGCGAAAAGAATTGTGCAAGCCATCGGGTTGTTTAAAATTCATGAAAATTACAATAGAATTCCGCAAAGGAAGTTTTTGGTTCATTTGGAACATTTGGCGCAAAACCAAATGTAAAAACACAAAGCCATTCTTTAATGATTTGAAATTATCTTAAAATCCATTTAATTACGAAATAGTGCTCTAGCAAAAAAGATAGAGAGCCTTCTTCATTAGTGCGTAGTACAAATACAAGCTTGTTATTACACAAACCTTTCGAACAACTTTTCCGCGGCTTCGTCTCCAGGGTTTTTGTCTGGATGGTGCAATTTGGCCTTTTGACGAAACTCTGCGTTAATTTGTTCCGTGGTAGCTAGCTCATCACAGCCTAAGAGCGCGTAAAAATCATCATCTTTGACTTTGTTGAGCAACACGTCGTACAAGTCTTCCATAGCTGCGAAACTCGCGAGGTTTGTCGTAACCGATGAAAACAAAAACAACGTTTTGATCATGGGAGGGGAGAGTGAGGAGCAAGTATATGTCAGCTTGTGTTAAAAATGTTTTGAGCTTGACAAAAAAGATGTTATGGAAACAGACAAAGAAGCACAAAATTTAGGATAAAACTAACAGATATTGAATAAAAGAAAATCTTTACTCGTTTGCTGCATAAATTTGTAAAGTTCCCTTTGGAATGTTCTTACGCTACCCCAGTTATGTTTATAACGTCACATCGCGCGGTGACTAAGCACTTAGTCAGCTCTCCGCGGGCTACGTACAGAAAGGAGGAGGATGATGAGGTTGAGCGGATGTGTCAAAGTTTTCTGGCCTGAATGAATTGATTTAAATGCGCGGAAGAATGGCGGAATGTCCCGAAGGTGCTAGTGGTACTGTAACAGTTACCGAAGAAGTTACTGAAAGTCCTACGGTATGTAAAACGTTTGACTTTAGCTCAAAACAATCTCAATTTCTTGGCCAGGTTGCCGGCGGCCGGGAAATCAGTTGTTTGTTTTAATTTGTTTGCCAGTCGCACTGGGATAATTGTGCATGTCGTAAATTGAACCACAGCTTTTGCTTAGCTTTTTGATTGGAAATTATTTTCTACTGGTCCTTATTTCTGTATTTTTCCCAGTGACCTTTGAGCATGCAATGGCCTCAAAGTCTCTTTCAGCTTCTTTCAGAAAATTATATTCAAAAACGTAGCGTAACAAATCAGTTCTTAATAGTTATGGGGGGTCTGTCCAGGGTGGTGGCTCGTAATAACAGATATAGTCACCACTTTACACAAACATTTTCCAATCTTGGGAGTGCAAAAAAAAGTTATTACCCAGGTTTGGTTTTTCTCATCGCAAGCCTCCTTGATTTTCCCTGCTAGCAGAGGCCCCTTTTCCTTTGTATTCACTGAGCTGACGGACGGGACGAAAAGGGACCTCTGCCATGGGTCGAAATGAACTGTGTTGAGCATGCGCCACGGTTACTTAGCGACCGAAACGTCACGTGATGCTTTTAGCACGTGATCAGCTGACGACTCCCACCTTTCTCAACTAGCGCGCCAAAAAACAGCTGCACAGTTTTGTTGTCGTGAATGGCGAGTTCACCAAAACCCTAAAAAAAGTAGACAGTTCGTCTAGAGATAGTTTTTGTCTAATCTACGGTATTAATTTCAAGTTATCTGGACAAGGAAGCTTTTTTAACATGACCACAACTCCAGGAATCAAAGAGAATTTAACCCATTGAAGGCTGCGTGTTTTATGATCACTTCACTAAATTAGCAGTTGCATTACGAAAGGACAATTTATTGGTTCGAAAAAACAAAACTCACTTGATCTAGAATAGTTAAAATTTCTTACTTTTAAATAAATTACATCAGCTGTCAATTAAGAATTAGCCAAAAATACATTCTCAAAGTCAAAATTTTGAAAATTTCCGCAAGAGACTTCTCATGTTGTCTCGCGCGTGAAATCAAACCACAACAGAGCATTTGTGTCTGTTTAGGTCAGATTACTACTTTTCGAATTTTTTTGAATGAAGGTACACAGAAGAAGAGACAGTAAGCTTTTCTAAATAATACGTTTATTAAAACACGCCTTTACTTGTTTCTGAGGACCAAACGCGTTCAATTCTTTCTTCGAGGGAAGCTACGCGCAAGCGATTTCGCTCGATGTGCAAGTTATTTTGAAGAGCATTTGGTGATGCGAACTGTGCACATTTTTCAAAGCTTTTATGAAAACTGTAAGGAATATGAAGAATCCCTCAATTAAAAAGCGATTTCGATACAAATTTACAATCAAATGTTTAATTTACTCTACCGTAGACTCGTAGAAGTGCTGGCGCATTTCACAGAAAGTCCGCAGCTCGAAAAATCTTTGGAGGTGGAAGGTTGTCCTTCGCCTTGACAGATGTTTTCTCCGCTCTAAATTCCATTCCTTGACTTGTCGAGTGTTTCTTAGAGCTTCTTCTTTCGATTGTTTATCTTTCTGTCGTCCATGTTATCAAAAACGAGAGAAAGTAAACGTTGTAACTCTTCACGAGTTTAGTTCTCTTTCAGGACGGCAAGTTACTACGCAGGCTCACTAAATGACAGCGGAATAACTGTAAAGGATGCGCGAGATACGGTGGGCTCACATCACGGTCAGCAAACAATACAGGGAGCATGCGTTTCGGAAACTGCCGTCCACGACCATGGACGGCGGTTGGATCAAAGGGAGTTTCGACCCATGGCAGAGGTCCCTTTTCGTCCCGCCCCTCAGCTCAGCGAATACAAAGGAAAAGGGGCCTCTGCTAGCAGGGAACCTTGATTAAGCGCCATTGCACCTCAAGTTATTGTGCCATGTGGCATATTACTTGAAGTTTATGATATCAAAATTATTTGTTTATGGTCCAGGACTGAAGGGAGCAGTTGTTGTACAGTCACACACTTGCTGTTTCAAATCAAAAAAAAGAATTGTTATCTGAAGTATCCAGACAGTAAATTTTCCTTTTTGAAGATGTATTATAGGAAGCATTCAAACAGTACATCATCAACTAAATTCAGACAATACATCTTCAACAAAATCTAAAAGCCCCTAAAGGTCTGCACATTTAGGTGGTTTTCACTTTAGTTGAAGATTTGTGGTATGAATACTTCAACATAATATTGGTCAGTGTCTGAAAAAATGTCACCAGGTTTTGTTCTCAGTTAATGTTGTGATTGGTCAAGTTTTTAAGTGGACCAGTTAGCCAGAGTGGCTGCATTGCAATGATGCAGTAACCAAATAGGTGCATAAGGTAAAGTCGCACACAAGTCAAGGAGGCCCACACGAGCCGGAGCTCAACCGGGTTTCTGTACCATGAAGCAACTGAGAGTATTGCTACTCCCCCCTGGATGGGATGCTGCAGTGTAGTCCATTGCAGGTTACCGACAGCAGTATGTCGCTGGTACCCATTTGTACACCTGGGTGGAGAGAGACAATGTGGGGTAAAGTTTCTTGTCTTAGGAAACAACATGATGGCAGGGACTGGGCATCCAACAGCTGACCTTAAGATCTGAAGTCCAATGTGCTATCACTACACCATCATGCTCCCACCCAAATAGGTGCTTACTCAGGTTTAAATGCAGAAAAAAATGGAAGGGATTTGATTTGTCCCAGTATCATGACTTACGGCAATTTGAAATGTCAACTGTCTTGTCACAAGTAATTATGTTATTAAATGCAAAAATCCCAGTTGCAGCTACATTTTATTGTTACCATCTGTAGGTCACTACTTCTGAAGAGTTGTTTACCTTAGTTTGGGAATTTTATGGTACTTCACTTTAGTGATGTTGTAATGGACCAGCTGCCTTAAAGCTAAGTGTGCAATTATATTTTGACTCACAGCAACAAAGGCTTTTACTAAAACTGAAGAGACCAAAGTCAGATAAGAAGGTGCAGTGGGATGAGAGTGCTGTAGATAACGAGTTTATGGGAAAGAAAACGTCAAAATGTAAGCAAACTCATCTGCAGTTACTTACAGTAACATAAGCTATGTGTTTTTGTTTAATTTGCCACTAAATACGCCAAATGACATGTCCCCTGTCCTGGACTGGTTGGCAAATGTTCAGCATTGAAACTTAACATTAATATCTTTCACTTTAATGGTCAAGTAACATACTGGGTCAGCTCAGCTAAATCATCTTCCTCCCCTGTGGGAAATACAGTTGACTCTCTGTTACTCAAACCCTAAGTAACTTAAACCTCCCACAAACTCAAAGTGAATGATTTTCCCCTCGAACAATTTTTGATTTTTTTAAAATTTTCTTTGAAGGTTCGAGTTATTGGGAGTCAACCCTAAGGCAGAATGTTAAAGAAGTCAGAGATGTTCAAAGCTCGAGAGACATTTTCCACCCTGCACACAGTTACATGTGAAGGCAATTTATGATGGTGCTATGCAATATTCTATGGTGAACCAATCTCTGAGTTTCCTTTCTTATTTTTTCACAGGTTGTTGTATTTATTCGAAACCCAAGATGTTTGGAGACTCATCATCAGAAAGTGACAGCGATGATGATGGATGTCCCCACAATGCTTACTGCACAGGTCACAAGAAGAAAGGTCACAGAGGTCATCACCATCACGACCATGACAATAAAGGAGAGGGGTCCCCTGGGGAGAATTCTGAACCAGGAGGAAGTTTCAGCAATTGAATATTCCTCATAGTTTCAACCAGGGAAATGCTGCATTCTATTGTGTGATTACTTTTCTAGAATCCTGATAACTTGAATCGCAATACACTTAAAGTTCTTGCTAACTTGAATGAAGGCCTTTTCCTGAATTTGCTTTGCCCTGTTTCAGTATTGGCATTTCAAAAGACTACCTTTTGAACTTACTAGCCTTGTGGCTAACATGATGTGTCAGATCTACTAGCCAAAGTTAATTACCGGTATAAGTATTTGTTTGTCATGGAAAAAAATTAATAGCCAAGTTAAAGTTTTCTTTTGTGCTTCCATTAGTCAAAGCTGATCAATGCTTTCTAGGCACTCTCAATCCAGGCTGTGCTGCAAAGTTTGGAAGAAATGTAGAAGATATACCTTTAAATATATGAGGATTTCCCTTCATCTGGTTTTTCCCTGTCATTTAGTTTTAATTTCTTCCTGCATTCATGAGACCCATTTAGAGTTTGAGTTCATACCGATTCTTAGGCCTTGGACAACACGATTCAACATTCTTGAATTCAACAAGTTAATCATGTTTGGCCACATTGCTGAGTGATGTTAAAATGTTTATTCAACTTTTCTTTAGTTCTCAGGCATGGACAAGAATGTTAAATTAAATTGGCCATTTTGTTCACCATTGTTCCACAATGTTGTGCCAACAATTTTGACTGACGTTGAATCCACCTGACTGAAGCCTTACTTGTAAGAGTGTTTTCTGTTTGTTATTAGCCAAAATGGGTAAAATCCACTGCCCAAAAACTGAGTTTTTAATCAGTCTTCGGTTAGTTGGTGTAGCAAGTTATTTGGATTCTACTAAATATTTAAGTCTATATTTTTTTAATGAACGTTTAAGTGATAAGGGTGATAGAACATTTAAAGGAAATGTAAAATATCTATTTTTCCCCAAATTTGTTACAACATGAACTATTTGTCTTAGTGATAGCACAGTGCTACCAGTGATTTACTTATTATTTTCAATCTCATTAACAATTCATTAAGAGAAAACAAAGTAACTCACTACCGTGACAGTGGTTTGGTTACCGGATCTTAACTAGCATAAAATTTTGCGAACTTTTGCTTTGAATTTCTCCAAGAATTATGAGTGATTTGAGAAGCCATATCAAAAACTCAAAAGAGTTTTTCCTCAGGTATCTAAACACCTCTAAGTCAGTTTAAAAAGCTCAGCTGTGCCTTGTTTTTTTCAACCCACTTGTTGGTGTTTGGATGTCCTGATGAAACACTCTTTCTCGTGTTTGATATGTTACATAACCTGGTGCTTGTTATAAGTAGACATTACAAGAAAGGTCAGTTTTGCTCAGCAGGTCTACTTGATATTTAATAAGTTATTGGAAAATCGTTTTATCATAGGCACTCAGTAATGTATAGATTATGTAAATAACTTACCAGTGCAACTTTACAAAGTTAACCATTTTAAGTCCACTGTAATAATGCGCATAATGTATTGTTCTGTCAATTACTGGCAAAAGTGAACGGATGTAGAAAAATATAGCTGGGAGGCTATGTCAAGTAAAATAAATGTCTGCAAATTGTGCAAAATCAGATGATGTGGTTTGTGCAATTATTTTAGGAGGGGTGGTCTCCTGTGGAGGTGGGCTGTTCAAAGGCCTTCTCTTCACTCATGCCTTCTATTCACTCCTGTGTAGCAGGCGTAAACAAGGAGAGAATAGGGGGAGCGACCAGTTCCTCATGTTTTCTCCTACTTTCTCTCTCCCCTACCCTTTCCCTGTTTATGCCTGCTACTCAGGCTATAAGATCATTTAAAGGGGCTACGTCACGAGGATTTTGCTATTTTAGGTCAATTCTGTGCTAAAATCATTACCTAGTGCCTTAAATCATACACAAAGTGCTCCTGTAAAACCATGAGAAAGATATCAAATGAATTTTATTAGGGAGAGCTAACCATAATAATTTTTTTGGTGATTTTTGAGAACATAGCATCAAAACTTGAAAAAATTGGCCCAATTTTTTCAAGTTGCAATCCATTTCCATCCTTGCCATCGGTAGCAACAGACAACAGGAAACAGTTTCAGTGTTTTAAGATAGACTTTATTAACAAAGCTAGACCCTTATTTTTGGAATTCAATTGATGCGAAGACACTTTTTAGCTTTTTTAAAAGATACCAAAATTGCGTGACATAGTCCCTTTAACACATAAGTAAATAAAAATTGCAGGACAAGCATTAGTCTGCTCTGAGTTTTTTCCCCCAAGATTATGACGCAGCTACCTTGATCCATTCCGTGTGTTTGTTCACACACGTGATGTTCTTACAAGAAAAAGCGACAAAGAATACCGCACAAATGTGCTCAGGTAAGCTACAGCCACCAAATAGGGCACTATTAAGAGTGGTTTCACTTAACCCATGAAACAATATCCAGCAATTAGTGTCTAAAAGTCAAAAGAAAACAATGAAATTAGTGTGTAATAGTGTTTAATTGTTTGGTATCTATTTCATGGGTTAAGTGAAATCACTCTAAAGGTTAAAGGCACTATTTTAGTTAAAGGTTAGAAAGAGGTCTGTGATCTCAGGATAGACGAGTGTGAATCCAAGAGGGTGGATAGTGGGTTGCAATATTGGGATACATTGGGAAGTGAGTATTCTCACCACTTAACCTTTCATTTTCAGGCACCAAGCTTTTCAGTTTGAGTGTTCTGAACATCTGACAGTGGCATCAGTAGAAAAGGAAATAAAAGCCATATTCAAGGATGACTGGAATAACTTCATGTAGCCAACAGAGTTTCTGTCAAAACAAGTTTATTTACTACACATTCGAGTTGTATTTACAAAATAATGTTAGAAACCGAGACTCTTATTACTTGCACACTGTCACAGTACTACAGTTGAGCAGAATTAAAGCATCTTGCATAGCTATGGTGCTGTTCAGAGAAATTCTCAACTGAGTGTCAAAAGTAATTTTCATTTGCTTTGGTTTTGCTTTACAAAGCTACAAATGGTTTAAAAAAACTAAAACTACTTTCTTGCTTGGGCACTTGATACAGGTCACAACTTTTCTTGCTTCAAGTTCTGATTGGTTCATACCCAGTTGGGGGGTGGGGGCGTGGGCATGGGCAGGGAGGTACTCAACGTATGTTAGTTACAGGTGTGAATGAGGTCACACTTTTATACCCCGAAAAAGTCCCCCTGGACTAAAACTAGACCTCTCAATGGTCCAGAATGTAACCTAAAAAAAGTCCTTTTTACTGCACAAAAACCACAAAGGAACGCATGCTGAGTTGTCATCCTGAGGCAGGCACACTTTTTATTAACCCTAAAAAACAGTCCTGCCAAATTCTTTCAAGCCAAATTAAGTTCACCAGAAAAAAAGGCCCAAATTGCAAATAACAAACTCTAAAAGGTTTTCTCATCTCCCTGTCACTAATGTTTGCACCTGTTGTGACTCTAGCCACTCAAGCCAGATTCCCACATGGGTGAGGTTGCTCAGAGTGACGGTGAGCATCTTGAGAATCATGCAATAGTGACTGCGTTTGGTTAAAACACTCAATTGAGAATGACTCTTAGTAAGAGTTATTTACACTCAACTAAAAAGTATACTATGTTTCCTGGTTGTGAAGTTTTTTGTGTAACTTTGTATTTAGGTATTTTAATACTGTATAGATGTTATGGAAAGCAGTAAGTAGAATTTGCATGTTGACAAGTTGTGCTTGACTTTTCAATTGATGTTTGGATAATTAGGCTCTTACATTAAGCGCTACAGCATGCTCATTACACTGTGTGTTTGACTCTATCTAAAGTGGGCACAGTTTTAAGATGGACAACTTTCTAAAATGGACATCTCTGTAGGATGGACACCTCTCTAAGGAAGGCATTTCTCAAAGATAGACACTCACGAAAGAAACCCCTCAAAGGCAGACAAATCTCTAAGATGGGTACCTCCCTAAGATAAACACCTCACTACAGTGTACACCTCTTTAAAGTGGACATCTCTCTAAAGTGGAACCTCTCTGAGATAAGCACCTCTCTAAGATGAATATCTCTCCAAGATAGACATCCCTCTAAGATGGACACCTCAAAGATGGAAACCTCTATAAGGCAGTCCCATCAAACTTTCAATCCATTATTTTCTCTCTCAGAGTGAACTGAACAAACGGAATGGGTGCCTGTCACACTTCAGTCCATTACCCTTTCTTAGATTGTTGAGCTTGACAGTTTAAAAAAAAACCCAAGAGATAATATCCCCAATTTAAGATTTGGAGCCCCCTCACATAAAGTGAAGACATCACTCTCTAAGTTAGGAGGCATTTTGTCTGGAATCATGAGACTTTTTGACTGAGCTGTTATCTTGCAGGCATAATGTATCAGAAACCATTTTAGATGGAGTTTAGCATATTTTGTATCAAAATGATTTCACTCACATTTTGGGGAATTCCAATTAATTAAACTCTAGATTAGTTGCATCCAAATCAAAAAATAAATTGTGCAAAAAATCTCCTGGCACTTAGTGACCATTGAGAGTAATGCTTAATAATCATTTTTTCTGTGTACTCCCATATTTTCTCATAAGACATTCCCTCAAATTATAATTAACACCCCCCTTGCATTTGAAATATTTTGAAATGACCCCCCCTTCCCCAGTTAACAACCTTTGTCAGATGAACTTAGATGCTAAAAGACTCATTGGTGACTTTTTCTCTGGCTAAGATAATATCCGAGGAACTTGGTACAGCATTAATCTTGTTAGTCTCTGTCAGTATTTTCAGAACCTTCTCTTCGTTTTAGGCTATGCACAAGTTATTTAATCCCAGATCAGAGGAGGGGGTGGTGTACTCCCCTATGTTAGGTATATGAGAATACACATCACCACAGGGTATGGTTTTTGAGCTGAAATAAAGTTGTGATTTGGACCAATGTTTTGATCTGGAATAAGGTAATTAATGGGTAGTTAATGGGTGGCATTTCACCCTCTCTTTGCCTTGGGGAATTCCAAAATTAATGCTCTACCTCCCGTGTCCCTTTGGAATTCCAGTGTTAAGGTGATTCCATTCAATTGCATTGCGCATCCTTTCGGCGCATCATTTATTGTGTAATTAGCACGCGCACGTTCGGAACTTGATAGGTTTTCTATGGAAGCTGAGCTGTTCAGAGAAATAAATGGTCGTTTTCTCCCAAACGAACTCGGTGACCCCACTTTTTTATTCCATTTATTTAAGGAAAATACGACTTTACATGATATATTCAAATTTGAAGAATTTTTCATTATTCAATTTTGAAATATTCCGGTTGACTCACTGTTACAGTCAGATTTTAGGCGTTTCACTGGAACTGTGCAGATGCTCGATTTGCCTATTATTTCAAATTAGTTTCATTGTTATGGCAATTTTAAGACGTTTTACTGTAACATTGTACTTCCCTAAGAATAATGCTTATATTTCATTGCCAGTTATAACTTTGTTGAAGTAATGGGTGTCTCTAGTACAAGGTTAGGTTTTTTTAATATTGCTGTCTAAACATAGCAAAGCACCTATATACTACAGCCCCATAGCGTGAAATCAGACACAGTGACCCCCTCTTTTTATTTTATTTTTTTAATGTACTAGGTGTAATTAGTAACTCTGCAAAGTTTCAACAAATTCTCATCACAACTTCTTTTTCGATGGAATCACCTTAAACACCTCCACATCCCCTTTGGAATTCTAGCACAAAAGACATCTCCCTTGCCCTCAGAATTTCGAGATGCTACCCGAGATAGGTATGGATATTTTCTGGGCTTTATGATGGGTACATTAAGGCTGATTCTGAAGGTACAACTTTGGTATATGCAATGTACTGACGAATGAACTAATGACACTGGTGCTTTTGTGTAAATTAAAAATACAACTTGCTCGTGGTTGTCTTGTGGGAGATAAGAAATGTAGAATTTTGAAACATGTTTCAAAACCCTTAAATAATTGTGCGAGTAGTGCACACCACAAAAATAACCTATGAATCGACAGGTGTAAGAAAAAGGTTGCACTGTCTAAATCGGCCTTTAGCCCCCGGGTTTTGCCAGTTTGGCCAAAACAGGAGTTAAGATTTACCAGTAAGGTCTGAGATGGTATCAAAATGACACACGTTGCTCTGAATAGTGTAAGGGTTTAGAGTTCCAAGTGACATATTTACTCTCAGGAGTACACCTCCCCAGAGATGTTTATAATTTATTCCTACACGTAGATATTATGTAACATCAGACCCACCATAAGACAGTGTTTTGCTACACGTACCTGAAACAAGCTGCTCAAAGGAAGAACCTTCTAAAACATTCAGCTCAAAAAAGAGCTGTAATTCTCTCAGCAGCGTGTTTTTATCTTAAATTTAGAACTCTATGTTCTGTAGAGTCTTTCACTTAAACTCAAATGCTCATCTCTTTTTTCACTACATTTAGTTGTGAATTTACCAGTTGTACAACGTATGACTTAATGACTACCTAATATGAACAACAATTTTAATGCTAACTGTTTTCTTTCAAAAAATTACCTTAACTTGTTAATTTTTTCTTGCATAATTTTCATTACAATAACTTCCAAGTCTTCTCTCTCCACTTATCCATATTTTTTATGAGAAACACATCTGCCTTGCATTGGTCCACTGATTGCACAACCATGTCAGCCAACCTTGGCGCGGCCTCAGTATCTGTTTGTCCAGATAATTGCGCGTTTGTTTCTGTCACAGCTGATAATGCTGGAGCCATCAGGGTGCCACGCACACACGACTACTGAAGAACTGTTGACAGAAATACCAGAACTGATACAGGACCCAAAGATTTTTAAGAGAAGAATCTTTGCTTTGCATTGTTTCTCTTTATCTCTAGGAGGCGTTTCAATGGGTATCACCAAAACCATCAGGGTAACCTGACAAAAATCTAGGGTTTACTCTAAATCCATTCCAGGGGAGTGGTAATATTTGTAATAGTCTTGGTTGTTTCATGATTATAAAACTACTAGACTGCGAGTAGTCTCTAATTTTGGCAATGATGGCAATTTGTGGTAATCGCCATAGCCAAAAATAATTAGAGACTACTCGCAGTCAGTCTATAAAACTACATGTGTGTCATGTGGGTTACCTGCACCCCAAATGCAACTTTTTTTTTACCATAAGGCATTTAAAAAAAAAGAAAAGCACTGGGCTACAGGTGGCCCGCAACAACCCCAGCTTAATGAGGTTTTGGCAACGTGAAACAGCTAAGGGTATTTACTATTCCTCCCTGGGTGGGATGCAAATCCAACACTGCATAATACTCCTAGTATCTGCTAGGTTCCTAAATAGGGAGGATTATATCAGAACTTTACACTTTTCATCAGTCATGCAACACACCTCAGGTTGCCTTTTTCAACAGAAAGGAATTTATTTTGTGAATATTTGTGAGTAAGTCTAGAAAGATCAGATGCCTCAACCCAACTCAGCTCAGATCATGCATCAGTTGGCTGCAAAGAAGTCAATTGTGAAGCTTTTCCAACCAGCCCAACCTTGAGCAGCTCTAGTTGGTTCTTATAGGGTGTTGACTATCATTAGACTGTAATAAGTTTTGACACAACTTACGTGTGCTCTTTTAAAATTTTGTCTAGTTTTGCTGTCAAACGGTCCCATACAAAGATGCTGCCATCTTGAGAGCCACAAATCACAAACTGACCATCAGGACTGAGGAGGCACAAAGAAGTACAAAATAAACTAATTTTAAGTAGTTGCCTTCTGTCAGCTTTAAAGCTAATCTTTTCTTGTTCAAGGAGAAGTTGTTAATGGAGAAGTTTAAGAAAAGCCAGCTAGGAGCATGTAACCCAGCTGTCCTATCCTACCTGATCCTCCCAGGGTAAAACAAATTTTAGTGACACTCGAGACATGTCAAGTCCATGCGATGTAAAGCGGGTGTTAATTGGGTGAGAGTTTCTTTGTCTGAGTAAAAGTCAGAAGTCCAGGGCAAGTTGCTCATGAAAAAAGGAAGAAAAAGGGTTTTACTAGAGCCAGTCATCACCATATCATTTTGTGATCGCCGGCTCAAAAATAAAAAGTAAATTATATGATTGTAAGTAGTTACCTGAAGGATGCCCTCGTGTAATCCACAGCAACCTTGAAACCGTCAGCACTAAACAAAAACAATGTAAATTAATTAGCAAAGTGCGCTATACATTTTTGGAATATTTTCTTTGCCATCCTCTGGAAGACAATGACATGAAATGACCAAATTCAAAGTTTTAAGAGAACGTGAACACAGGACAGTGAATTTTTTCTATTTTTGACTTGAATGGTGTCGTTACCAATTCAGTTCCCGAATAGTTCAGTCACTTTGGAATTAAATCATGAGGTAGCTCAAGCAACAAGAATTTCTGTTTTGAAGTGCTGACCATCATCATCATGACTGCTTATATTAAGCCCCCTAATATTACTCCCTACTTTGAGGTTCACTGTTATCTTAGCTTAAGGATGGTGCCTCCTAATACAGATGTATTTTTGCAAAGGTTATGACCGTGGGGAAAAAGTAGACCTTAGCAAGGGTTATTGGAATCCAAAAAGAAAAATGTGGGTAACCACGCATTTTTCAGAGATAATTATAAGCAACCATAATTCTAAAAAGCGTTAAAATACAAAGAATGTATAGCGATTTCTTTCCAAATTAAAGCTCAATTATCTCTGAAAAATGTGTGGTTACCCCCAATTTTCTTTTAGGATTCTGATAGCCCTTGCTAAGATCTGCTTTTTCCACATAGTCATAAGCCGCACAAAAATATTGTTATATTAGTAGGCAAATTCCTTAAGAAACCCGAATATCCCAAGATGCGCAGAACGTATGCGCAGTAACAAAAGGAGGCACCATCCTTAAGCTCTCAATTTTTATTACAATGAAAACCTTGGACCTCTGTCAACACTGAAATGTGTCAATCACAACCCAACATGAAATTTTTAGCCAGTGTACATAAATGTATATCACATATCAATTATTTGATTTTAAAAAATTATGATCTAACACTCGCAAAAATAAACGTCCATGACACCCACCTACACGTTGACATGACCTGATTCATTCTCAAGTCCAGCAACTTAACTGTGTCATCTCTTGCACTTGCTAGCATGTAGTTCATGTCTGCCAGGCAATTAAATGTGTCTCATTAAATATTATTGAATTTCTGTAAGAAACCACTTGTAAATTAACCACATTCATGAAATTCCATTTGAGTCACTTAAACAGTCACTTAACCTTGAGAAAGATCTAGTGATGTTATTTTCCCCTGAAGTGTTATCTCTCCAACGCTTGACTGATTATCAGTTCTGGAAAAAGAAGAAGACAAAAAAGTGAAATTAACCTATTAACTTGTTGGTCCATTTGGCACAAGATTTGTGCTTTACCGGGTGACTTTTCTGGGGACAAATGAGAGTACGATTTGATAATATTAGATACAGCTGTAAGCTTAAAAAGAGATGCCTGCGTTCTTGAACAGTCAAGAAGCCGAAAAATTTGTGGGACTTTGAGATAGTTCAGTGTATATTACTGTCCAACTATGCATATTCCAAAAGAAAGAGGATTTTGCCATTGTCTTCAAATTGTCAGTTCCAGAAAATATCCACACCATCCCATGGAAGGTTATTGGAAATTCAAAGGGGGTGGTGGTTGGGGGGGGGGGAGGGCAATCTCAAAGGCCATCATTTTTCAAGGCAAGCATAGAGCTAGCATGGAATTTCTGGAGGGTGGGGAGGTAATCTACATAACATAATATGTAGATTCCAACGAATGGAAATGTCTCTCACCTTACATCCCAGAATCTTACAGTCTTGTCTAAATGCCCACTGGCTACCTGTGATCTGAATATGAAACAATATTATTACACCACAATAAACTTGATTTGAAATTTGATAGGGAAGCAGACAAACAACATACAGTATTAGCTGATACAGTGCTTGAAGGTTAAATCAGTCTAAAAATTCATAACAATTTTAACTGGTGTCTTTCATTCAAAATTTTACACATTGTACATACTAGTAAGAGCTCTTCCTCCACTCTCCCCGTAATAAAAAAAAAATCAAATTATGAGTGGTTGTCAGTAAATTAATCATCTACTGATGGTATCTTTGTAAATTATTAATTAATAACACTAATCCTTACCCAATTCCCTCATTGATTACAATATCATTACAACTTGAGCCAGCAAATATTGTTCTTGTACCTAAAAGGAACAGAGAAATTTATTGCATTACAATTTAATAATATAAAGATATTAAGCTACTTTTCAGTTATTAAATATCACTGTACTCACACTGTCTGCTTCGAAGGTCCCAGATTTTTAATGTTCTGTCATGACCTCCAGACACAACTTTTGTTGCTCCTCCATAGAATTTTGCAGTCATTACTTTTTGGGAGTGACCTGTGAGTGTGTGCTGCAAAAAAAAAAAAAAAAAGAAGACATTAATTTCAAACCAAGTGACTTGTCCAGCAGACAGTCATTGTGTTGGTGCAGAAAATATCCATACTCTTCCCACCCCTACCCCTCTGGAAATTCCAGTACCCTCCTCCTCGGAATTTCCAATGACCCTCTGTGGTGGTGGTAAGGTTACTTTCTGGAACCCCACATTACGTTTTAATGGTTGCATTAAATACAACAAGAAAAGCCCCAGGGGCATTAACCCCGCCGTTGTTCTCTCTGCCCTTGGGGTCCAAAATATATTACGGCCACGTAAGATACAAGCTGAAGTGGTGTAAATTTTAAAAGTTGGTGATTTATCGTATTTTTTACGTGCTTGCAATGATAATATAAATCAAGACATGACCTGCCTAATCACCCTGTTTTAGCGTGCATGACGAAGAGTTATGAAATATTTTGATCGCAGCATGACTCGGCCTGGCCTCGTAGCTCAGTTGGTAGAGTGACGGTGTTCTAATCAGGAGGTCGTGGGTTCAAATCCCGCCGGGGTCAAAGATTTTTCTTTTATCTTGGTTCTCATTTCTAATTTCTTCTTTTAAGGCCTGTGGCCTGGGGGAAATTATGGAGGGCAGTATTGCTCACTTCTTGGCACTCATACATACACTTTACATCATAATATTGCTAAGTTCATAGCGATCGCGAGTTCGCACCAGCTTTCAAACTAAAGCTCGCTAGTACATTCGTCCTTGCTCTCGTCGAAGAAAAGTTAAGTCCATTGAATTCCTTGTACCTTTCTACACAACTTTCCTTAAAGATTTTGGCAAAGCAAAGCAAAACTGCCAAAAAAATGCTTCCATTTGACTGTTGAATTATTTAACTTGGCGAAAGCAAGGGACTTCCCCGAATCAGCTTCTGTGTTTCAGCGATGTAATGTTTACGTGCCAGGGCAAGTTAGGCGAATTCATGCCAGCTTCAAAGCTCGCTAGCACCTTCGTTCTCGCTTTCATCGAAGGGGTTTTTATGCCATTAAATCGCCAGTAATTTTCTACACCAACTATCATGAAAATTCTGGCAAATAAACTCTAAACGAACGAAAATTACCAGCAAGTATTGTTTTGACCGAGCGAAGGTCTGGGGCAAGCGACCACCAAAAAAAAAAACAAAACAAGAAAAGCCCTGGGGGCATTGGACCCCGCCGTTTTCCCCCTCCCCTCGGGGTGCAAATTTATTACGGTCACTCAAGATATGTGCCCAAGTGGTATAAAGTTTTGAAGTTGGTGATTTTTCTAACGTGTGACGTGTGTGCTGCCCCCCACCCTTCCCACGTCTTTTCTGCACCCTTCTCCTTGTGATAACATGAATCCCTAATAGTGTCAACACTTTTCCCATCCCTCATTTCTTGGTCATTCACCCGTTCCAGCACTCTCGAAAAAAGAACGTGATGAAATAGCTTGACCATAGCGTGACTCAATTCATTTTTTTTTAACGAACTGACATCTCAGCGTAATTCTAAATTTATTGATAAAGAAAAATAATCCTAAAATCTAAAGGGAACGGTTATCTACCAAAAAAAGAAATGTACAAGTCTACTTTTAGGCCACAATTCGATGAATGATTACTTTTCCCATCCCTCATTTCTTGGTCATTCATCGGTTCCAGCAATCTCGAAAAAAGAATGTGATGAAATAGTTTGACCATAGCGTGACTCAATTCATCTTTTTTTTTTTTACGAACTGACATCTCAGCGTAATTCTAAATTTATTGATAAAGAAAATAATCCTAAAATCTAAAGGGAACGGTTATCTACCGAAAAAAGAAATGTACAAGTCTACTTTTAGGCCACGATTCCATGAATGATTTGGCGAAAGGAAGGGACTTTCCCAAATCGGCTTCTATGTTTCAGTGATATAATGTTTACGTGCCAGGGCAAGTTAGGCGAATTCATGCCAGCTTCAAAGTTCGCTAGCACCTTCGTCCTTGCTCTCAGCAAAGAGAAGTCAACTCCATCAAATGTCTTGTACTTTTCTACACAACCTTCCCTAAAGATTTTGGCGAAGCAAAGTAAAACTGCCAAAAAAATGCTTGCATGTCACTGTTGAATTATTCAACTTGGCGAAAGCAAGAGACTTCCCCGAATCGGCTTCTGTGTTTCAGTGATGTAATGTTTATGTGCCAGGGCAAGTTAGGCGAATTCATGCCAGCTTCAAAGCTCGCTAGCACCTTCGTTCTTGCTTTCATCGAAGGGGTTTTTATGCCATTAAATCGCCAGTAATTTTCTACACCAACGTTCATGAAAATTCTGGAAAATAAACAAGAAACGAACGAAGATTACCCGCAAGTATTGTTTTGACCGAGCGGAGGTCTGGGGCAAGTGACCACGACAAAAAAAAAACAAAAAAAAAACCGGTATTACTAGACCCCATCCTGACGGCGGGGTAACAAAAAAAAACGGGTATTACTAGACCCCGTCCTGACGGCGGGGTAACAAGAAATTCGAGCAGTAATGTTGCTATGTGCCATCAAACCGTCATTATCTGATTACCCTGACTTTTCTCTGTGGTTCTGATTTCTAAATTGATATCAGTAAGTCGTCTTTACAAAAGCATTTGAACAAAACAAGGCAAGTACTTGTAGTTCCTTCAAATTCCTTCAAAACAGCTTGGTTTTCTTCACGTTGCCTCATGAAAATTTATTTAAAAAATATGATCACAAAAGAAAAATATGTCTTGAAAGCATGTGGTTACTTTTTAATTTTAGTCTGTGAATGGAGAATAACCAGATATGAGAATAACCAGGTATGATTGCTCACCTAATTGTTGCTTGACGATGTGTTCAAGCTCAATTTATGTCTTAGACTAAATCCTATTTTAATTTATACTATAAAATTTCCTGATCCATTCTCTCCAGTTTTGTTTAGTTGCCACTTTAATGCATATTTTGTGACACATCATCATCATCATCATCATCATCATCATCATCATCATCATCATCATTATTGCCTTTACAACAACGACAACATCATCATCATTTTCTTTAATTATTCAGACCACTGACTTGCAGGAGTCCCAGTGAGTCTGAATAATTGAGGTTTGACTGTAATCATAAACTCTGACAGATGGTAACAACCCAAATTCCTCACTCACCCGTAATCTTTGATCTGCAAGAGTCCATACTCTACAGGCACAGTCATGGGATGCTGCTAAAATAAGTTTTTCCTGAAAATAAATTAACAGAAAAAAATTAAACCTTTGCGTCATACACTACCGGTATGTGCGAAAAAGTGCTAGTATGAGTGAATAAATGGTGATCTGTCCAAGTGCAAGGGTCCTCATGGCACAATGTAGGAGTACACAGTAGATCCTCCTTTTTTTGGGGGGGAGGTATAAATCCCACTTCCTAACCTAATTTTCTTCCAAGTCCCATTTCCCAATTCTGATTTTCTCAAAATCCCATTCACAGTTGTTGTAGCAGTTTCCATCAGCAAACTCCCAGTCCCGGCCCAGTGCTTTGAATCCCACTTCCCAGTGCAAAAAAGAGGCAAAGGTAAGTTCCCATTTTGCCCCTTCCAGGACGCCCAAGTGCCACTGATTGAAGACTAAGCACCCCTATAGTGGCTTGCCATATGTAAATACCCAGAATAGCTGCAGCTGTGATCTCATAATAACAATAATAATAATAACTGTCTCGCTAATTACCCTCGCAAGTACAGCAAGGTCAAAAGCATATATAGGCACCTTCTGGCAGCCACTGTACGGTCCATGCATGACCTTGGGGCACAGCCAACAGCCAGCTCAAATAAGCTGAGCGTGGGTTTTTGCTGAGGGAGGAAAACTGGAGACCCCGGAGAAAAACCCTCCAGGCAGGGTTGAGAACCAGCACAAACTCAGCCCACATATGAAGCTGGGTCTGGGAATCGAACCCGGGCCACACTGGCGGGAAGCAAGTGCTCTCATCACTACGCCATCCCTGCTCCCCTCATGGTTTACACTACACTTCCTGACACTAGCCCTGTTGACTGGACTCGTATGGCAGGCAGGGTTCTAATCCCCAACATAAACAGATGGTTTGTTTCCAAAAAATATGCATATGAATTATATCTTAGGAAACAAAATTAATGTACATAAACCTGTCAGTAGCATTTATAGGGGATCTCACCTGGGGATCAAATTCTACAGACATGATTCCAGCATTGCTACCATGCATTATACCCTTTGATGTGTAGTTTCCTGTAAAGTACAAACAAACATGTGTATAATACAATTAAGTGTGACCAAAAGTTCCTTGGACTCCAGTATTTGATAAACTTGAATAATTTAAACTATCGACATGCTTATATCCACTCTTGTAAATTAGACTCCTGCTATCTCGAAAATGCAAAGGAAATCAAAAGTTTTTCGTGATAAGAGAGCTAGAGATACCAACAGTAAATGAGTGAGCAACATCACGATCAACCAAGGTAAAGAAGGTTCATTTTGAGATAGTGGGGATTCGAAGAAGTGGGGTCTACTAGAATTATCATAAATCCTACCATTTACTTGTTCCCAGATTTTCACTTTTCTGTCTGCTCCTCCTGTTGCAAACAGTCTACCTGCTACGCTAAATCTTGCTGCATTTACTTCACCATCATGAGCATCCTACGAAGAATTGTTCAAATGCATTATTATCGTGGCTACAGTAGTTGAGCAAGTATTGTGCAAGCATGGTTGTCTATATGCAATGGAACAAAATTTAAGGTGATGGTAATGCGTAAGCCTGGTAATTAACTTTGAGAGATGTATTTATCAGTCAGTGACACATGCACACTAGGAAAAAAGAGAATTATCCAAGTTCTCCCAACAGAAGTCGAACCTATGACCTTGCAATTACTCGTCCGGATGCTTTACAACTGAGCTACATGTATAGCAACTACATTATACAGCAGCAAGCAGGATTTTTGTCACATGATATGAACGTTGTTTGATAAGCTAGCTCCCACAAGTCTCCAACAGCTCACTGGTTGTAGAACATTCAGAGTATATAGTACTCAGAAGGTCATACGTTTGTACACTGGAATTCCCCCCTAGATGCACCTATTCTGAAGAATGGGAGTTCATTAGCCTTATCTCTGCCATCACATTGTATCTTTAGACAAGAAACGTTGGTTCACATCCAGGTGGACCAATCGTTACAGTAACCAAACAAAATGTGTGTGTGTGTGCGTGTGTGTGTTGGAGGGGGGTATTCCATCAGGGGGAAGTAGCAATGCTAAATTCACGCTATAAAAAGTGGTTAAGACACAGGCATGTGGTCTCCTTTGGTCTAAGTGGGACTCTATCTTACTAGTATCATGGCTAGGTAAGTCTGAAGCTGATAAAATTCCAAAATGGTCTTACAGAATCTTATTTAAGTTCACATAGGATCCTTCAGGATCATGTTCACTTGAAGGATCCCACGGAATCCTATACAATCTTAAACAGGATCTTGTACAGGGTCCTGTATGATCTTACAAGATCCTGAATGGGATTCTATAGGATCTTAATTGTAAATCATGCTTAGAATTACTGCCATTTAGGATCTTGTTTAGCATCCTGGGTAGGATCCTTGAGGACCTTATATCCTGATTTTGAAGGATCTTGTGAAGGATTTCTTTTTTTAGGGAGTGAACAAGATTACAGAATGTACTTACAAACTTTTTCTCAGGATATGAAGGCACAGATATTATAGCGCAGAAAGGAACCATTGGTCCTGCACTATCAAAACTGAAAATAAAGCAAAGTAATAAAACCATTAATTTTCAGGTTTTTTGAACAAGCTGTACCATGTTGGAAGTCTTTCATATTTGGAAGACAGTGATAATTTAATATTTTAACATTTTTATTCTGATTCTTGTATCACTTAGAACAAAACCTGTTTACGTGATCAGCATATTTATATTTGATCTTTACAATTCAGTACATTTACAGTTTACTTATATTTGGATGCTTACGTCGGTATAGTCACATGCTCTCTTGTTGCTTCATAAAGATCCTTTTGTAGCTTTTGCTGTCGTATTCTAAGGAAAAATGAGAGACAACATTGGAGTCTTACAATTTGTATACCATTAAACTTACATTGGTAATTCTACATGTACTTTTTCTGTGATGAATAAAACTAAATAATAAAACCAAAGGTCATGTGTTTGACTCCTATTGGCAGGACTGAACAAATTGACTTGAGAACAATTCTCTGTCAAATTCATTTCAGACAGCCATAACCCCACTTATCATTTACCTTCATCACATTATTGACACTGTTGACATCACTGAGCCTGGTAGTATTGCAGGCCTGTGCTACATTTGAACCTAGATGTATGTCCTTGCTCACCATGAGAATTCCCCCATACTCAACTGGAACATGTGGTACACTGTAGGTCATGGGTTCAACTCCCATTGGGAGTACTCAAAAAGTTTTTCTCTGTGTATTAATTTGTCTTGAAAACACTACGGCTGCAACGATATACCGATGCATCGGTGAACCACGATATTTTTTAAATTAATGTCACTGTTCCTGAGGAACGTAGCGCAACTGCAATAGGCTATAAATATGCGCGTGACACGCGAAACAAAGTAAAACACTCTCAGGATGCCGATATTGAGGGGAACACTGCCCTGCAGTTGGTTAGTCTATGCGACTTCCGATTTGCGTGACAAAAACACCTCACTTATCTCCCCAGTACTACGAGCTGAATGCTAGACAGCACGTGCTGGATCGGACAAGAGTATTGGTTAGCAGGTGATGCATAAAGGCAACGAAGCCGACAAGCTTGGGGGAAGTCGCTGCGCAGACTTAACCGCACCATGCAGGAGTGACCCTAGTTTATTTAAGCACAAATAACATAGCCAACCCATCTCCAAAGGGAGGGAGGGAAGGAGGGAAAATTTTTTGCTAAATTGACAAAACACTGGCTGCACTGCACAAGAGAATTACAAATTGAACCTTGAACAGGTTGCTTAATAAGCTTTTATATCTAGACAGTGTCTGCTAACGTAGCCAGTAGTTAAGGCTGTACTATACAACAGCTTGGCCTTACACGTGTACTATCTTAGTTATGAATAGGTCCTTAATGCTATCGACCAATGCAATAAAACGTACAAAAGTGCTAACTAGAAACAAAGCCATAATGTTGTAGGTCTAGCTACAACAGAGCTATTGATTTTAGTGACCTTGGGATCCCAACTGCATAGTAGTTCTATTGATAGCGAACGCGCCATGAAAGGCTCACTGCGAATGAGTGTCATGTTCCATTAACAATATTTTACTGATCTAACAGTAAAATCTTATACGATACGAATGTTGATATTTAAATAAGATATCGTGATATTACGGTATGATACCATTAACATGCTACATCAACAAATTTGGGAAATCACTGTCTTTAATATTCCTTACCCGAGCTCTGCATTTTAGTCCTTGTAAGGCGACTTGATGTTGTGTTACTACTGCGTTAAATTTGTTATTATAGAAATAGATTATTTCAAAGTAGTGTAAGTTGTTGGTAACTAGTTTTGTCGCGCACAGTTATGTATTGTATCGTGTGTCGTATCATGGCCCTTGTAACGAGGTATGTATTGTATCGTACAAAAATGTACCGTTGTAGCCCTAGAAAACACTTCTTCCTCTATTTCTTTTCTTCCAGTTGCCCCTCACGCTGAACCAAAGGGCAGGGTGAAAAGTGGACTGCAAGTCTCATTTGTGGGCAGAAAAAAAAATTAAGGAGCACTCCAAGCTTAAACCAGTCTTTGCAAGCACCACAAATTTTGTGTGCAAACATTGAGATAATTTTAATTATAAACATACATGCACATTTTTTCCATGAGGACTAAATTTATGAGGATTTAACAACACAACAGCACCAAACGATGATCACCACAGACTATAATGAATTTTTTGCAATTTTAAAGTGGTACTGTGATCAAAAAATCACTTTTATTTTTTCTTCGGATTTGGAAACTATGTTTGTTAAACACTCCCCCAGCGAAATTATAAGCGTTGATTTTGAGAAGAAGACCGTTAATTTAAACTGCAATTTTCCGGTTTAATGGTCCACCATTATTACACCAGAAAGGATACAATGACATCATACACTCAAGAGCTGTAAAATGTAGTGTGTGAACGCGGCTTACAAATTATGCAAAACACGAGTTTGAGAGTGTGAAAGCTCAAAACTCCCGTGCTGCATACTAAATAAGGCACTTTCACACACACTGCATTCTACAGCTCTCGAGTGTATGACGTCATTGTATCCTTTCTGGTGTAATAATGGCGGACCATTAAAACGGAAAATTGCAGTTTAAATTAACGGTCTTCTTCTCAAAATTAAGGCTTATAATTTCGCTTGGGGCGTGTTTAATAAACATAGTTTCGAAATCTGAAGAAAAAATAAAGTGATTTTTTGATCATAGTACCACTTTAAGTCTCCAGGTAAGAAAAAGAAACAAATTTTCAGGGTTTAGTACACAAACTCTGCAATAAATGCAAAACCTTGTCAAGTTTAGATTGTTCTGCTTTACAGCTAGGCCAAAACCAAACCCTTGCACTCAGAGGGCCCTTCAATCTATTGAAAAATTAACAAACAAACAAAAACATTCACCTTGACTGGTTTTCATTCTGAGCATTTATTTCATCTGCTGCTTGTGCTTTTTGTTTCATCCACCTTGCAATCTTTGAAAACAATTTGACACACTATTATTAATGGTTTTAATAATGATGATGCCAGCAGCAAAAAGGTACATTAAATCAGCCTCACAACAGGTGAATAAATCAATAGCAGCAAACTGTTCTGAAGCCTGACAAATGTGGAGGGGGGGGGTAACCCTGTGATGGACTACAGCTGTGATGTCCCATCCAGGGGGGAGCAGTAACGCTCCTAAGAGCTTCATGCTACGGAAACTGCCCTGGGAACTTAGGAACTGGCCTTGATGAACCATTCAATTCTTTTGATTCATTCGACAAGACACAGACTCTTAGTAATTTAGTAAAAAAGTTTCAAACAAAACGATTGACCAAATGCTATTTTTTACTCACTGTAACAAGAAGCATAATTTGTGTGTTTAGTTTTTCTTCACAGTCTGTACACTAAAAATGACCTTGCAATTATATTGGAAATATTGTTTACACTGTTTACATTATATGCCTACCAGGTCTTGATTTTCTTCTTGAACTTTTCTATGTTTTTCTTCTATTGCTGTGTAAGCCAGCTGTAGTGCCTGTAATTCATCTTTTACCATCTAAAATAATAAAATGATAGATTTACTATTACAGGTTTCAGAAAATAAGGGTTGGCAGTTAAAACATAAAGATTCAACCTTTTTAAGAGGTCCCATTAGTGTGTCTATGCATGTCCACCATTTGGATTTCAAAACTTATGTCTCAATTTAGGGCAGTTACCGTGGCGTATTTCCTGTCAGAATTTTGTTCAGTGGACCCTTGCTTTCTGTCCCATCACATTTTCATAGCTGCAGTCTTGTCAATTGTTGCCATTTTTTTTAATTGTTCTTTTTACCAATTTCAACGCGTGGCACTTGTCAGATTTTACCCTAATGCTAAGAAAGAGCAATTTGGTCAAGCACCCAGGAAGATCTCCAGGTTACTTGTTGGAATGTTTGAACCACGTACATTCATGACTAGACAGATCATTTCATTCTTAATAATAATAGCAATTAATAATAATAATAACAATAATAATAACAACAACAATAATAATAATAATAATAACAATAATAATAATAATAATAATAATAATAAAAAATAATAATAATAATGAACCAGCCAACCACCCAATGCTATAAAGATGAAACAGATAGTAAGTACACGGTGAAAAAATTCTCGGAAAAAATTCCGAGCCCCCAGTTTTTTCACTGTGCACTTACTATCTGTTTCATCTTTATAGCATTGGGTGGTTGGCTGGTTCACTAAATCTCTAAGTGTACACAACACTTATTTAATGTGCTTGTGAGATGCAGGTAATTTAGTGAGTTGCTTATGATTAGTGTCCAGTGTACTCGCGAGATGCGATGTCCTGAGACTTAACCCCCAGCCTGCGGCCTGCTCACCATATGAGTCACTATAGCTCAGTGGTTAGAGCATCCAACTGGTAACTGGAAGGTCGTGGGTTCGATTCCTACTGGGGGCTCGGAATTTTTTTTCCGAGAATTTTTTCACTGTGTACTTACTATCTGTTTCATCTTAATAATAATAATAACAGAAAAATAAAATAAAACATAAAAAAAAATGGGAAAAAGTATAGAAAAATAAAAAATAATAATAGAAAAAAAAGGCCGATGCATTCAGCTAAATCACCTGACCTGACAAGTTGCATCTAATTCAATGATTGTCTGCTGAAGGCTTTGACTCTCTTTTTCAAGTGATTCTTTATAGAGGGTTAAATCTTGCAACCTACAAAAAAAGGACAAAAAAGCTTATGAAGTCATTATCCTTTTATTTAATGACTGTGTGTTTATAGGCCACTAGTGGTCATAAAGGACCTTATTTACAGGGTTCTAAAGAATCATTGTGTCTCAGTTCAGCAAATGAATAAAGGAATTAGTTTCTAAAGAACCTGTGATACCAGCGGGAATGTGAAACAAAAAATTGAATTTATCAACTGGGTTGATAAGGTAAACAGGCCACCATAAAGGGATTCAAAAGCTGATGCCTTGCACTGACAGAAGGCTAATGCTTGAAATGTCACATGGTGCCCAGTTTACCTTTGTTATCAACCCAGTTTATGAATCCAAATTTCGGTGCCTCCGTTGATAATCTATGTTAATCCTCAGATGTACAAGGCCTGGTGGGGAGGCCACACACTATCAGGTTTTCCTTTATTTTTTGAACAGGGTTTTTTTGTAAGCAACTGCTGTTTCTCACTTAAATTTTCTTGGGCATATTTTGACCATTTTTGGTCAGAATTGGTTGTTATCTAATGGTTATGAGATATGAGAGACAGCGAGGCCGAGTGGTTAGGGCACCAAACTTGAAATCTGGAGGTCCCGGGCTCAATTCCCGCTCTAAGCACTAGCTGGAGTTGTTCTCGGTAGCCACGAGTTCAACTCCTCGGCCATGCTTGTAAATAGCCAACTGGGCTGCCTCCCCGCCAGTTGGGGTTCTTAAAAGCTGTTATGTTCATTTAGATTATTTATTTCATTGTCCCGGAGAAGCCCCTCATGGGGAGGGTCAATTAAATAATAATTATTATTATATAATTATGTCATAGGTGGTATGAGATCAAGCCATTTTGAATAAAAATACTTGTTTTCACTTTTTTGGTAAAAAATACAGAATGTCAACAAAAAACAGCAAAGTTTTCAACTATATCACACACTCAGGTGCACTGCTATTTTAAGGATAATTAGCTGTTAATGACTGCGAATTTGGTGGTACAAGAGGACACATTTTGTTTAATAATAATTCTCTGTAAACTTGATGGTTATCTTTCTTCTATTCATCTAATGTATATGCTTCACAATGTACCACAACTGCTACGAGGATATAGAGTAAAAGACAACTTACTGTCCTTCCTTAGCGCTTAGTTGCTGCTCCTTTTGTTCCTTTATTTCCTTTAGTTCATGTTCCCTAAGTCGTAATGAATTGTTGAGCTCCAGTAACATCTGTGCATTCTGATGATAGATAAACCAATAACCTCATATTATTTTTTCTCAGTGCGTGAGTGGGCGGTATCCTCCAAATCCTGCATTCTGATTGGTTCTGGGAGCCGGCAGAATTGTCCCCTCTCTGACCACGGTCATGGTAACCACACGAAAACCATTGAATGAAAATTGAGAAACAGCATACCGCGGTTGAACTCGGGAATTTTTTCATTTTTGGCTCAAAGATGCGAATGTTTTGTCAACTCACAATTTTTACGTGTGTTGTAAATGGAAAGTCTAACAATGAGGGGAATTATCTGCGTTGTAATACCTTCAAAAGGCGAGTACTCATTTTAATTTTTTGTAGCTTAGCATGGCGGTTCATGAGTTTGTTGTTGAATTCACTTTACACAGCAGTTTTAGTTTTTAAATTGCGACCGCCACAATGCCTTTTGACTCCAATATTTACTTTTAATTAATGACTTAGTTTTTTAGTTTTTTTCTCTTCGTTTATCGAAGTTCGGTATGTGTTCATTCAAGAAATTGTGCAGGCTTCAACTGGAAATTTGCTTTTTCACCTGCCGTAAATGAAGATAAACCTTAAAAGCCGGGGCACCGTTCGCTTTGGTTATAAGACTGCAGAGATCGCACTGAACGATTTCGCCAAATCATTTGTTTCTATCCAAAGAACCAGCACATACGTTTATAAGTACAATGCAAGACATAAAAAGAAAGTAATTAGGCTAAATGGAATGTTTTTAAAAATATATTCTCTTTCATTTTTTACGCAAGGGCAATTTAGCTTAAACCTGTCCTAACGTTTGAGTACTTTGGTTTCGTGTTTAGTAAGCCAAAGCTTAATTATAAGTTTTTAATTGGGTTGTTAATCCTTATGCCGGCTACGATTTTCCATGTGCATGTCTGTTCTTGAAAAACAACCTTTTCCGTGTTGATAGCCAAGGGTAGTTTCTAGTTGAAAATATTAAACTTAAAAGTTTGAAGAGTTTATGATTATATTTGCTCCATTATTTCCTGCCACCTGACTCAGTGAAACTTACGCGCATTCTGACAACCTTTCAAGATTGACCTGCAAGCTAGCAAATGTTGGAAAAAAATAAATATGTTATTGACCTGCCTAGGTTGGTCCGTATAGGGAAAAACTGTGCCCTCAGTCTTGAGTATGGCCATTGGCCTGCGGCCTCGGGCCGTACTCAAGACCGCGGGCACAGTTTTTCCCTATACGAACCTCCTGGCCGGTAAATAACATATTACTTAACTGCTCCTTGTGTACCTAATTACAGGCATTGTGCTTTAATTTAAAACTGTGCCACAAGAAGCTAGACATTCAAAGACTAGCTCATATATAAGCTGTTCAACACAAATTTGTGATCTCAAAGTTGACTGAGACACATGAGTCCTGAAACAGGTCATGATCAGGAACAAACATCTGCAGTGGAAAAACAACCATGTTGGGCAAAAGCTGGAAGACGATAAAGCTGGGGGAAGAATTTGACAAATGGAAAGCTTCTGACATACGGAAAACTGAGTGAGTCAGAGCTTGAGTTTTAATTTGCAGAAGACAAGAAGTAGTGCAAGCTCAACTAAAGCATTCTAGACAAAACTAACATGCCAATGAACCTGACCACTGTGACCTGACGTCAGTAGAGTTCACGCAGGGGATTTTTTTGCGCAGTTCCGGCCACGTTCAAACTACTTCCTCAGTTTTGATGCAATGAAATTGAAATTTCACATGAGTATAGAACTTGTCATTCTCTAAAAAGTTACCTTTTCCTTTTTTCAAATTAAAGCATTTTTGGCGGGAAAATGATGTCATTCATTTGGCGCCAAAAATTGTTTTTAGTATTATGGTCTATTCAATGACAGTTTCTGAAAGAACGTGCCACGAGGATCTCAAAATTGAAAAAATGTCCAAAATATGTTGAGCCAATCAGAAGTTATAACACACTGAATTTTAAATTTCCCGCCATTTTGTTACTAAAAATAGAACAAATTAAAAATTCAGAGCACCATAACTTTAATTTGTAAAAGGGCTTCACAGAATATGTTTTATCACTTAAGTGAAGTCAGCTCCCTGTATAAAGATTGTTGTTGTTATTGTTGTTGTGGTTATTATTATTATTATTATTATTATTATTATTATTATAATTTATTAAAGACAAACAACACTGTTCTCACTCTACTTACAGTTCATATGATCACCTTACCTCTCCCTTTTGTCTGTGAAGCTCCGTCACCTCCTCTTGTAACTTGAAGAGTTTCTGTTCTAATGCAGCTACTTTTTCTGATCCACCCCCACCACCTCCACTTAAACTAAAAACAAGATTTAAAAAAGATTAATGAGCCTAATTTGAAGACTTTTTTGTTTGGAACTTGATCAGTTGGTTTACAGTACTGTGATGGACTAGCATCCCACCCAGGGGGGAGTGGCAATAATCTCAGATGCTTCATGCTACAGAAACCGAGTTAAGCTCCAGCCGAGTGGGTGTCCTGTGACTTGTATATGACCTCACCTTACTGTGTTGTACCCTATACAAGTGCCAATCGCAAAGAATTTTTTAACAGTTTTTGAAAACTTGTGACAACTCTCTGACAACTTCTTCATGGCTTCTGTGTCAAAAGGTCAACTAATGACAAAAAAAAAATTGTGAGAGGCAGAATTGTTATGCTTTATGTTTGCACTTTCAACTCCTACTCTCATAGTTCTTGAATGTGATTGGGCAAAGGAAATAGAAGCCATCAAAAAGTCATCAAGAAGATTCCAAAAGTTGTCAAAATGTTATGCTTAAAAAGTATTGTGAAGTGCTGCTTTGTCATTCTGTATGAAATATTGTATTCCAACAATGAATGTAGAAAATTCTACACACTCATCACTCAGAACATTGTACAGTCATACACAGGCAAGATTCTTCAGTTAATCAAGAAATCATAGCACAGTCCCGGCCCACACAGAAAAATTCCAACCTTGAACAATATAATATTGTAATATTTAGCTGACCCCACGCCATCAATCTTCGGCTTCGAAGGGTAGGCGTTACTGGTAAATAAATAATAAATAAATAACATAACGGACAAACAACTTAAAACCAGTGCTTAGTGATTAGATGGACATACCTTAATTCTTGAACACGTCCCTGAAGTTCAAGTTTTTCCTAGAGAATGAAAAAAGAAGAAAAAAGGAAAAAAAGATAGTAAGATTAGACAGTGTTGCTTGGATGTGCTCTAGCATATCGATTGGCAACCTTGTTCCCAGGGTCTCTCCAGGGGACGGGAAGAGGAGAGATACTGGTAATGAGGTTGATTGGTTACTGCATTTTGATATAATAAATGCTGGGGGGTAGCCCTGCTTTACACTAGCCTCCCATCCAGGGGAGAGTAGTAATACTCCTAGTCGCTTAAGACAGAAGCTGGAGTTGAGATTATTATTATCATTATTATTATTATGTGGATCACTTGTGACCTTTGCATCACTTTACCATACTTTGCTTTAGATGTTTTGTTGAAGTAGAGCTGTTATGTGGGCGTTGAGAACCATACCCACAAAATGGCAGATGAAGTTGGTTTCAATGGTCATAACATACTTTCTCCCTTCCCCCTCCCCACCATGTCACTACATGTAGTTTTGCAGTCAGATCACGCTTCTATGTCTTTTAATCACATTTTGATCACATTGTTTCATGTGATGGGCATGTTGGAATTTGACGGGCTTCCTGATTTAATTTCTCTACTGTTTCGTCAACAATTTTATTTTCTTTCTATCATATTCTATCCCACGCCAAAACATTTTTATCTGGTCTTCTGATTTGATTGAAGAATCAAGATGAAATTAGGAGGGTGGTTAGGGAAACATGTCAAATTCCTACATGCCTGTTGTATGAGATCACACGTCACATTAAGCCAGTGAAAATTTGGCTGTCAGACCGACTTCCATTTCAATTTCTTATTTGAAAAGGGTTCAATTTATTAAAATGAACAACAAAATCATTTTGCAATAATGAACTTCACATTTTCATTCTTGGCAGAACACTTTCTCATGTTTATAACTATAAAACCATTTCAATTAGTCATCGTATGGCTTTTCCCTGAGGATTTAGTGTCACTGGCTGACAATTCTGAAATCAAAAAGGGCCACTTCAAGGGACCCAAGAAACAGGAATTCCAACCTGTTGAAGTTGAGCAACTTGTATTTCCAGCTGAACCACTCTTGATTTTGCTGTATCTGCATTCTCAAATAACTTGTTGTCTGTTAGAGAATAAAATATGCAATGACTAAAAGCAATTTTGTTGTTGCATATTCCACTCCTGACAAAAATGAAAATTTGTGACTGAAAGAGATCCTTGCCACTTGATTTTAGCAAGGTCGAGAAAGCCTTTAAATCTTTCACCTTCACTTGTCAGTCACTAATAAATATCTCCCAGCTGGTTTCATAGAACACCTGGATAGAGCACTGTACCTGAATATTGCAAGGTCATGGGGTTCAGTTTATAATCCCTTTAAGCCCGAACATTTGCAGGCTTTCTTAGTAAATGAAGTTGCTAAAGTTACTGCAGGAATCTCTTTTACTTGTCATAATAACAACAACAACCAGTGGGCCCTGTGTCACTGTGGCCCACCAATCACAGTGCACGAATGTGACATTTTGAACCCTTTAATTAAAATACTTCCACTAGAATGATTGACAACCCGAAAAAACATCACCATAAATTGAATCTTGGACTTTTATAGTGTTTACACTAGCTTCCTCATAAAAACAAGGACGTAAGATTATCATATTATTTTGAAAATGAATTCTGCTGAAACAACTTACAAATTTCAATATTTTCCTGTTAGAATCTTTCACTTTCAATTTCCACGTAAGCTTTAAGCTTGTGTATTCCTTTAATAGATCTTCCAACATGTAGTAAGAACATCAAAAACAAAAGAAAAATGCACATCTTATGTTTATGGAATTGAGTTTACAACAAGACGTGAAATTGACAGCGAAACTGTTTACTTCCTATCTGTTTATGTACATGCGACATGTCATAGCACTATCACAAAACTCAGATTCCGTCTGCACTCCAAATAAATTTTTAAATACACTACTAGTTGGTCTGCTGCAAAGTTCCATAAACTTACCCGCAAAACAACTGATAAGATTCCGATCTGCATGATAACCTGAAGTAAACCTCAATTCTTAACTTATTTTTTGGCATCAGCAAAACGCTGCAAAGTGGATCCCTTGGCGAAATTTTCTTGGTTCAAAACTTTCCAACCCAACAAGAATACAAATAAGGTTTGGAATATTACTTACGTTCACCAATAATATCTTTGAAGCAGTACCATTCGCGATCTCTATTTTCAAGTCTCCTTACTAATATTTTCCTCCAACTGTCCCCCCGCGCCATCTTGTATGACTGGGGATGAATGTGCAGCTTCATCCGAGCGAGATATGGTAAAGAATTGTTACTGCGCCCGCTGCGAACTATCAGCGGTAATTTTGAAAAATCAATATGGCGGACAAATCTTGTCAACTTCTCGAAGGGAAAGAAGCTAGCGATTTTATTGCTGCTATGGATACGTTTATCTTTGACTGCGACGGTGAGTATATAAATTAGTTATGGTGCTACTTATGTGTGAGACTTTGAACAAATGAAGTGCAATATATATTTCGCCTTACCCAGGAGTACTTTGGAACGAGAAAGGTCCACTTGACGGAGCGGTAGAAGTGTTGCAAGAACTTCGGAAATTGGTAGGAATAATTTTCTCACTCAACAGTCTTAACGTGCAGCCATAGAGTTTGTTGTAACGGTTTAACACCTCATTCCGTTAACAACTGAGCTTAGCTTGAGAAAGAGCTCTATTACGTAACCGGAAAATGACGTCTGGTCGATCCGCATAGGAGGACGCCCGGGGGTGGGTGGGGGCACTCTGTGACTTTCTGGGGGTGTGTGTCCCTGGGAACCTAAATCCCTACCATGTTCAGCTGAATTTGGCTGAACATTCACCAAAAATCCCCACGTAGTGTCAATAGTAAGGGGGGAGAGGGGGGAATGGGAATTTAAACTTCCCACTTCACATACCCTTTAATCCTGGTCCCCGCCCTATATTTGTTGGCTCCCACCTCCTTGCCCTTTTTTCAATTACGAAATATTGTGCAATGTTGCATCAAATCCCCCGATTTCTCTTGCTTCCCGCCACATTAGGAATCCCGCTTTCTGTCCCCCCCCCACTCTCACCTCCCATACACTCCCACCCCCTGTCCCCCTCCACTCAATACCTCTCCTAGACCAGATTAATGCTCCTGTCTAGATGAATGACCATTTTCCCCATAAATGATACCCTATTCTTTACCCTATCACAGACTAAACTGTTTGAAAATCATACCCTTCAGAGCTGCACGTACCCTTATAGCTTATGTATGACAGTTCCTCCCCTATGCATGGGAGAACGATGGCAAGATTTCCATTCTGATGACATAATGGTACCGAGGATCTTGAGAGTGAAAGAGGTCAGGGGGTGAGAGGTGGATAAAACAAGGGACTGGGAACTAGGAGAGAAGGGGGTCAGAAATTCAGGATAAATGGCATTTCTCAGGTAGTGGAAACTTGGAGAAAAAATTTTGGAATTTTTTAGCCATATTCCTCTGACTTTGTTTCACAGTGATGACCTGACAAGTTCCATTTGTGTGTAGTTTAATTCCTACCCCCTTTCCCCCTATGGGCAAGTCCTGACACAGGGCTGGACAATTTTACAAGTAATACTGCCGCAAGGGTAGCTGGAGGGTGGGGATGTTAAATGTACCTGATGTGCTGGTGGTGAAGGGATGATTACAGTAGGAATTGAACCATGCACCAAAGATATTCCACAGACTAGTACCACAGTGTATTTGGAGAAATTAGTAATGTTAACAGCACTCTCCTGATTAATGCAGACAATTTGTTCCAAAATTTTAGCAGATCAAGGACAGGAGCTCCAGCCCAAGCAAATAAGGCCCAAAATGGCTGGAAGTTAGTTATATTAACCCTTTAAGCCCTAACAATGATAAAAAATGAATTCAAAATTCTCTTTACATTGTCACCACTTGTTTAAACATTCAAGAAATGAGAATAAAGGAAGTGATCACCAAGGATAAGATGTCTTGATATTTAGACAAATTCTCCCTACTAGTTCCATACGAAATGCATGGGGAAAAGTAAGGAGAATACAGATTTTTATATCAGGGCTTAAAGGGTTAAAGCACTTCCCCCCCCACAACCTTAAACAAGTCTGGATCCACAACAGAAATGAATGACTGTTTGGATTTTGTTTTAATACTCCCAGTGTTCTGTTCATTAATTTTTATTTTCTTCATTGTTTTTTCCTCTCAGGGGAAAAGGATTTTCTTTGTAACTAACAACAGCTCAAAGTCAAGAGCACAATATTTGAAAAAGTTTGAAAAGTTTGGAATTGAAGCTCGCAAGGTAAGGTCAATTTTCGTTTATTTAGATTTTCCAGAATTTCAGCTCCTGGATCTTAGCAGATGAATTCTTTAATTTCATCTCTTACAGTCATTCCAGGGAAAAGAGGGAATTATACTGGTGTTTTTAATATATCACAAATTTTTCTCTTTTATCATTTATACACAGGAGGAAATTTATGGCACTTCATATGCTGTTGCATATTACTTGAAGGAGATTCTCAAGTTTGATAAGAAAGTTTATACTGTTGGCACAACAGGAATGGTTGAGGAGCTGGATGAGCTGAAAATTCCCCATACTGGCTCTGGTGTAGGTTTCATATGTTAAGTTATTGTTAAGAATTGCACTAAATATTGTGAAAAAGATGGTTATTTTGTGGGGGGGGACAGGGGGGCGGGAGACCGGGAGAAAAGGGGGCGGGAGGTGTACGGGAGGCGGGAGAAGAGGGGGCGGGAAGCGGGATTCCCAAGGTGGCGGGAAGCGGGAGAAAAAGGGGAAAATTATGCAACATTGCGCAATATTTTGCAATCGAAACAATGCAAAGGGGCAGGAGCCAAAAAATACAGGGCGGGAACAGGGATTAAAGGGTACGGGAAGCGGGAGGTTTAAACCCCCCTGTCCACCCCCACTATTTTTCTTCCTGGTAGGTACAGCAACAATTAGGTGTAATGTCATTTGTCTGACATTGTACTCACTTGAGTTGTGGATTGTGGCATTTTGACTGCTTGCTTCTATATTTCTTCATAAGGTTATGAGTTTGACTGATTATGTGTCACCATGGTGATACAAATTTTGATGCATAACTGGTAAACCTCACTGGTTGATGAAGACTAACCCGTTAAGAGTCGAAACATGATTTATATCTCAAGTGTCTACATCATAAGAGAAACGATGTTATACGATATGATATTAAAAATTATAATAAATAATGTTTGCTGGTAAAGTCTTTCTGTGCGTCTAGTTGTTCACCAGGGCCTGGTTGTTTGAAAGCCGGTTAACACTAACCTGGAAATAAAATTTAACTAAGGTCCCGTTTTCTCGTAGTTCAAAGAGTTTTAAAGGGTGACCAGTGAAAGCAAGCAAAGTCAAAATGTAGGGTAAAAGGGATTTACTCTGTACAGGAATCTGTATAGTTTGGCTACAAAACAGAAATAAAAGTTGATGCTAATCCTGGGTTAGCTTAACTCTGCTTTGAACAACTGGGCCCAGGTGCGTGTTTATCTTCAGGGTTGTAGCGTGGAGCAATTTGAATGTCACTACCCCCACCTCCCCCCAAGGTGTTTGTCCATTGCAAGGTTACATCAACTATGTTAATGAATTTCCTAGTATTGTCATAAGTACTAGAGAAAGGCCTGCCAGAGTTTTTCCTTTTTAACTTTGGATCTGTGGTCTAATACTTAACACTGTTAACACTGTGCCTGCCTGGGTGGGAGGGTTGGGGAGGGGTTAAAAGGTTCTGTGTGTTCGATGGTTCAGAGCTACAGCACATCTGCTGTTAAATCAGTTTTTCCAGTCCACTTACTTGAAATTACAATGCGCCCATCCTTATATTTGAAGGTGACTCATTGCACTGTAAAACAGACTCGCCCAAAATTAAGATTCAGACCCTAACTCAACTGTAAGGAACCCACTAACCTAATAAAAGCTTTTCATCAACCTTAACATTTGAAAGTTCATTGATTTAATATGTTCAACTTTTTTGCAGCCGGATCCTTCAGCCGGTGGTTATAATATGACAGAGTGGACATCATTTACCCTAGATCCAGAGGTCAGGTTAAATAAATAAATAAAAAAAATAATAAATAAATAAATAAATAAATAAATAATAATTATAATAATACTAATATTGATAATGATATTAGTAATTAAAGTTTAATAAAAGTTTCACTTATGCATAGACAGGCAATATAAATAATTCTGGTATGTATTTTTGGAGTAGAAGGTATTAAGATTACCACTGTTTATGATGTGGTCATACATATTACTGGTGTATGTTATTCTACTACAGCATCGTAGGACATAAGTAGATGAGAACACACAAAATAAATTATGGTTTAGCGTTAGTGTATTGCAATTTAGTGTCCCTATCTACGAGCATGTTGCACTGAAGTATCTGGGTTTCCAACACTCATTGAATAAAACAGCTAAAATGACAGGGAAATACTTTATTGTAGTTGAATAGTAAATTCTTTACCCTTGAAGCCCTAACAGTTACAAAAATAAAATTTCTCTTTACATCATCACTACTTGTTCAAACACTCATGTGATGAGAACGAAGGAAGTGATCACCAAGGATTAAAGATGTCTTGATATTTAGACAAATTCTCCTTACTAGTTCCATAATTAATGTATGGAGAACAGTAAGGAGAAAATGCATTTTCATTTCAGGGCTCAAAGGTTTAATTGCTGCAGGCATTTTTCCTTATCCCTATGAGGCTTGAAAAAATACTAAATGCAGCTCATAACATTAAGTACCAACATGTATGGAGAACCAAGGTGTTCAACCATTCAAGTGAAAGCTGCTAAGCAGTACTTTCCAGCTGTATTTTGGAAATTCTCATTTTCTTTTTGTCAGACTTTGAGGACATTATAATTTTTATTTTGCTCTTGATATTTTGCAAACTACATTTCAGCCATTCTTGTTTCAAACCAGGATGCACTGTAGAGTGAAAGGTTTACACAGACAGTGTTGCACCAAAATATCGAAATTGCTCTGATCACCTAATTTCCATGTCATGTTGTGAAATGCCAAATGTCAACCGAAACCAACCAAATTGGACAAAAAGATTCTACAGAGCGAAATAGAACAAGTAGTTGGAGGGATTGTAAGATGGAAGCAGATTGTAGTTTGTGAATTTGATTTTGTGATGCAATGAAAATTAAAATTCCCTATTTCAATGTAATAAACCAAGCTCACAGCACCTTCCTGACAATCAACTCAAGAAACCTTCATTGGATATTGTTCCTTAATTTGATAGTACACTGACAATTTCATTTTGTCTTCCTCAGGTTGGAGCAGTTGTTTGTGGTTTTGATGAGCACTTTAGTTACCACAAAATTATCAAAGCAGCTAGTTATCTTGCTAAAGACTCCTGCTTATTTATTGCAACAAACCATGATGATAGATTTCCATTTAGCGGGAGTGACATTGTTGTTCCAGGTAATTACTGTTTATAACTGTCAAATCTCTAGTTTTGTTTTTAACCTTTCCACACAGACTCAAACATTAAATCTGTTAACCCGTTGAGCCCCAACCAATATCAACAGGCATATTCTCCTCACGATTCTTTATGCTTATCTTATTATGCAAGTTGGGAGAATTTCCTTTCCTAAGTGATTGTTTCCTTTATTCTTGTATCCTGTATGTTTGATCAAGTAGTGATGCTGTAAGGAGAAATGAGATGCTGGTCACGATTGTGTTTAAGGTTTTGTAACTTTTGAGTCTTTGGCTAAAGTATTAAACTAAAAGTTTGTGGATAAAATCCAAATGGTATCCGCCTTGACTTCAGCTCTCAAACAGCGGTGTTTTTGCCCCCACACTGAAAGAAACAAAGCAGTAGCTCAAAATATCAACTTTGTTCTGGGGTACTTTTCTGTTTGGAACTGTTCATAAAAGACTGACAGGGGGGATGTACAAAATATTAATAAACTGAATTGTATTATGCCCTATGCGATACTGGGCGCATAAAGGATGGATGATGGTGATATTTAATTGCTTATAATTACATTGACGTGAGATAATGATTAATATTCTCATTGATGTCACAGGGACAGGCTGCTTTGTGATCTCTGTAGAAACTGCAGCCAGAAGGAAAGCAAAAGTTATAGGAAAACCAGAGACAATTATGTTTGATTGCATGAATTCACGGTAAGTGTAGGCTAACAAGTCATTATCAAGTTAATTACTGTACATGATATGTGTTAACGTCGCTTTAAAAACTCATTGAGTAATTCATAAGCATGTCATCCTGTTAAGCTCCGGATACATGGAATTTTTTGCTTACAATGGTGATGCAATTTTTTTGGGAAATTGTCACGTCACCAATGCACAGGGAAAATTGCATGTGTAGCCAACTTCGCACAGGTGATGCGACAGCTGACAAAATCGCAGGAAAAAAATCTCAAGAAATTTAATGAGTTGAATTTTTTGTGACAAAATCATGCATTTTGTTGCCAAGTGTAGCCTCCACTGCATGCCGGCGACGTGAAAATTTTGAAAAAAATCAGCTCACCATCACAAGCAAAAACTGGTTCGTATAGCCGCAGCTTTACATGAGGGAAATCAAACACCTTAAGTTTCCAGTTTTCAGTGAGTTGGATAATTTTGCATGACTTTTTTACCTGGCAATCTATGGTCATTCTGAAAACCCAGAGAGGGATTTCATTTCTGTTCCGTGCATAAGTGAAATTTTGATCCTAATCTTTGCATAGAGGTCCTATGAAAAGAAGGGAAACTCATAAGGGATTATTTAGTAGTGTTAATTGAAGCATTGAACACTCCATGAACACTCCTTAAAAAGTTCTACAACCATAACTAATTAAAAGAATACTACCTACTTCATTCAACTCAAACCAAATTGTTTATTGTTCCTCATCGTCAATTTCTCTCGTTAGACTTTCTTTAACTATTTACTCACATACACTATGACTTCAATTAGTTGAATTTTCCAACTACCAAAATTTTGAGTGCAAGACACCATGTCCATTCGATTGAAGCTATAGACCATTTATTTGAGAAAGTGATAATATTAATTCGCAGCTATGGTTCTTTTATGCATGAAATTTCTCTTGGTTCGGATTCTGCAGTACCGTGTCTTTGTGGGAGTGTTCAAAGAAGCTACGTCACGGATAACGCATCTTGAAGAAATTGGGCCAACTTTTTCAAGTTTGACATTCGTAATCCGTCTTAATCTCCATCAGTCATAACCAACCTTGTTTAGTTTTGGTTTATTATTACTTCTTTGGTGTTTTTTTACCTTAGGAAACTATTTACTTTGAGGTTTCCTTCAATGTGAAAATAATTTTGTCAAATCAGAAAAATAAACTAAAATACCGTGACATAACTCCAGCCTTTAAGAAGTTGTTAGAAAAACTCGCAATTCGTATTTTATTAGATGTAAAAACATGAGGCACAGACGAGTGTTTTTAAGCCTGATAAAACACTAGCTTGATTATTAAATAATACTTTCAAAGAACCACAAATAATTATCTGGTCACTTTCAAGCATGTGTCTTACGTTTTTTTAGCCATGACATCGATCCATCAAAGACCTGTATGATAGGAGATAGGTGAGTTAGTACAATTTTAAAAAGAACTATGTACTGTCTAATTTGGGGGTAATTGCATTTAGACGACAAAAATTCTGATAACTGCTAAACTAGCCGAGGTCATAGGCTGAGTCCAATTGGCATTCCGAGAAATTTTTGAAACCCATTTATTTCCAAATTGGACATACCTGATGTCATATATTTAAACAATAGAGTTCTTCTGTCGAAGGCAATATCGTGTGATAGGTTGCCTGAGGAAATTTGATGTTCACAACAAATATTAGCCCGAGAACACAGTTCGAGGGCTTATAGGAAGTTTGAAAATCAAAATTCCGAGGGAGCCTATTACACATAGGGCCTGAGACAGAAGGGCTCTATTGTTTTTATTGTGCAACGCTAAATTTTGAACGAAAATTGCCAAAACTGTGCACTATGCGCTGATAGGCATCAGCTGAGGAGAGACACTATCGTGTCATGTGATTGATTTTGACCAATGGGAGCACACCAAAATTTAGCGTCGTATTATAATGTCTGCTATTCTATTGTGGACTGCACCCTATGCTAATCAATTTGAGAAACAGTTGGAACGTTCCCTCTCTGGATTTTAGACTAGAAACAAAACAGGCCAACGCCTAAATCTGAACCAATGGCTAGATGAAAAATTATTGAAACTCTTGTTATACTGAAACTCTAGTCACTGTTTATCATCTAACCCTTATATTAGCAGTTTCAATTTTCCTTTTGTTAAAATAATGGTAAGATTTGGAATAATATCTAGATATAGATGTCAAATAATGGATACAAGAAAAACTGTTTAACAAAATCGAATAAAAATGCTGGCTAGATTTGAAATAACAGTTAGATGAGAAACTATTCAAACAAAGGCTAGATTTGAAGTAATTGCTAAATAAAAATTATTAAAACAATAACAAAATTTGAACTAATGGCGAGCTGAAAAGTATTAGTCAAGAACAATTGTTCAATTTGGAAGAGTAAAAAGTACTCAAACAATGATTACGGTTCCAACAATCGAAAGAATAAGTATTATTAAAATGGATACTTTTGCCACGAAAGATATTGAATCAGTGGCTAGAATCATAACAACTCAAAGGGAAAATTATTGAAACTATGGCTAGATTAGTCACAGAAAAAAAATTGAAACAATCGTTGGATTTCCAACAATCCCATGCAAAAAATTGTTGAAACTATGGCTGGAATTGTGAGAGGGGAAAAAAGTTTGAGACAACGGTTGCATTTCCAACAATCCCAGGGCAAACAATTGTTGAAACTCTGGCTAGATTTATGAGAATAAAAAAAAGTTTGAAACAAAGGTTGGATTTCCAACAATCATAGTGAAAAAAAATTGTTGAAACTATGGCTAGTTTTATGGGAGGAAAAAGGTTTGAAAAAATGCTTGAATTTCCAACAATCCCAGTGCAAAAAATTGTTGAAACTCTGGCTAGATTTATAAAAGGAAAAAAAGCTTGAAACAACGGTTAGATTTCCAACAATCCCAGTGCAAAAAATTGTTTAAACTATGGCTAGATTTGTGAGAGGAAAAAAAGTTTGAAACAACGGTTGGATTTCCAACAGTACCAGTGCAAAAAATTGTTGAAACTTTGGCTAGATTTGTGCGAGCAAAAAAAATTTCAACCAACACTTGGATTTTCTTGAAACTATGGCTAAATTTCTGAGACCAAAATAGTTTGAAACATGGTTGGATTTCCAACAATCCCAGTGCAAAAACGTGTTGAAACTATGGCTAGATTTGTGAGAGGAAAAAAGCTTGAAACAACGGTTGAATTTCATAGATCCCAGTGGAAGAAATTGTTGAAACTATGGGTAGATTTGTGACAGGAAAAAAGTTTGAAACAACTGTTGGATTTCCAACAATCCCAGTCCTAAACATTGTTGCAACCATGGCTAGATTTCTGAGAGGAAAAACGTTTGAAACAACGGGTGGATTTCCAACAATCCTTGTACAAAAAATTGTTGAAAATATGCCTACATTTTTGAGAGGAAAAACAATTTTGAAACAACGGTTGGCTTTCCAAGAATCCCACTGCAAAAAATTGTTCAAACTATGGCTAGATGTGTGAGAGAAAAAAACGTTTGAAAGAACGGTTTTATTTCAAACACTGGCAATGCAAAAACTTCTTGAATTTATGGCTAGATTTGTGAGAGGAAAAACAGCTTGAAACAACGGTTGGAGTTCCAATTATCCCAGTGAAAAAATTGTTGAAACTATTACAAGATTTGTGAGAGGAAAAAAGTTTGAAACATCGGTTAGACTTCCATCAATCGCAGTGCAAGAAATTGTTGAAACTATGGCTAGATTTGTGAGAGGAAAAAAAGTTAGAAACAACGGTTGGATTTCCAACAATGCCAGTGCAAAAAATTGTTGAAACTATGGCTAGATTTGTGAGAGGAAAAAAGTTTGAAACAACGGTTACATTTCCAACACTCCCAGTGCAAAAACGTCTTGAAACTATGCCTAGTTTTGTGAGAGAAAATACAGTTTCAAGCAACCGTTGGATTTCGAACAATCCCAGTGCAAAACATTGTTGAAACTATTGCGATGTTTTTGAAAGGAAAAGAAGTTTGAAACAACGGTTGGATTTCCAACAATCCCAGTGCAAAAAATTGTTTAAACTATGGCTAGATTTGTGAGAGGAAAACAGTGTGAAACAACGGTTGGATCTCCAACACTGCCAGTGCAAAAACGTCTTGAAACTATGGCTAGATTTGTGAAAGTTCAAAAAGTTGTTGAAACTGTGGCTTGATTTGTGAGAGGAAAAAAGTTTGAAACAACGGTTGGATTTCCAAGAATCCCAGTGCAAAAAAATTGTTCAAACTATGGCTAGATTTGTGAGAGGAAAAAAGGTTTTAAACAACGGTTTTATTTCCAACACTCGCAGGGCAAAAACTTCTTGAAACTATGGCTAGATTTGTGACAGGAAAATCAATTTGAAACAACGGTTGGATTTTCAAGAATCCCAGTACAAAAAATTGTTGAAACTATGGGTAGATTTGTGAGAGGAGAAATAGTTTGAGACAACGGTTGGATTTTTCAACAATACCAGTGCAAAAAATTGTTTCAACTATGGCTAGATTTTTGAGAGGAAAAAAAGTTTGAAACATCCGTTAGATTGCCAACAATCCCAGTGCAAAACATTGTTGAAACTATGGCTAGATTTTTGAGAGGAAAAAAAATTTGAAACATCCGTTAGATTGCCAACAATCCCAGTGCAAAAAATTGTTGAAAGTATGGGTAGATTTGTGAGAGGAGAAAAAGTTTGAGACAACGGTTGGATTTTTGAGGAATACCAGTGCAAAAAATTGTTTAAACTATGGCTAGATTTTTGAGAGGAAAAAACGTTTGAAACATCCGTTAGATTGCCAACAATCCCAGTGCAAAAAATTGTTGAAACTATGGGAAGATTTGTCAGAGGAAAAAAGGTTTCAGACAACGGTTGGACTTTCGAACAATCCCAGTGCAAAAAATTGTTAAAACTATGGCTAGATTGGTGACAGGAAAAAAAGTTGGAAACAACGGTTGGATTTCCAATAATCCCAGTGCAAAACATTGTTGAAACTATGGCTAGATTTGTGAACGGAAAAAAGTTTGAAACAACGGTTGGATTTCCAATAATCCCAGTGTAAAAAATTGTTTAGACTGTGGGTAGATTTGCGAGAGGAAAAAAGTTTGAAACTACAGTTGGTGTTCCAACAATGTCATTGGAAAAAATTGTTGAAATTATGGTAGATTTGTGAAAGAAAAAAAAGTTTGAAACAACGGTTGGATTTCCAACAATCCCAGTGCAAAAAATATTTTAAACTATGGCTAGATTTGTGAGAGGAAAAACAGTTTGTAACAACGGGTGGATTTCCAACAATCCCAGTGCAAAAAATTGTTTAAACTATGGCTAGATTTGTGAGACAAAAAAAAAAAGTTTGAAAGAACGCTTAGATTTCCAACAATCCCGGTGCAAACAGTTTTTGAAACTATGGCTAGATTTGTCACAGGAGAAACGTCTGAAACAACGGTTGGATTTCCAACAATCTCAGTGCAAAAAATTGTTTAAACTATGGCTAGATTTGTGAGAGGAAAAAAGGTTGAAACACCGGTTGGATTTGCAACAATCCCTGTGCAAAAAATTATTGAAAGTATAGCTAGATTTGTGAGAGGAAAAAAGTTTGAAACATCGGTTAGATTTCCAAAAATCCCAGTGCAAAAAATTCTTGAAACTAAAGCTAGATTTGTGAGAGGACAAAAAGTTAGAAACAACGGTTGGATTTCCAACAATGCCAGTGCAAAACATTGGTGTAGCTATGGCTTAATTTGTGAGAGGAAAAAAGTTTGAAACAAGGGTTGGATTTCCAACAGTCCCAGTGCAAAAACGTCTTGAAACTATGGCTAGTCTGGTGACAGGAAAAAAGCTTAAAAAACGGTTGGATTTCCAAGAATACCAGTGCAAAACCTTCTTGAAACTATGGCTTGATTTCTGAGAGGAAAAAAGTTTGAAACAACGGTTGGATTTCCAACAATCTCTCCCCAGTGCGAAAAATTGTTCAAACTATGGCTAGATTTGTGAGAGGAGAAAAAGTTTGAAACAACGGTTGGATTTACAACAATGTTATTGGAAAAACTTCTTGAAACTATGGCTAGATTTGTGAGAGGAAAAACACTTTGAAACAACGGTTGGATTTCCGACAATCGCAGTACAAAAAATTGTTGAAACTATGGCTAGATTTCTGAAGGGAAAAAAATTTTGAAACAACGGCTGGATTTCCACCTCTTGCAATGCAAAAAATTGTGAAAACTACGGCTGCATTTGTGAGAGGAAAAAAAGTTTCAAACAACGGTTAGATTTCCAACAATCCCAGTGCAAATAATTTTTGAAACTATGGCTAGATTTGTGAGAGGAAAAAAGTTAGAAACAACGGTTGGATTTCCAACAATCCCAGTGCAAATAATTTTTGAAACTATGGCTAGATTTGTGAGAGGAAAAAAAGTGTGAAACATCGGTTGGATTTCCTACAATCCCAGTGCAAATAATTTTTGAAACTATGGCTTGATTTGTGAGAGGAAAAAAGTTTGAAACAAGGGTTGGATTTCCAACAATCCCAGTGCAAATAATTTTTGAAACTATGGATAGATTTGTGAGAGGAAAAAAAGTGTGAAAGAACGATTGGATTTCCAACAATCCCAGTGCAAAAACTAGTTCAAACTATAGCTAGATTTGTGAGAGGAAAAAAAGTGTGAAACAACGGTTGGATTTCCAACAATCCCAATGCAAATAATTTTTGAAACTATGGCTAGATTTGTGAGAGGAAAAAAGTGTGAAACAACGGTTGGATTTCCAAGAATCCCAGTGCAAAAAATTGTTTAAATTATAGTTAGGTTTCCCAGAGGAAAAAAAGTGTGAAACAACGCTTGGATTTCCAACAATCCCAGTGCAAATAATTTTTGAAACTATGGCTAGATTTGTGACAGGATAAAAAGTGTGAAACAACGGTTGGATTTCCAACACTCTCAGTGCAAATAATTTTTGAAACTATGGCTAGATTTGTGAGAGGATAAGAAGTGTGAAACAACAGTTGGATTTCCAACAATCTGAGTGCAAATAATTTTTGAAAGTATGGCTAGATTTGTGAGAGGAAAAAAAGTGTCAAACAACGGTTGGATTTCCATTAATCCCAGTGCAAATAAGTTTTGCAACTATGGCTAGATTTGTGACAGAAAAACAAGTGTCAAAGAATGGTTTGATTTCCAACAATCCCAGTGCAAATAAGTTTTGAAAGTATGGCTAGATTTGTGAGAGGAGAAAAAGTGTGAAACAACGCTTGGATTTCCAACAATCCCAGTGCAAATAATGTTTGAAGCTATGGCTAGATTTGTGAGAGGAAAAAAAGTGTGAAACAACGGTTGGATTTCCAACAATCGCAGTGCAAAAAATTGTTTAAACTATGGCTAGATTTGTGACAGGATAAAAAGTGTGAAACAATGGTTGGATTTCCAACACTCTCAGTGCAAATAATTTTTGAAACTATGGTTAGATTTGTGAGAGGATAAGAAGTGTGAAACAACAGTTGGATTTCCAACAATCTGAGTGCAAATAATTTTTGAAAGTATGGCTAGATTTGTGACAGAAAAACAAGTGTCAAAGAACGGTTTGATTTCCAACAATCCCAGTGCAAATAAGTTTTGCAACTATGGCTGGATTTGTGAGAGGAGAACTATGGCTAGATTTGTGAGAGGAAAAAAAGTGTGAAACAACGGTTGGATTTCCAAAAATCCCAGTGCAAATAATTTTTGAAAGTATTGCTAGATTTGTGGGAGGAAAAAAATAGCGAAACAACGGTGGGATTTCCAACAATCCCAGTGCAAATAATTTTTGAAACTATGGCTAGAATTGTGAGAGGAAAAAAAGTGTGAAACATCGGTTGGATTTCCAGCAATCCCAGTGCAAATAAATTTTGAACTATGGTTAGATTTGTGAGAGGAAAAAAAGTGTGAAACAACGGTTGGATTTCCAAGAATGCCAGTGCAAAAAATTGTTCAAACTATAGCTAGATTTGTCAGAGGAAAAAAAGTGTGAAACAACGGTTGGATTTCCAACAATCCCAGTGCAAATAATTTTTGAAACTATGGCTAGATTTGTGAGAGGAAAAAAGTGTGAAACAACGCTTGGATTTCGAACAATCCCAGTGCAAAAACTAAACTATGGCTAGATTTTTGAGAGGAAAAAAAGTTTGAAACATCCGTTAGATTGCCAACAATCCCAGTGCAAAAAATTGTTGAATGTATGGGTAGATTTGTGAGAGGAGAAAAAGTTTGAGACAACGGTTGGATTTTTGAAGAATACCAGTGCAAAAAATTGTTTAAACTATGGCTAGATTTTTGAGAGGAAAAAACGTTTGAAACATCCGTTAGATTGCCAACAATCCCAGTGCAAAAAATTGTTGAAACTATGGGAAGATTTGTCAGAGGGAAAAAGGTTTCAGAGAACGGTTGGACTTTCGAACAATCCCAGTGCAAAAAATTGTTAAAACTATGGCTAGATTGGGGACAGGAAAAAAAGTTGGAAACAACGGTTGGATTTCCAATAATCCCAGTGCAAAACATTGTTGAAACTATGGCTAGATTTGTGAACGGAAAAAAGTTTGAAACAACGGTTGGATTTCGAACAATCCCAGTGTAAAAAATTGTTTAGACTGTGGGTAGATTTGCGAGAGGAAAAAAGTTTGAAACTACAGTTGGTGTTCCAACAATGTCATTGGAAAAAATTGTTGAAATTATGGTAGATTTGTGAGAGAAAAAAAAGTTTGAAACAACGGTTGGATTTCCAACAATCCCAGTGCAAAAAATTGTTTAAACTATGGCTAGATTTGTGAGAGGAAAAACAGTTTGTAACAACGGGTGGATTTCCAACAATCCCAGTGCAAAAAATTGTTTAAACTATGGCTAGATTTGTGAGACAAAAAAAAAAGTTTGAAAGAACGCTTAGATTTCCAACAATCCCGGTGCAAACAGTTTTTGAAACTATGGCTAGATTTGTCACAGGAGAAACGTCTGAAACAACGGTTGGATTTGCAACAATCCCTGTGCAAAAAATTATTGAAAGTATAGCTAGATTTCTGAGAGGAAAAAAGTTTCAAACATCGGTTAGATTTCCAAAAATCCCAGTGCAAAAAATTCTTGAAACTAAAGCTAGATTTGTGAGAGGACAAAAAGTTAGAAACAACGGTTGGATTTCCAACAATGCCAGTGCAAAACATTGGTGTAGCTATGGCTAAATTTGTGAGAGGAAAAAAGTTTGAAACAAGGGTTGGATTTCCAACAGTCCCAGTGCAAAAACGTCTTGAAACTATGGCTAGTCTGGTGACAGGAAAAAAGCTTAAAAAAACGGTTGGATTTCCAAGAATACCAGTGCAAAACCTTCTTGAAACTATGGCTTGATTTCTGAGAGGAAAAAAGTTTGAAACAACGGTTGGATTTCCAACAATCTCTCCCCAGTGCGAAAAATTGTTCAAACTATGGCTAGATTTGTGAGAGGAGAAAAAGTTTGAAACAACGGTTGGATTTACAACAATGTTATTGGAAAAACTTCTTGAAACTATGGCTAGATTTGTGAGAGGAAAAACACTTTGAAACAACGGTTGGATTTCCGACAATCGCAGTACAAAAAATTGTTGAAACTATGGCTAGATTTCTGAAGGGAAAAAAATTTTGAAACAACGGCTGGATTTCCACCTATTGCAACACAAAAAATTGTGAAAACTACGGCTAGATTTGTGAGAGGAAAAAAAGTTTCAAACAACGGTTAGATTTCCAACAATTCAGGTGCAAATAATTTTTGAAACTATGGCTAGATTTGTGACAGGAAAAAAGTTAGAAACAACGGTTGGATTTCCAACAATACCAGTGCAAATAATTTTCGAAACTATGGCTAGATTTGTGAGAAGAAAAAAAGTGTGAAACATCGGTTGGATTTCCAACAATCCCAGTGCAAATAATTTTTGAAACTATGGCTAGATTTGTGACAGGAAAAAAAGTGTGAAACATCGGTTGGATTTTCAACAATTCCAGTGCAAATAATTTTTGAAACTATGCCTTGATTTGTGAGAGGAAAAAAGTTAGAAACAACGGTTGGATTTCCAACAATACCAGTGCAAATAATTTTCGAAACTATGGCTAGATTTGTGAATGGAAAAAAAGTGTGAAACATCGGTTTGATTTCCAACAATCCCAGTGCTAATAATTTTTGAAACTATGGCTAGATTTGTGAGAGGAAAAAAAGTGTGAAACAACGGTTGGAGTTCCAACAATCCCAGTGCAAATAATTTTTGAAACTATGGCTAGATTTGTGAGAGGAAAAAAAGTGTGAAACATCGGTTGGATTTCCAACAATCGCAGTGCAAAAAATTGTTTAAACTATGGCTAGATTTGTGACAGGATAAAAAGTGTGAAACAACGGTTGGATTTCCAACACTCTCAGTGCAAATAATTTTTGAAACTATGGTTAGATTTGTGAGAGGATAAGAAGTGTGAAACAACAGTTGGATTTCCAACAATCTGAGTGCAAATAATTTTTGAAAGTATGGCTAGATTTGTGACAGAAAAACAAGTGTCAAAGAACGGTTTGATTTCCAACAATCCCAGTGCAAATAAGTTTTGCAACTATGGCTGGATTTGTGAGAGGAGAACTATGGCTAGATTTGTGAGAGGAAAAAAAGTGTGAAACAACGGTTGGATTTCCAAAAATCCCAGTGCAAATAATTTTTGAAAGTATTGCTAGATTTGTGGGAGGAAAAAAATAGCGAAACAACGGTGGGATTTCCAACAATCCCAGTGCAAATAATTTTTGAAACTATGGCTAGAATTGTGAGAGGAAAAAAAGTGTGAAACATCGGTTGGATTTCCAGCAATCCCAGTACAAATAAATTTTGAACTATGGTTAGATTTGTGAGAGGAAAAAAAGTGTGAAACAACGGTTGGATTTCCAAGAATGCCAGTGCAAAAAATTGTTCAAACTATAGCTAGATTTGTCAGAGGAAAAAAAGTGTGAAACAACGGTTGGATTTCCAACAATCCCAGTGCAAATAATTTTTGAAACTATGGCTAGATTTGTGAGAGGAAAAAAGTGTGAAACAACGCTTGGATTTCGAACAATCCCAGTGCAAAAACTAAACTATGGCTAGATTTTTGAGAGGAAAAAAAGTTTGAAACTTCCGTTAGATTGCCAACAATCCCAGTGCAAAAAATTGTTGAATGTATGGGTAGATTTGTGAGAGGAGAAAAAGTTTGAGACAACGGTTGGATTTTTGAAGAATACCAGTGCAAAAAATTGTTTAAACTATGGCTCGATTTTTGAGAGGAAAAAACGTTTGAAACATCCGTTAGATTGCCAACAATCCCAGTGCAAAAAATTGTTGAAACTATGGGAAGATTTGTCAGAGGGAAAAAGGTTTCAGAGAACGGTTGGACTTTCGAACAATCCCAGTGCAAAAAATTGTTAAAACTATGGCTAGATTGGGGACAGGAAAAAAAGTTGGAAACAACGGTTGGATTTCCAATAATCCCAGTGCAAAACATTGTTGAAACTATGGCTAGATTTGTGAACGGAAAAAAGTTTGAAACAACGGTTGGATTTCGAACAATCCCAGTGTAAAAAATTGTTTAGACTGTGGGTAGATTTGCGAGAGGAAAAAAGTTTGAAACTACAGTTGGTGTTCCAACAATGTCATTGGAAAAAATTGTTGAAATTATGGTAGATTTGTGAGAGAAAAAAAAGTTTGAAACAACGGTTGGATTTCCAACAATCCCAGTGCAAAAAATTGTTTAAACTATGGCTAGATTTGTGAGAGGAAAAACAGTTTGTAACAATGGGTGGATTTCCAACAATCCCAGTGCAAAAAATTGTTTAAACTATGGCTAGATTTGTGAGACAAAAAAAAAAGTTTGAAAGAACGCTTAGATTTCCAACAATCCCGGTGCAAACAGTTTTTGAAACTATGGCTAGATTTGTCACAGGAGAAACGTCTGAAACAACGGTTGGATTTGCAACAATCCCTGTGCAAAAAATTATTGAAAGTATAGCTAGATTTCTGAGAGGAAAAAAGTTTCAAACATCGGTTAGATTTCCAAAAATCCCAGTGCAAAAAATTCTTGAAACTAAAGCTAGATTTGTGAGAGGACAAAAAGTTAGAAACAACGGTTGGATTTCCAACAATGCCAGTGCAAAACATTGGTGTAGCTATGGCTAAATTGGTGAGAGGAAAAAAGTTTGAAACAAGGGTTGGATTTCCAACAGTCCCAGTGCAAAAACGTCTTGAAACTATGGCTAGTCTGGTGACAGGAAAAAAGCTTAAAAAAACGGTTGGATTTCCAAGAATACCAGTGCAAAACCTTCTTGAAACTATGGCTTGATTTCTGAGAGGAAAAAAGTTTGAAACAACGGTTGGATTTCCAACAATCTCTCCCCAGTGCGAAAAATTGTTCAAACTATGGCTAGATTTGTGAGAGGAGAAAAAGTTTGAAACAACGGTTGGATTTACAACAATGTTATTGGAAAAACTTCTTGAAACTATGGCTAGATTTGTGAGAGGAAAAACACTTTGAAACAACGGTTGGATTTCCGACAATCGCAGTACAAAAAATTGTTGAAACTATGGCTAGATTTCTGAAGGGAAAAAAATTTTGAAACAACGGCTGGATTTCCACCTATTGCAATACAAAAAATTGTGAAAACTACGGCTAGATTTGTGAGAGGAAAAAAAGTTTCAAACAACGGTTAGATTTCCAACAATTCAGGTGCAAATAATTTTTGAAACTATGGCTAGATTTGTGACAGGAAAAAAGTTAGAAACAACGGTTGGATTTCCAACAATACCAGTGCAAATAATTTTCGAAACTATGGCTAGATTTGTGAGAAGAAAAAAAGTGTGAAACATCGGTTGGATTTCCAACAATCCCAGTGCAAATAATTTTTGAAACTATGGCTAGATTTGTGACAGGAAAAAAAGTGTGAAACATCGGTTGGATTTTCAACAATTCCAGTGCAAATAATTTTTGAAACTATGGCTTGATTTGTGAGAGGAAAAAAGTTAGAAACAACGGTTGGATTTCCAACAATACCAGTGCAAATAATTTTCGAAACTATGGCTAGATTTGTGAATGGAAAAAAAGTGTGAAACATCGGTTTGATTTCCAACAATCCCAGTGCTAATAATTTTTGAAACTATGGCTAGATTTGTGAGAGGAAAAAAAGTGTGAAACATCGGTTGGATTTTCAACAATCCCAGTGCAAATAATTTTTGAAACTATGGCTTGATTTGTGAGAGGAAAAAAGTTTGAAACAAGGGTTGGATTTCGAACAATCCCAGTGCAAATAATTTTTGAAACTATGGCTAGATTTGTGAGAGGAAAAAAAGTGTGAAAGATCGATTGGATTTCCAACAATCCCAGTGCAAAAAATAGTTCAAACTATAGCTAGATTTGTGAGAGGAAAAAAAGTGTGAAACAACGGTTGGATTTCCAACAATCCCAATGCAAATAATTTTTGAAACTATGGCTAGATTTGTGAGAGGAAAAAAGTTTGAAACAACGGTTGGATTTCCAAGAATCCCAGTGCAAAAAATTGTTTAAACTATAGCTAGGTTTCCCAGAGGAAAAAAAGTGTGAAACATCGGTTGGATTTCCAACAATCCCAGTGCAAATAATTTTTGAAACTATGGCTAGATTTGTGACAGGATAAAAACTGTGAAACAACGGTTGGATTTCCAACACTCTCAGTGCAAATAATTTTTGAAACTATGGCTAGATTTGTGAGAGGATAAAAAGTGTTAAACAACAGTTGGATTTCCAACAATCTGAGTGCAAATAATTTTTGAAACTATGGCTAGATTTGTGAGAGGAAAAAAAGTGTCAAAGAACGGTTGGATTTCCAACAATCCCAGTGCAAATACGTTTTGAAACTATGGCTAGATTTGTGACAGAAAAACAAGTGTCAAAGAACGGTTTGATTTCCAACAATCCCAGTGCCAATAATTTTTGAAAGTATGGCTAGATTTGTGAGAGGAGAAAAAGTGTGAAACAACGCTTGGATTTCCAACAATCCCAGTGCAAATAATTTTTGAAACTATGGCTAGATTTGTAAGAGGAAAAAAAGTGTGAAACAACGGTTGGATTTCCAACAATCGCAGTGCAAAAAATTGTTTAAACTATAGCTAGATTTACCAGAGGAAAAAAAGTGTGAAACAACGCTTGGATTTCCAACAATCCCAGTGCAAATAATTTTTGAAACTAAGGCTAGATTTGTGAGAGGAAAAAAAGTGTGAAACAACGGTTGGATTTCCTAAAATCCCAGTGCAAATAATTTTTGAAAGTATTGCTAGAATTGTGAGAGGAAAAAAATTGCGAAACAACGGTGGGATTTCCAACAATCCCAGTGCAAATAATTTTTGAAACTATGGCTAGAATTGTGAGAGGAAAAAAAGTGTGAAACATCGGTTGGATTTCCGGGAATCCCAGTGCAAATAAATTTGGAACTATGGTTAGATTTGTGAGAGGAAAAAAAGTGTGAAACAACGGTTGGATTTCCAACAATCCCAGTGCAAATAATTTTTGAAACTATGGATAGATTTGTGAGAGGAAAAAAAGTGTGAAACATCGGTTGGATTTTCAATAATCCCAGTGCAAATAGTTTTTGAAACTATGGCTAGATTTGTGAGAGGAAAAAAAGTTTGAAACAACGGTTGGATTTCCTTCAATCCCAGTGCAAGTAATTTTTGAAACTATGGCTAGATTTGTGACAGGATAAAAAGTTTGAAACAACGGTTGGATTTCCAACAATCCCAGTGCAAATAATTTTTTAAACTATGGCTAGATTTGTGAGAGGAAAAAAGTGTGAAACAACGGTTGGATGTTCAACAATCCCAGTGCAAATAATTTTGGAAACTATGCCTAGATTTTTGACAGGAAAAGAAGTGTGAAACAACGGTTGGATTTGCAACAATCTCGGTGCAAATAATTTTTGAAACTATGGCTAGATTTGTGACAGGATAAAAAGTGTGAAACAACGGTTGGATTTCCAACAATTTCAGTGCAAATAATTTTGGAAACTATGGCTAGATTTGTGAGAGGAAAAAAAAGGGGGAAACAACGGTTGGATTTCCAACAATCCCAGTGCAAATAATTTTGGAAACTATGCCTAGATTTGGGACAGGAAAAGAAGTTTGAAACAACCTTTGGATTTCCAACAATTCCAGTGCAAGTAATTTTTGAAGCTATGGCTAGATTTCTGACAGGATGAAAAGTGTGAAACAACGGTTGGATTTCCAACAATCTCAGTGCAAATAATTTTTGAAACTATAGCTAGATTTGTGAGAGGAAAAAAGTGTGAAATATCGGTTGGATTTTCAACAATCCCAGTGCAAATAATTTTGGAAACTATGCCTAGATTTGTGACAGGAAAAAAAGTGTGAAACATCGGTTGGATTTTCAACAATCCCAGTGCAAATAGTTTTTGAAACTGTGGCTAGATTTGTGAGAGGAAAAAAGGTGTGAAACAACGGTTGGATTTCCAACAGTCCCAGCGCATGTAATTTTTGAAACTATGGCTAGATTTGTGACAGGATAAAAAGTTTGAAACAACGGTTGGATTTCCAACAATCCCAGTGCAAATAATTTTTGAAACTATTGCTAGATTTGTGAGAGGAAAAAGTGTGAAACAACGGTTGGATTTCCAACAATCCCAGTGCAAGTAATTTTTGAAACTATGGCTAGATTTGTGACAGGATAAAAAGTGTGAAACAACGGTTGGATTTCCAACAATCCCAGTGCAAATAATTTTTGAAACTATGGCTAGATTTGTGAGAGGAAAAAAAGTGTGAAACAACGGTTGGATTTCCAACAATCCCTGTGCAAGTAATTGTTCAAACTATACCTAGATTTGTGAGAGGAAGAAAAGTGTGACACAACGGTTGGATTTCCAACAATCCCAGGGCAAATAATTTTTGAAACTATGCCTAGATTTTTGAGAGGAAACAAAGTGTGAAACAACGGTTGGATTTCCAAGAATGGCACTGCAAAAAATTGTTCAAACGATAGCTAGATTTGTGAGAGGAAAAACGTGTGAGACAACGGTTGGATTTCTGACAATCCCAGTACAAATAATTTTTGAAACTATGGCTAGATTTGTGAGAGGGAAAAAGTGTGAAACATCGGTTGGATTTTCAACAATGCCAGTGCAAGTAATTTTTGAAACTATGGCTACATCTCTGACAGGATAAAAAGTGTGAAACAACGGGTGGATTGCCAACAATTTCAGTGCAAATAATGTTTGAAACTATGGCTAGATTTGTGAGAGGAAAAAAGTGTGAAACATCGGTTGGATTTTCAATAATCCCAGTGCAAATAATTTTGGAAACTATGCCTAGATTTTTGACAGGAAAAGAAGTGTGAAACAACGGTTGGATTTCCAACAATTTCAGTGCAAATAATTTTTGAAACTATGGATAGATTTGTGAGAGGAAAAAAAGTGTGAAACATGGGTTGGATTTTCAACAATCCCAGTGCAAATAGTTTTTGAAACTATGGCTAGATTTGTGAGAGGAAAAAAAGTGTGAAACAACGGTTGGATTTCCTACAATCCCAGTGCAAGTAATTTTTGAAACTATGGCTAGATTTGTGACAGGATAAAAAGTTTGAAACAACGGTTGGATTTTCAACAATGCCAGTGCAAATAATTTTTGAAACTATGGCTTGATTTGTGAGAGGAAAAAAAGTGTGAAACAACGGTTGGATTTCCAACAATCCCAGTGCAAGTAATTTATGAAACTATGGCTAGATTTGTGACAGGATAAAAAGTGTGAAACAACGGGTTCATTTCCAACAATCTTAGAGGAAATAATTTTTGAAACTATGGCTACATTTGTAAGAGGAAAAAAGTGTGAAAGAACGGTTGGATTTCCAACAATCCCAGTGCAAATAATTTTTGAAACTATGGCTAGATTTGTGAGAGGAAAAAAGTCTGAACCAACGGTTGGATTTCCAACAATCCCAGTGCAAAAAATTGTTCAAACTATTGCTAGATTTGTGAGAGGAAGAAAAGTTCCAAACAACGGTTGGATTTCCAACAATCTCAGGGCAAATAATTTTTGAAACTATGGCTAGATTTTTGAGAGGAAAACAAGTGTGAAACAACGGTTGGATTTCCAAGAATCGCAGTGCAAAAAATTGTTCAAACGATAGCTAGATTTGTGAGAGGAAAAAAAGGGTGAGACAACGGTTGGATTTTCAACAATCCCAGTGCAAATAATTTTTGAAACTATGGCTAGATTTGTGAGAGGAAAAAAAGTGTGAAACAACGGTTGGATTTCCAACAATCCCAGTGGAAATAATTTTTGAAACTATTCCTAGATTTTTGAGAGGAAAAAAAGTGTGAAACAACGGTTGGATTTCCAACAATCCCACTGCAAAAAATTATTCAAACTGTAGCTAGATTTGTGAGAGGAAGAAAAGTGTGAAACAACGGTTGGATTTCCAACAATCCCAGTGCAAAGAATTTTTGAAACTATGGCTAGATTTGTGAGAGCAAAAAAAAGTGTGAAACAACGGTTGGATTTCCAACAATCCCAGTGCAAATAATTTTTGAAACTATGCCTAGATTTGTGACAGGAAAAGAAGTGTGAAACAATGGTTGGATTTTCAACAATCGTGGTGCAAATAATTTTTGAAACAATGGCTAGATTTGTGACAGGATAAAAAGTGTGAAACAACGGTTGGATTTCCAACAATTTCAGTGGAAATAATTTTTGAAACTATGGATAGATTTGTGAGAGGAAAAAAAGTGTGAAACATGGGTTGGATTTTCAACAATCCCAGTGCAAATAGTTTTTGAAACTATGGCTAGATTTGTGAGAGGAAAAAAAGTGTGAAACAACGGTTGGATTTCCTACAATCCCAGTGCAAGTAATTTTTGAAACTATGGGTAGATTTGTGACAGGATAAAAAGTTTGAAACAACGGTTGGATTTCCAACAATCCCAGTGCAAATAATTTTTTAAACTATGGCTAGATTTGTGAGAGGAAAAAAAGTGTAAAAGAACGGTTGGATTTCCAACAATCCCAGTGCAAGTAATTTATAAAACTATGGCTAGATTTGTGACAGGATAAAAAGTGTGAAACAACGGTTGGATTTTCAACAATTTCAGTGCAAATAATTTTTGAAACTATGGATAGATTTGTGAGAGGAAAAAAAGTGTGAAACATCGGTTGGATTTTCAACAATCCCAGTGCAAATAGTTTTTGAAACTAATGCTAGATTTGTGAGAGGAAAAAAAGTGTGAAACAACGGTTGGATTTCCTACAATCCCAGTGCAAGTAATTTTTGAAACTATGGCTAGATTTGTGACAGGATAAAAAGTTTGAAACAACGGTTGGATTTCCAACAATCCCAGTGCAAATACTTTTTGAAACTATGGCTAGATTTGTGAGAGGAAACAAAGTGTGAAACAACGGTTGGATTTCCAACAATCCCAGTGCAAATAATTTTTGAAACTATGGCTTGATTTGTGAGAGGAAAAAAGTGTGAACCAACGGTTGGATTTCCAAGAAACGCAGTGCAAGTAATTTTTGAAACTATGGGTAGATTTGTGACATTATAAAAAGTGTGAAACAACGGTTGGATTTCCAACAATCCCAGTGCAAATAATTTTTGAAACTATGGCTAGATTTCTGAGAGGAAAAAAGTGTGAAACATCGGTTGGATTTTCAACAATCCCAGTGCAAATAATTTTTGAAACTATGGGTAGATTTGTGAGAGGAAAAAAAGTGTGAAACAACAGTTGGATTTCCAACAATCCCAGTGCAAATAATTTTTGAAACTATTCCTAGATTTTTGAGAGGAAAAAAGTGTGAAACAACGGTTGGATTTGCAACAATCCCAGTGGAAGTAATTTTTCAAACTATGGCTAGATTTGTGACAGGATAAAAAGTTTGAAACAATGGTTGGATTTCCAACAATACCAATGCAAATAATTTTTGAAACTATGGCTAGATTTGTGAGAGGAAAAAAGTGTTAAACAATGATTGGATTTTCAACAATCCCAGCGCAAGTAATTTTTGCAACTATGGCTAGATTTGTGACAGGATAAAAAGTGTGAAACAACGGTTGGATTTCCAACAATCCCAGTGCAAATAATTTTTGAAACTGTGGCTAGATTTGTGAGAGGAAAAAAGTGTGAAACAGCGGTTGGATTTCCAACAATCCCAGTGCAAGTAATTTTTGAAACTATGGCTAGATTTGTGACAGGATAAAAAGTGTGAAACAACGGTTGGATTTCCAACAATCCCAGTGCAAATAATTTTTGAAACTATGGCTAGATTTGTGAGAGGAAAAAAAGTGTGAAACAACGGTTGGATTTCCAACAATCCCAGTGCAAGTAATTGTTCAAACTATAGCTAGATTTGTGAGAGGAAGAAAAGTGTGAAACAACGGTTGGATTTCCAAGAATGGCACTGCAAAAAATTGTTCAAACGATAGCTAGATTTGTGAGAGGAAAAACGTGTGAGACAACCGTTGGATTTCTAACAATCCCAGTGCAAATAATTTTTGAAACTAGGGCTAGGTTTGTGAGAGGGAAAAAGTGTGAAACATCGGTTGGATTTTCAACAATCCCAGTGCAAGTAATTTTTGAAACTATAGCTAGATTTCTGACAGGATAAAAAGTGTGAAACAACGGTTGGATTTCCAACAATCTCAGTGCAAATAATTTTTGAAACTATGGCTAGATTTGTGAGAGGAAAAAAGTGTGAAACATCGGTTGGATTTTCAACAATCCCAGTGCAAATAATTTTGGAAACTATGCCTAGATTTGTGACAGGAAAAGAAGTGTGAAACACAGTTGGATTTCCAACAATCCCGGTGCAAATAATTTTTGAAACTATGGCTAGATTTGTGACAGGATAAAAAGTGTGAAACAACGGTTGGATTTCCAACAATTTCAGTGCAAATAATTTTTGAAACTATGGCTAGATTTGTGAGAGGAAAAAAAGTGTGAAACAACGGTTGGATTTCCAACAATCCCAGTGCAAGTAATTTATGAAACTATGGCTAGATTTGTGACCGGATAAAGAGTGTGAAACAACGGGTTCATTTCCAACAATCTTAGGTTAAATAACTTTTGAAACTATGGTTAGATTTATGAGAGGAAAAAAAGTGTGAAACAACGGTTGGATTTCCAACAATCCCAGTGCAAATAATTTTTGAAACTATGGCTAGATTTGTGAGAGGAAAAAAGTGTGAAACAACGGTTGGATTTCCAACAATCCCAGTGCAAATAATTTTTGAAACTATTGCTAGATTTTTGAGAGGAAACAAAGTGTGAAACAACGGTTGGATTTCCAACAATCCCAGTGCAAATAATTTTGGAAACTATGCCTAGATTTGTGACAGGATAAAGAAGGTTGAAACAACGGTTGGATTTCCAACAATCCCAGTGCAAGTAATTTTTGAAACTATGGCTGGATTTCTGACAGGATAAAAAGTGTGAAACAACGGTTGGATTTCCAACAATCTCAGTGGAAATAATTTTGGAAACTATGGCTGGATTTGTGAGAGGAAAAAAGTGTGAAACATCGGTTGGATTTTCAACAATCCCAGTGCAAATAATTTTGGAAACTATGCCTAGATTTGTGACAGGAAAAGAAGTGTGAAACAACGGTTGGATTTCCAACAATCCTAGTGGAAATAATTTTTGAAACTATGGCTTGATTTGTGAGAGGAAAAAAAGTGTGAAACAACGGTTGGATTTCCAACAATCCCGGTGCAAATAATTTTTGAAACTATGGCTAGATTTGTGACAGGATAAAAAGTGTGAAACAACGGTTGGATTTCCAACAATTTCAGTGCAAATAATTTTTGAAACTATGGCTAGATTTGTGAGAGGAAAAAAGTGTGAGACAACGGTTGGATTTTCAACAATCCCAGTGCAAATAATTTTTGAAACTATGGCTAGATTTGTGAGAGGAAAAAAGTGTGAAACAACGGTTGGATTTCCAACAATCCCAGTGCAAATAATTTTTGAAACTATGCCTAGATTTGTGACAGGAAAAGAAGTTTGAAACAACGGTTGGATTTCCAACAATCCCAGTGCAAGTAATTTTTGAAACTATGGCTGGATTTCTGACAGGATAAAAAGTGTGAAACAACGGTTGGATTTCCAACAATCCCAGCGCAAGTAATTTTTGAAACTATGGCTAGATTTGTGACAGGATAAAAAGTTTGAAACAATGGTTGGATTTCCAACAATCCCAGTGCAAATAATTTTTGAAACTGTGGCTTGATTTGTGAGAGGAAAAAAGTGTGAAACAGCGGTTGGATTTCCAACAATCCCAGTGCAAGTAATTTTTGAAACTATGGCTAGATTTGTGACAGGATAAAAAGTGTGAAACAACGGTTGGATTTCCAACAATCCCAGTGCAAATAATTTTTGAAACTATGGCTAGATTTGTGAGAGGAAAAAAAGTGTGAAACAACGGTTGGATTTCCAACAATCCCAGTGCAAGTAATTGTTCAAACTATAGCTAGATTTGTGAGAGGAAGAAAAGTGTGAAACAACGGTTGGATTTCCAAGAATGGCACTGCAAAAAATTGTTCAAACGATAGCTAGATTTGTGAGAGGAAAAACGTGTGAGACAACCGTTGGATTTCTAACAATCCCAGTGCAAATAATTTTTGAAACTAGGGCTAGGTTTGTGAGAGGGAAAAAAGTGTGAAACATCGGTTGGATTTTCAACAATCCCAGTGCAAGTAATTTTTGAAACTATAGCTAGATTTCTGACAGGATAAAAAGTGTGAAACAACGGTTGGATTTCCAACAATCTCAGTGCAAATAATTTTTGAAACTATGGCTAGATTTGTGAGAGGAAAAAAGTGTGAAACATCGGTTGGATTTTCAACAATCCCAGTGCAAATAATTTTGGAAACTATGCCTAGATTTGTGACAGGAAAAGAAGTGTGAAACACAGTTGGATTTCCAACAATCCCGGTGCAAGTAATTTTTGAAACTATAGCTAGATTTCTGACAGGATAAAAAGTGTGAAACAACGGTTGGATTTCCAACAATCTCAGTGCAAATAATTTTTGAAACTATGGCTTGACTTGTGAGAGGAAAAAAAGTGTGAAACAACGGTTGGATTTCCAACAATCCCGGTGCAAATAATTTTTGAAACTATGGCTAGATTTGTGACAGGATAAAAAGTGTGAAACAACGGTTGGATTTCCAACAATTTCAGTGCAAATAATTTTTGAAACTATGGCTAGATTTGTGAGAGGAAAAAAAGTGTGAAAGAACGGTTGGATTTCCAACAATCCCAGTGCAAGTAATTTATGAAACTATGGCTAGATTTGTGACCGGATAAAGAGTGTGAAACAACGGGTTCATTTCCAACAATCTTAGGGGAAATAACTTTTGAAACTATGGCTAGATTTATGAGAGGAAAAAAAGTGTGAAACAACGGTTGGATTTCCAACAATCCCAGTGCACATAATTTTTGAAACTATGGCTAGATTTGTGAGAGGAAAAAAGTGTGAACCAACGGTTGGATTTCCAACAAACCCAGTGCAAGTAATTTTTGAAACTATGGGGAGATTTGTGACATTATAAAAAGTGTGAAACAACGGTTGGTTTTCCAACAATCCCAGTGCAAATAATTTTTGAAACTATGGCCAGATTTGTGAGAGGAAAAAAGTGCGAAACATCGGTTGGATTTTCAACAATCCCAGTGCAAATAATTTTTGAAACTATGGCTAGATTTGTGAGAGGAAAAAAAGTGCGAAACAACGGTTGGATTTCCAACAATCCCAGTGCAAATAATTTTTGAAACTATGGCTAGTTTTGTGAGAGGAAAAAAAGTGTGAAACAACGGTTGGATTTTCAACAATCCCAGTGCAAAAAATTGTTCAAACTATAGCTAGATTTGTGAGAGGAAGAAAAGTGTGAAACAACGGTTGGATTTCCAACAATCCCAGGGCAAATAATTTTTGAAACTATGGCTAGATTTGTGAGAGGAAAAAAAGTGTGAAACAACGGTTGGAATTCCAAGAACCGCAGTGCAAAAAATTGTTCACACGATAGCTAGATTTGTGAGAGGAAAAAAAGTGTGAGACAACGGTTGGATTTCCAAGAATCGCAGTGCAAAAAAATTGTTCAAACGATAGCTAGATTTGTGAGAGGAAAAAAGTGTGAGACAACGGTTGGATTTTCAACAATCCCAGTGCAAATAATTTTTGAAACTATGGCTAGATTTGTGAGAGGAAAAAAGTGTGAAACAACGGTTGGATTTCCAACAATCCCAGTGCAAATAATTTTTGAAACTATGCCTAGATTTGTGACAGGAAAAGAAGTTTGAAACAACGGTTGGATTTCCAACAATCCCAGTGCAAGTAATTTTTGAAACTATGGCTGGATTTCTGACAGGATAAAAAGTGTGAAACAACGGTTGGATTTCCAACAATCTCAGTGGAAATAATTTTGGAAACTATGGCTGGATTTGTGAGAGGAAAAAAGTGTGAAACATCGGTTGGATTTTCAACAATCCCAGTGCAAATAATTTTGGAAACTATGCCTAGATTTGTGACAGGAAAAGAAGTGTGAAAGAACGGTTGGATTTCCAACAATCCTAGTGGAAATAATTTTTGAAACTATGGCTAGATTTGTGAGAGGAAAAAAAGTGTGAAACAACGGTTGGATTTCCAACAATCCCAGTGCAAGTAATTTTTGAAACTATGGCTAGTTTTATGAGACGAAAAAAGTGTGAAAAAACGGTTGGATTTTCAACAATCCCAGTGCAAATAGTTTTTTAAACTATGGCTAGATCTGTGAGAGGAAAAAAAGTGTGAAACAACGGTTGGATTTCCAACAATCTCAGTGGAAATAATTTTGGAAACTATGGCTGGATTTGTGAGAGGAAAAAAGTGTGAAACATCGGTTGGATTTTCAACAATCCCAGTGCAAATAATTTTGGAAACTATGCCTAGATTTGTGACAGGAAAAGAAGTGTGAAAGAACGGTTGGATTTCCAACAATCCTAGTTGAAATAATTTTTGAAACTATGGCTAGATTTGTGAGAGGAAAAAAAGTGTGAAACAACGGTTGGATTTCCAACAATCCCAGTGCAAGTAATTTTTGAAACTATGGCTAGTTTTATGAGACGAAAAAAGTGTGAAAAAACGGTTGGATTTTCAACAATCCCAGTGCAAATAGTTTTTTAAACTATGGCTAGATCTGTGAGAGGAAAAAAAGTGTGAAACAACGGTTGGATTTCCAACAATCCCAGCGCAAGTAATTTTTGAAACTCTGGCTAGATTTGTGACAGGATAAAAAGTTTGAAACAACTGTGGGATTTCCAACAATCCCAGTGCAAATAATTTTTGAAACTATGGCTAGATTTGTGAGAGGAAAAAAGTGTGAAACAGCGGTTGGATTTCCAACAATCCCAGTGCAAGCGATTTTTGAAACTATGGCTAGATTTGTGACAATATAAAAAGTGTGAAACAACGGTTGGATTTCCAACAATCCCAGTGCAAATAATTTTTGAAACTATGGCTAGATTTGTGAGGGGAAAAAAAGTGTTAAACAACGGTTGGATTTCCAACAATCCCAGTGCAAATAATTTTGGAAACTATGCCTAGATTAGTGACAGGAAAAGAAGTGTGAAACAACGGTTGGATTTCCAACAATCCTAGTGCAAGTAATTTTTGAAACTATGGCTAGATTTGTGACAGGATAAAAAGTTTGAAACAACGGTTGGATTTCCAACAATACCAATGCAAATAATTTTTGAAACTATGGCTAGATTTGTGAGAGGAAAAAAGTGTGAAACAACGGTTGGATTTCCAACAATCCCAGTGCAAGTAATTTTCGACACTATGGCTACATTTGTGACAGGATAAAAAGTGTGAAACAACGGTTGGATTTCCAACAATCTCAGTGCAAATAATATTTGAAACTATTGCTAGAGTTTTGAAAGGAAAAAAAGTGTGAAACAACGGTTGGATTTCCAACAATCCCAGTGCAAATAATTTTGGCAACTATGCCTAGATTTGTGACAGGAAAAGAAGTGTGAAACAACGGTTGGATTTCCAACAATCCCAGTGCAAGTAATTTTTGAAACTATGGCTAGATTTGTGACAGGATAAAAAGTGTGAAACAACGGTTGGATTTCCAACAATACCAATGCGAATAATTTTTGAAACTATGGCTAGCTTTGTGAGAGGAAAAAAGTGTGAAACAACGGTTGGATTTCCAAGAATCCCAGTGCAAGTAATTTTCGACACTATGGCTACATTTGTGACAGGATAAAAAGTGAGAAACAACGGTTGGATTTCCAACAATCTCAGTGCAAATAATATTTGAAACTATTGCTAGATTTTTGAAAGGAAAAAAAGTGTGAAACAACGGGTGGATTTCCAAGAATCCCAGTGCAAGTAATTTTCGACACTATGGCTACATTTGTGACAGGATAAAAAGTGAGAAACAACGGTTGGATTTCCAACAATCTCAGTGCAAATAATATTTGAAACTATTGCTAGATTTTTGAAAGGAAAAAAAGTGTGAAACAACGGTTGGATTTCCAACAATCTCAGTGCAAATAATTTTGGCAACTATGCCTAGATTTGTGACAGGAAAAGAAGTGTGAAACAACGGTTGGATTTCCAACAATCCCAGTGCAAGTAATTTTTGAAACTATGGCTAGATTTGTGACAGGATAAAAAGTTTGAAACAACGGTTGGATTTCCCAGAATACCAATGCAAATAATTTTTGAAACTATCTCTAGATTTGTGAGAGGAAAAAAGTGTGAAAGAACGGTTGGATTTCCAACAATCCCAGTGCAAGTAATTTTCGAAACTATGGCTACATTTGTGACAGGATAAAAAGTGTGAAACAACGGTTGGATTTCCAACAATCTCAGTGCAAATAATATTTGAAACTATGGCTAGATTTGTGAGAGGACAAAAAGTGTGAAACATCGGTTGGATTTTCAACAATCCCAGTGCAAATAGTTTTTGAAACTATGGCTAGATTTGTGAGAGGAAAAAAAAGTGGGAAACAACGGTTGGATTTCCAACAATCCCAGTGCAAATAATTTTTGAAACTATGGCTAGATTTGGGAGAGGAAAAAAAGTGTGAAACAACGGTTGGATTTTCAACAATTCCAGTGCAAATAATTTTTGAAACTTTGGCTAGATTTTTGAGAGGAAAAAAAGTTTGAAAGAACCTTGGGATTTCGAACAATTCCAGTGCAAATAATTTTTGAAACTATGGCTAGATTTGTGAGAGGAAAAAAAGTGAAACAACGGTGGTATTTCTAACAATGCCAGTGCAAATAATTTTTGAAACTATGGCTAGATTGGGAAGAGGAAAAACGTTTGATACAACTGTTGGATATCTAACAGTCCCAGTGCAAAATACTGTTCATACTCTGGCTAGATTTGTGAGAGGAAAATAAGTTTGAAACAGCAGTTAGTTTTTGAACAATCCCAGGGGAAAAAATTGATGAAAGTATGGGTGGATTTGTGAGAGTAAAAAAATGGTTTAAACAATGACTAGATTTCAGACATTTTCCTGCACAATCTATTTACTGTTTCATACGTTTTTAATCTGACAAATAACTTTGATGTTGAAATTCTGTTAATAGTTTCAACCCAGGTGTCGTGTCAGAACTGTACAAAGTATTATAGCCCGCTTGAGTGTATTCTTGAGAAAGATTGTTTGCTTACATTGACGGACGTTGGACAACCTGAGCGGAAGTGATCATAGGGGTCACTTACGTTATAGAAACTTGAGATTAAAAATGTTTGGAAAAATATATTGAATTTTTTAACAATCCCAAGGTTAAGAATTACTGCAACAATGGCTGGGTTTTTGATAAGGTTATGTCTAACGTACTGATTTTACACGTTGATTAAATTTATTTTTCTAGACTGAGCACGGACATTTTGTTTGGTAACAATTGTGGCTTGAAGACTGTTCTTATGTTGACTGGAATCTCATCTCTTGAAGATGTGAAACATTGTCAGACATCCAGCGACCTTGATGATAGGAAGTCCATTCCAGATTTTTTTATGCCTGGTATAAAGGCACTTAAAGTACCACTGAGATCTGCAAGGAAAGATGTTAGTTAGGTAGTCATGATCTGTACTGCAAAAAAGTTAAAACAGGTCAGTAGCTTATCTTAAGTATTTACTTGGTCTTTGCAAAATTTAATTTTTCGAACGAGTGGTTAGAAAATCATTTTCTGGTAAGTTTGGAAGAGAAATGTAAGCTATTTTTTTTCATGTCTTGGTAATCTGTAAACAGGTTGTTGTCGTTCCCTTGCTTCTGACTGGTTGTGCCGCGAGGGAATCAGAACCAATCAGAAGCACTACTAAGATCTGGGTAGTGCAGGTCATCAGTATGGAATTTCTGTGCTCGTTACTCAGACGTCGTTTTTCCAGGGCTCAAGTGGCGACCTCGCGAAACGTCGGCTGTTTTCTCAGGCTAGAGGACGTGGGGAGGAATGCAAAACGCGCACCACGAGACCACAACAACGAGCCAGGTGGTGCGCCAGTTGGTGTTCCCCCGGGGTGGCGGGGGGGGGGGGGGGAGAGGGCACTCCCATATAAAAGTGACAAGGGCGGCTCAACATGTGTTGTTTGGTACCCCTAGGGTCTTGCAAATGACTACTGTTCTAATTGTTCCGGTATCTTCTGAGGTACTATGTGAAATAAAAAGAAGGCAACGTAACTATCTTGTCGAAATTTATCCTTTTAACCTCTTGAGGGTGAAACTGAATTCAAATCACGTCCACAAAGCGAAATTCTGTACGTCCTTTATGTTACCCTCAAATTGTCTGGCAAGCATCGCGTCTTTTTTTTCTGTGGGAGTCCCTCCGGGATCGCAAGTTGTTGTTTTCATTCTTTTACCCAGATTTGTTATCCTACAGGGTTCGTACGGGTCCTGGAAACCCTGAAAAGTCCTGGAATTTTCTGGCATTTTCCAGGACTGGAAAGTCGTGGAAAATTAATGCACGTCCTGGAAAGTCCTGGAAATCTACAAACTCTTGTAGAAAAGTTTCCTTTGACAACAATTGTCTGCAGTATTATTTTTGGATTTCTATTTCGCAAGGGTTTATCTCTTCAATTACTGTGCCTTTGGGAGACCTGGAAAAATCTATCTGAGTCTTGGAGAAGTCCTGGAAAATTGTTTCTGAAAAAGGGTACGAACCCTATCCTAGATATCATATTAGAATGATAGGCCAACTCCAAGTTGCTCGACTCCAAACAAGGCCTAGCAAAATAAAAAAAAAACAAATAAACACGTACAGAAATTGGACATAAGAACGACAACAGCAACTTGAAAATGATCTACACTGTTTTAGTTCAACTTATAGTGGTTATTCTTTTCTAAGAGAGGTATTATCTGAGGAAAATTTCAATCAAACAGGGAGTTTTAAAAATTAATGTAGCGACTAAAAAATACACTGGACAAAATTTCTTTTGGTAACAATTTTTTATTACAAAATGTTCCTCGTTACAAAATGCCAGTAGAAATAAAAAAACGTTTCAATATTTTTTGGTTTGAATTCAAGATATTGAAACATATTTTTGAGCAAGAAGTTTGTGCTTATATAGTTAAGTTTATAAGCATGGTATATCCTGCACAAGAATCGTGCTGTACAACATTTTTTGCTGATGTTTACAAAAAAAGTTTAGATAACTGATAAGACCAGCATAGCGAAATTTCCCAGTTTTTTCTTTGCTATCCCTTTGAGCCCCAATATCAACACGCACATTCTCCTCACTACTCTCTGTATATTTCGCACGACACTAGTTAGGAGAATTTGCTTAAACATCAACACGTTATCTTTGGTGATAACTTCCTTGACTCTCGTGACTTGTATGTTTGCTCAAGTAGTGACATTGTCAGGACAATTAAGATAGTGGTCACTGTTGGAGCTTGAAGGGTTAATATACAATCAGTCGCAAAAAGACTGTTTCAGAATTGTGCAAACCTTCCACTACTCAGATGTTTAGCAAAAAAAAAATAAAAACAAACAAACAAAACACAAAAACAACGAAAACAAAAAACAATTATAAAACAGAACGAACAGCTACAATACTCTGTGAATGGAATTCCAAAAATTTTGTGGCCCTGTTTAGGGGCTCATCAAAAGCTTAAATATAAGTTAACATGACTTAAAGTGTATTTAATTGATAGTTTTTTTTTAATAACTAGAAAAATAACCAAGAGCTGTGTCATTACACGTTCTTACCACTTATATACTTATTTTTATACATACTAATTTCAGTAACTGTTACTGATTTTCATATAACCTTTAGTTTACAAAATAGCCTTCAGTTAACATAATCCATTTTCTGTAATTCGGCCCTAGGACTAGGATTTATTTTTGGGGCCGAACAATGTGAGTTTAAGATCAAGTTCAAGTGAAGTCTGAGTTCATTCAAGTTTCGTATTAAGCACCCAACATTTTAAGTACTAACTATAGAATGAAGGGTGTTCGAATTTAAGCTTAGAATTGACGGTTTGACACAATAGTTCAATCAGCACAAGTTACAACGCATTGTGACTTCAGCTTGAACTCAACTCAAACTTAACTCGAACTTGAACCAGTGGATTCCTGTTTATCGGCTAAAACCCCTAAACTACACCTTGATCGATTTTATAATGGTAACTTTGTTTAACAGAAAGATATTTATTTTTAACCACTTTAAGAAGTTTTTTCTTTGTACTAGCACTAAACGTAATGATTTGATACAAAACATTATTTTCTGTGGTACTATTTATTGCACTGTACAAGGTGTTTTTAAACTATTATCTATTGAGTGTGGGGATGGAATCTTAAAGGGTTAATGGTTGAAAAAATCAGTTCGAAGACTCGTCCTATCAGTTGCTGGAGTTTCAGCTGTAGCAAGCTGCTGCTGTTGCTGCTGTTTACGTCTCTTACAACTCGCTTGTCCTAACAGGACAAAAATTGGCAAAAGGCACAGTCCGCACACGCCAGCCATGACATATGCAACGGTAAGAAGTGCTGTGTCTGAGCTTTCAGTTTCTATATATTCACAGTCCACTGGGTCTGAAAGAAAAGAATGTGAATCACAATTTTAATAAGATTCAATTCTGCCTGATAACGGTGCCAAGATGACAATTACTCTGGCCAATCACAACAAACACAAATTACCCAATAAACCAATCAGAACTCGAAGCAAATACAGGTAACCAGCGCCAAGCGCGGGAAAACGCGTGCGAGCGGGTCGGGATTGGTTTGAGTTTTACTTCTGATTGGTCGAGAAAGTGGCGCGAGATTTTTTAACCAATCACAGAGCAAAGTAAAGCAAAACCAAAGCAAAACACGAATTACTTTCGACAGTTAACTGAAAACTGCTCTAACAATGAACACTGCTTCATTTTTAACTTAAATCATTATAACGGGGGATAATCACTTTAGGGTACTGCAAATACAGTCTGTCCACAAAAGCGTATTGTACTTGCATTAAGGTTAAGAAATGTTTAATTTAGTAAGGGGGGATAAAATGAGGGTAACGTGAGTAGAATTAAAACTCTAATTAACTCCTCCTACCTCTACTGAAAGGTCCACTAACTTCTGAACTGGGGTTAAGCCGCCCCTCAGCTGTTATGGACAAAAATAATGAATTTTAACGTTAATATTTACCGAACATGTAAGTAGAACTTGCATAAAATATTAAGAATTTGTGATATGTCAAGATTTCTGCAAAATACTACATAATAAAAGTCTTATGGCAAACTACTGTGTGAAAAACAAAAAAGGAAACTGTAAACACTTTATTTGACTATTATATGTCACACTTCATAGCTAGTTATAAAATGAGAGCTCAAATCACAGGAAATGGGAAAAAAACGGCCAGTGATGGAGTCATTGGCTATTTTGTCTGCAAACAATTCAGGGGCACGCGACGGATCGTTTCGGGAAATGTCTGTTCGGAAGGTCTAAAATCGCCTGAGATATTCGGAATTAATTGCAGTGAAAGCTAGAGATTTCTTTGGCGAAACATTCCCTCGGACTTTCGTAACAAGAGGACCGATTAGTTCCTATTGTTTTCGTAGGGATAAATATGTCGTTTAGAGCGCAAAATAAGGTCAGCTAGCATTTTCGGAGAGCCATCAGCAGCTCGGAAATTCGGGGGGTAGGATTCTGTTTCCTAAAATTTTCTGCGGCCTATATTTTCAGCTAAAAACGCCGAACAGATCAATCTGTAACAGCTTACACAAATGTTCCTTTAAAAAGCTCTGAAACAATCCAGGAAAGCAGAAAATGATATTTCAAGTATTTTGCCAAAATTTTCTCGTTGGGTGCCCCTGACAATTTGTCTTTTATTTCCTCCATAGTTATTTGAAATTAATAAAAACGTTTGTGGTTTGCAGATTCACACAGGAAAGTGAAAACAGTTTGTCTCAACTACAGCATGACGCATGAAAGTGTGACTGCTTCAAACTAATTTGCATACTTTTATGAGTTTGATTATCCAATCAAAATTTTAGCTCCCACAAAATCAACTGAGGTTCACTCGCCACTTAGAGTTGGATTTCTGGGAGCTGTGCTCAAATTCTGAACACATAGTCAATCTCACAAAAGTATGCAAATTAATTAAAAGCGGTCACACTTTAGCGCGTTGCACTGTAAAAGTAGAAAGTTAGAGTAATTTACCTCCACATGTCGTGGCCGCAAAGCCTACTTGAACGTTTTCTCTGTCAAAAACCACATAAAAGCCTTCCATAATTACAGCTCCTATTACTGTACCTGAAATGAAAAATGCAATTACTCGTCACCAATAAAGCTGGCATTAATTAATTTAAGGTGACTCGATCGACGCTATCCCTCTCTAAAAACCCTAACAACCTCGTTATTGGTCGCAGCTCTTACAAGGTCTTCTCTGATTTGCTGAGAAAACAATACACCAAACAACAAAATAAGGGACCCTAGCCCCGAAAACAATAGAGCTGCGTGATACCAAGGTCCAATGAAATTAGAGGTTGTTAAGAGTAACATCGTCATTTCCTACTCGATTGCCTTGAAACTTTCGCAATTTACACGCAATTTATAGAGGAATAATACGTATGTCAATCTGTAGATGTGCTGTTCGTTAGTTTTGCATGATTTTACTTCATTGAACACTACTTTTTTGATAAAATTGCTATTCTAACATAAGCTTAAAATAACATCTTACCTTGACTCTTCAAGTTTCTGCAAAATCGTCGGAGCAAAATTCCCGGGACAACTTGAACGTCAAAATAACAACCCAGACGGACTCCAAAGTTTGGACCGCTCCAGGACTTTCCAAATTTGACTTAAAAGCATAATAACTCCAGATAAAGTAAGTTTCAATGTATCGCTATAGTTAATTCCAAACCGCATTTGGCTATCCGGAACGGAACGAAGTTTGGGCGGCTATTATAAACTCACTTTTTGTACAAAATATAACGAAGTCGCCAAACTCACGTTTTTCTGAATTATATAAAAACTAACCGGACGAATTGAATAAAACTTCCGGAAAATGAAACTGAATCTTTTACACATATTTTGCGCTATTTTACTTTGCTGGTGCGGTCTTGATTTGGAGAATATTTTTTTTGAAAGTGATGCACTATCGAAACTCTGTTTTGTAGACAGTAGCGCTATGCAAATTTCTCTGTATTTGATGAGAATTTGAGGAATTTACACATTGGCTAGGGGGGTGCTCAAGAAAAATGGGAAAAAGTTGCTCCTTATGCTTATGTTTATGATTATCCTTATGTCGGGCCTGTTTTCACATTATCGTAAGCTCTTTTGTCCCTGTGCTTATGTTAATATGCTCATGCTTGTCGCTATAGTGAAATCCAGGGTTAAACCTTTTCTAAAATTCACCGAAAAGCAAAAGGTAATTTTGGGTTTGCAACCAAAGAAAGGAAGAAACCGCGGCCACTTAAATCACAATAAACAATTGAGCAACCCCCCTTAGCCAATGTGTAAATTCTTCAAATTCACATTAAATACAAGGAAATTTGCATTGCACTACTGTAGAATTCAGATAACAACAAAGCCGTATACAGAACAGGGTTTCGATAGTGCATCACTTTCAAAAACATTTGTTCTCCAAATGAAGACCGCTCTAGCAACGTCAAATAGAGCAAAGTATGTGTTAAAGATTCAGTTTCATGTTCCCGGAGTTTTATTCAATTCGTCCGGATAGTTTTCATATAATTCAGAAAAACGTGAATTTGGCGACCTCGTTATGTTTTGTGCAAAAAGTGAGTTTATAATAGCCGCCCAAACTTTTTCATCGTTCCGGATAGCCAGATGTAGTTTGGAACTAGCTATACATTGAAACTTACCTTGTCTGGAGTTATAATTCCTTTAAGTCAAATTTGGAAAGCTCTGTAGCGGTGCAAACTTTGAAGTCCGTCTGCGGTTGTTATTTTGACATTCAAATTGTGCCGGGATTTCTGTTCTGACGATTTTGCGGAACCTTGAAGAGTCAAGGTAAGATGTTATTATAAGCTTGATCTAGAAGTTTAAACCAAATCTTAGCGCTCAATTTTGTTAAATAGGAATTTTAGCAAGCAAGTTCATCTACACAATGACATACGTATTATTCCTCCATAAATTGCGTGTTAAATGCGAAAGTTTCATGGCAATCGAGTAAGAAATGACAATGTTGTTAGAGTTTTTAGAGAGGCATAGAGCGCGTTTCGATCGAGTCACTTCAAAAATCAGAGACTAGATTCTTTTATGTGCTAAAATCGTACTGTAAGTGCTCTTTCATTAACAAGACTTTCTGACGGTTGCAAACAAGAGGGGACTTGTCCCTCCAACAAAAAGTTCCCTTTAGTTTGTAGGTTCCAAAATTTAGTCTCTGAGTCCCACAAACGTAAAATGGTTTGAATTGAAGGGTGAAGTCTGCATACTGTGCTTGTCCTCCTGTGTGAACTGTTTGTGGCACAAGTTGTTGTGACCATGTGAAAAGCTAAAGCAAACGAGTAAGGCTGCAAGTTTCCTCATGTGTTCTTAAGGACGTTCCCCAAATCTTCCCACGTTCATATTTTTTCAAACTTTTGCAGGAGTTAATGACCAACGCATATCAGAAAGGCAAAAAAATCAGGGGGTCACCTTGCTCATTTCGGAAATAAAGCGTAGTGGAAAAGTTGGGTTTTTAGAAGGTTTGGTTATGGAAAGCGAAATCCACTTTCTTCCTACAAGGAATAAAATAAGTTACGTGGAGGACGCTAGATGATGCTGATTTATTTATTTCATTGCAAATAGGCCTATTTAGTACATTTTTTGCAGATAATATCGTTTCTTCAGGTAAAATTAGCCTAACAGAAGGATAATTGTAAGTCATATATACCTGAATTCGTAGAAAAATTCGATCGTATTGAGGAGAAAAAGCAATAAAATTAAAACTTCTCACGTTCAGAATTTTTTGTTTTTGGACAAAATGCAGAGAACCAGTAAAGGAAATGATTTATTGAGAAAAAAGAATGGGGACACCAGGCATTTAAGAGAGTTAAGCACGTTTATAGATATGAAAATACCCAACACCATTGTATTTGTCTGTATTTCTTACTCAGCGCGCGCTCAAGATGCATGACGTGGCATGACATTGCAACATAACTTAGGTGCACAGTAAGGAGGAGCGCGAACGTCCTTAAGGGAAATGTTCCTGGGAACCGGTCTTGAAACAGGTGCCTTTAATGAGTCCTCTAATGTTAACATCACCACAGAGGGCATGACTTATGCCAACCTTAAAGGGGCCTCTCACATCACCTCTGCTTGAACCGTGATACAACTTACTTACGGTATACTTACCCTTATCAGCTTTGGTGATAGCAAACTTATAACAGTGTTGTCCAGGAAGAGGACCACGTTCAATTGTTTCTCTTAAGTAAAGCTACAAAAAAATAAAGACAAATTAGAATAAATTGCGTTCTATTAGAAAAGTTTCACTCAGGCAACCTACCTTACACAAACACACGAAATCACCTGAATCAAATGAATATTTGTCTAGGCACAGGTAACCCAAGTGGCAGGGAAAGGTTTGTGGCTGTGAGAAGATCTTTATCATTTAAGGTCAATTCTGATATGTGTGATAGAAGTAATGTAGACACTGCTGGTATGTTTAACTTCCGATTAAGTGTCACCAATTTAGCCCAGACGAGCTTTAGGTGTGCCACAGATACCAGGGGTGCTTTCCATTTGACCAGATGTGGGAATTTCATGGAACTTTTCAGGAAACACTTCCTGCAAATTCTGAAGATCGCTGCATTTTCGAGATGCAAACCATTCAAATTAACATCCTAAAAATTTTGTGAAGGAGAGAGGAAAACCACTGAATCCAGAGACAAACTTTGGAGCAAGACCACAACAGAACCAACACAAGACATGTTGATTTCCTCAACAAATGCAATGAGGCATTGGCTTCTGATGTCAAACGTCTTACCTGTGGAGGTATTTTTAGCCTAAACTCCTTGGAATTGCTAATAGAAGAGAGAAGGGATATAGACATGTCTGGAAATTCTTCCCATGGTGTCTTGTCATAATTCCAGCACATCATTTGCCGACCTATCCAAAAATCATCTGGAACACCCAACTAGAAAAAAGGACAAAACTATTAGCAAAAGTCTGCAGAAAAATCTGAGATAATGCAATGAAAAAATGAAAATAAGAGCTACGAACAATGCACGGTTCCCAGTAAGCTTTCAGCCAGAAGCACTAAATGACGCAACCAGCCAGAATAATTTTTATTTCTGGTTGGTGGTGTCGTTTAGTGTTGTGTCATTTTAATTAATTATTGAACCCCTATTCATTAACAGGGCAGGACCTTAATTTTGAGGGCACACACTGTGGGACATAACATTGTACATTTCATTCTTTCTAACAACATAGTCTACAGTTGACTCCCAATAACTTGAACCGTCAAGGGAAATCAAAAAAGGTTTGAGTTATTGAAAGTTCGAGTTATCGGGGATAGGATTCGTGCTGACACCACTTATCACGTATTCTCACAGGAAGAACTGACACGTTTTTTGTACCAAAACACCAGGAAACTATAAAGACTTTTTTGTTTTGTTTTTTCTGTATTTACTTCGTTGTCCTTGTAAGTTTTTCATATTTTTTGTTAGTTTTTTTTTCCTTTCTCTTTCTTTTCTTTTTGCGTGATTAGCCAGTTTTTTTTTTGCAGAAGGGGGAAGGGAGTATAGTGAGTAAATTTGTAATCTTTGTTTTTTTTTTTGGACTTTGCAATGCCTGAAATAAAGTCTCACTATTATGAAAAAAAAAAAGAAGAAAAAGGAAACTATAAAGAAATTGACACAAAGGACAATTAGATGCTTCAAAACTACAATGCTGCTCAATTTTTTGTAAATTGTTTCAAAATAAGTTCAGTGTTATGGAGTATGTTTTGTCTCATTACACTTTGACAAACGAGGTTTGAATTATCCAGGGTAAAATTATAAAAAAAATGACCTGAAAAAGGAATTCACGTTGAGTTAGCAGAACATTCGTGTTATTGAAGGTTCGAGTTACAGTAAATTACAGTAAATGTAAGGAGCAAATCCAGGGGAAATCAATTTTGGTTAGAGTTAGCACTAGATTCGAGTTACCCAGAGTCAACTGTGTTTCCTTACTTTGTCAAATTTCTTGAGTCGCTCAAGAATTCCGTCGAACACTTCTTCTGACACTCTGAGGTTTGTTGTGCCACTGTCTACTATTGTCTTGTCATAATTATACTAAGGAAGAGAACAAATACACAATGTTTGGTAAAAATACTAGCATTCACTGTTACGTTAAGTGAGTTAGGGCAGCATTTGTCTGTGGTTTCATTAAGTCTAGAAGAGACCATTCAAAACTACTCCTCCCAGGTTGGGATGCTAGTATAACTGCATGAACCCTGATAGAAATCCTATGCAGGATCCTACAGAATTTTCTAGGATCCTGCAAGTTCACACAGGATCCTACCCAGAACCCCAAAATGGCAATAAACCAACCCTCTTTTATAGGACCCTACTCGGGATCCTGCAGATTTTATAGGACTTTTTAGGAACCTGTAAAATCCTATAGGATCCTGATCTTAATCTTATCAGGATCCTGGGTTAGGATCCTATTAATTAAGTTCCTCTGCAGAATTTCTACCAGGAAATGATTAAAGAGAAAAAAAGTGTTTAATTTTACCTTTTTACAATCTAAATTCAAACTCTCCCCACCAACAGCAATGTCGGTGATGACGACTTCATAGTACCATTTCTTTACAACTGGGGTGTAAAGAAGGTCGCCTTCATATAACTCATCATCAACTTCACCAAAAACCTAGCAGAAAAGACATACGAGTCCTTATGGATAACATTTAATGGAGACAATTTACTGTAAATTACATTTTGTTTTAGATCAGTCGAAAACTTAGCAAAACTACTTTCATTAAAAGAAGCTGCACATGAGCATAGCAAAAGTGGAACCCAGACAATGGGTTAGAAAATACTGGTAGTGCGGGGGGGGGGGGGGTGGGGAACAGTGGAGTCTAAACCTCCTGCCTCATGTACCCTTTACTTCCTGTTCCCTTCCCCCATCCTTGGCAGGTCACGCATAATTATGTGCTTTTTACTTTCACAAAATATAACACAACAAATATAAAATTTTTTCTTATTTCTCCCTTTCCCATCCTGGTTTCCACACCCTTTGCCCTTTGCCCCCATCCTATCCCATCCCATCTGCACAAAACTCACCATAGTTCCAGCTACGGTTGGTTCTGAAGAGAAGTCAATTTCACTACTTCCACATAACTGCATAGAAAAAGAATCCCTGACAACTCCGTCATTAACAAACTGGTCAAAGACTGGAAGGACGCTTGAATCAGGCTGGTGGAGATATCAAGAAGGTGACAATTAAATGTTTGTTCAACTCTGATTTGGATCTATAATAAAGCAGTACACCATGATTTGTTTTAACGAGATAAACCATGTAGGATACCAGAAAAACTTAAGAAGGGTTTTTATCACACTAAAACAGTGTTGATCCACTATCCAAGATAGTGGATCCAAAATAGACTTTCCAATCTCTCTTCCAGCCATTAATTTTGCCCCATCCCACCATCGCACACCTGATAGAATCATCATCCCAACAGGTAATCTCACTTTGGCATGGTGTGAAGTAACTGGCTGGGGATCCTGTGGCTTGTCTTTTTTCAAGCAAATTATATCATCAAACACACTTGAGTGTGTTTTGTCATGATTTGCAACACTGGGAAGAGAGTTGAAAGGAGTAATGAAGCATTGTTTTTCTTTTTTGGAGTAAATAATATCCCAATGATACCCTCTCTCAGTGTTTGATACATGTATGTCTTCTCAAACAAATTACTAAATAACAAGAAAATGAAGAAACACAATCTTCAAAACCTATGCAAACTAAGGCCAGGTTTCCGAATCTCCATCACGCTTTGGTCTGAAATAGGTTAATATTTTAATAACCTATTATCAAAATAACCTAAAAATAATCATTTATGCGTTGGTCAAAAATAATATTTTGGGCTCTAGGCTTCTCACTCAAATCAAATTGCATGGGTACCCCCCCCCCCCCCCTCTCTGAGTTAAACTTAATCATTTACCTTAGACAATCGTGCATATCCCAGCCCAAGGATTCCTTCCCACATTGAACCATTGATGTAAAAATTCTCAGAAGATAAAATTGCTGCCACGTTGACACGCACAGTGGCATTCGGTCCTTCCACAAAGCGCAGCAGATCAGATCCTAGTTCTCCTTCCCAGTTCCCCTGTGTGTATGGCACGGCCACAGGTCTGTTCAGATCTCTATATGATGATGACCTTCAACAAAATTGAACAAACTTTAAATTATAGCTCAATGATGAAAACTTAGGGGTCACGACATAAGTAGACTGAGTATCATTGTCCGGGTGAGTGTAGTCCTGATAAGGACTGCCGGCGACAGTGATTGACGTTTTGACAACCTGTGTGCAAGTCACCATCAAAGCCAAGCAATCTGTGCAGAAGTCATTGTCAGAGTTAAAGTGAATTGTGTATCATGGGACTCTGATTACACTAAATTCCATCAACTGATGAAAAACAATTCACTATGTCTCTGATGATGGCTTCTGCATTTGTTGTAACATCAGCGACCATCACTGATAGTCCTTGTCAGGACTACACACACACAGACGGTCATACACAACCTGCATGTACAGTACTTATGGAATTTTTAGAATCACTTGATACCACATCAGACTAAGAATGCTACCAAAAGCCACCCTTATACATGTACCACATGTACCACATTTTTGCCTGTTCCTGGCATTCAGATGGGGGAACCTCGATTTAACAAACCTCTATAATAATAACGAAGTCCTTGGCATGACAAACGATATTTTTTAGCCTAGTAGTAGTGTAATATATGGAAAAGAACCTCAATATAACGAACCATCAATATAATGAACCACTTTCCCCAGTCCCTTGGCACTTCGTTAAATCGAGGTCCCACTGTAGCCGGGAGCTGTGCAAGGAGTGGGGAGACTGGGGAGAAGTTACTATTTTTTGCACCATTCTCCACTACCTGAAGTATCCTTGAGATGGGCTGACAATATTTACTGGAGTACACATTGAACTAGGCATTTAAAGAGTCACCCTATGAATTTCAAAAATGGGGCAGCAACCAGGTATCTGTGTACGCATACTGTACAGCCAACTGATTTTCTCAAGTTGGTTCTTCATGTAAAATTGTTTTTTAGAAATTGTTTTATTTGAGTGACAAAAAGAGGACAGTAAGTGTGTGTGTATCGTATATCAGATTGATTTTCTCAAATGGGTTTTTAAATCCACATGATTATTTTAAAAGACGATGTGCTCACCAAATCCTTGAAGGGCAAAGCTTGCTCAGACAGACTCAGTATTACACTGACATCAACATTAAATTTTAGTTTACCAAAAATAAATATACTTATGCTCTTTTGTACTCAAATGCTGCAACTCTATAATTCTGCTGTGTAGAATTTATTATTGTTAATTAATTGTAATACTGAATCAACGTCAGAACTGTCAGAATTATAATTTGATTCAGTTTCACAGCTAACATACACTTACTTGTCTGTGTGATAGTAAAAGGGGAGGTATGGATGTGATGAGGCTGCAACTGCAAAATTACTACTTCCAGTATCAACGAGGACATTTATCTGTAAAAAATGGAAGATTGATCGTATGTTATTAGACTGGCCTATGGTACATGTACTATTAATCTTAAACATCTTTGAAATGATTGAAAATCAACTCATTTTATACCATTTGTTGAATTTCTAGCTTCAACAAAGCCCTACGAAGCCTTCACAATATACATACGCATATCACTGTTTCCTACACACACATGTAAGGTTAGTGACAGATGCAGCGGAGCATTTTGAAACAGGGGGGAGGGCTTATTGTACACCAAGCCAAGTGCATACCCTTACTCAAATTTCCCAAAATGTCCTTTGCGTAGTTCGTTGGCACAAGTGAGCCTCTTTGCAATCTTAACAATGTCCAGTGTGTCCATAATTGATTTGTGACAATGCATAATAAGGCAGTTGTTTAGACAATCCTGCTTCATGGCATTTCTTGGGTAGCTCTTGAGTTGTCAGAGGACAGAAAATGTATGCTCTGAAGATGCCGATTCCACAGGTAATGTCAAATGCAAACCACTTCTGTCTAGTTTAGTGGAAAAATCCAGCAGTTGATTGGCTTCTCGAACACAGGCCGGAGTTGTTCACAAAAAATTCCTACAACATATTATTTCGCCAAGTGCAATTCTGATGAAACGATTTGTGAAAAGATCATGAGACTGAATATTTTGCCAAACCAATTTTATGCTGCACTAGCGATATTTTCGGCACCAAAACGTGGGGTCGCTGAGCCCCCACAAATTTTCGTTTGGGGGGCTACAACCCCCCACCCCTGCTCTGCCACCTCTGACTGAAGACCTCCTAATAACATTTTGTTTGCTTGAAAAATAATTTCAGATCAATTCTAAAATGCTGAGAAACTATTTCTGGCCTATTTAAATTTTTAAGGCCTGGCGTGCTTTTTGTGAAAGCCCTGAAACTTTTCAGACAATTTTGGGCATGATAACTCATGCTGTATCTTGTAAACAAAGAAGTTTCTCAGCATGAAACTTTGCTAAAAGTAAATGATTTCTTATCTTACAGATATGTTAAAAAAAAACAGCTTTGTAGAATGAGTAGTTCATAATTTTACAAATGGCTTTTTGGGGATGAAATGATTTTGGGACTTTGAGAAATGCACCCCCAGATAAATTCGAAAACGTTACTTCGGGAACAGTGGTTGAAATGGAAAATTTCTATCCGGCTCTGAAGCAAAATTTGCATTCAAGAAGCAACAAAGTTTTTGATCTGACTCTAAATCATTTTCTTGTTTCCAAGAAGCAAGTTGCTTCCAAAAGACATTTTGGTTATACTGCCATTAAAATGGAGAAACAGATGCTTCCACCAAAGTATTTCCTATTTTATCCGGGTCACTGTGATGCCCTGAAGAAGGAAATAAAATTCATGATTTTTGAACAAAATGTGTGAAATGTAAATATCATAAGATTTTAAATTGGATTTTATTAGTGGAGCTTACTAAATTTCACATTTTCTGGCGTAAATAAAACTGATCAAAACATCAAGGACTAGAGTGGATTTCTCTGCCACTTAAACAGTTTAAATAAATTCTGGCAAGCGACTAGTCAAGAATATTTAGGAAAACACACGTTTAAGTCGTTTCGAATAAAGATGTTGACTTTTAGATCAGGAATATAAATTATAACCAAAATAAACAATGTAGATTTTCCTACATGTAAATGCTGGATCGTGCATGCAGGTGCGTTTCAGATTTGACGATTGCACTGATAAATATTGCCCCTTCTTGCCAAAATACTGTTATGAGCGATGCAAACGTTCCATTTTGGGTTAAAAATCGAGCCATTAACACAAAACGAACATTCCTTCAATCCTGTAATCGGTTTCCGTGCCGACAAAAAAATTGACGATCGGATTAATCCCCCCAAAACAAAATGTTTCCATTACTCTCTACCAAGTTGTAGAAGATAAATTCTTTTTTTTCAGGCACACTAATAATTTTCGTTCCCGTATAAACAGCATGTAAACAAACTAAAGAACAGTATGTTATTAATCGTCTTTCCTATTCACAAGTAAAATGTCCCGACAACCCTTACCAAAAAAATATGATGTGCCGAACTCATTATAAATGCCGAAATAAAGGCATCAGCTTGAAAATTTTTGACCTATACTTGAATCAAACGTAGTTTGCATCTGTGACTGTGCAACAAAACGCGCATTACAAGAGCGTCTGAAGCAAAATACGAATATCGAAAAGGCTATCAATGTAAACAACTTTCATGATGAAAGCATTGACTCTCCGAAGTTTTTATTACTTCGGTATAAAACTGATATTAGAGAGACAAGTTTTCAAGAGGTTAAACAAGCGCATATTGGGAAAAGTTGCAGAAACGAAGAGGCAGCGATCTAAGAAAGATCATAAGGGGATTACATAAAGCCAAGGGCGACAAGAAGCAAGATCGCTCCCTGGGAAAAATCGACGCCACTTACTCTTTGCGCTGGTGTTCCAAGATCTGTAGCGATATAATATCCCTGGCCAGGGCGACCTTTTAAGTTTTCAGTGGGATTCCCACGGCTATCTCGAAGATCCCTTTTCGTCCGAAGAAGAGGAATACTGTAGCTTCCTTTCTTTCCAGCCAAACTCAAGTCGAAGCACAAAATGAGCACGATAAATGCACGACATGATTGCGGGTAAATTTCACGCATTGCGAACCCCCTGAAATCACCTTGAAATCCTGTTTAGTTCGCCTCCAACGCGAAAATGTCCTAATGTATATATCTTAAGCAAACCCGTCATGGAAGTTCAGAGGTTATCGTTGAAATATTTTTCAGAGGAACATCTTCAAGACAGAGCAGAGTACCGTGCAGTTTTTTCCGCAAGGCGCGGTTTCCATGCAATGGACCGCTTGCATTTTGACTTCCGGTTCCAGTCATCACGGCCAAATTTAGAGTATGAACATTGCATATAAGTGAGCATCATGTCTCAACAAAGTTCAAGGGTTTTCCTTCTAAAGTAGATGGTTTTAATTGTTTGCTGTTTGCTTGGAATTTTTTAATTCCGATATTTTTTGTGCTTCAAGCCAAAAGGAAGTGGGCTTTTGCTGAAACCGGAAATCGTTCGTTGATTCATGTCATTCATGGATGCCCGCCCAGTCACGCCCACGCGGGGTTTACTTTTGTCCAAATTGAAAACAACGTCCGTCTGCAATTTCCCTTCGATCTTGACTGCCTTTGGCATAACTCCTAAAAATTAGTATAACTATTAACCCCACCGCTACTTTCAGGCTATCACCACCGCCTGCGGCCTGCAGTTCTATACCTGCCAACTTTTTCTGAGTCAAATGCGTGAGATTTTCCGAAAACGTTCCGGCGACTTCCGAAGATTTCCGACGATTTCCCGAAGACTTACAAACGCCGCCGAAAATGTCCGAAGATGTTCCGACGATTTCTGAACACTTCCGCAGCTATTTGGGGAATTGAATTGAATTTTTGTTGTTAATGTGTTAAAGAGCAAGTTGTCCGGATTTGTGAGTCAGGCGTGAGAAATTGTCCTCGATGCGTGAGATCGATATCTTTGATCCATAGGCGTGAGACTCACGCATAATGCGTGAGAGTTGGTAGGTCTACGGTTCGCGTGCCAGTCTCGCTCGCGCTCAAATGAATATCCAGGTTCTTCGGGGCCTGAACAATTAGAGATGCAGGTCGAAGTCAACTCTAGTTCGTAAATAGATGCAAAATTGCGCTTGGAAGTGCAAATAATAGCCACATGTAGTATTCAGAATCGAGGCAAGTTGAGCCTGCGTGGCAGGCGTTCGAAGGGGAAGGCGCTCTTGCCCTTCGCGTTCTCGCGCGCCAGAATTCTCCCCCTTCCCCTTCAAACGTGCGCATGCGCGTCGACCATAAGTCAAAGCAAGCACCCAGTGATAGTGGTGCAAAACCCGTGGCCGTGATCAAAGTAGCCAGAGTTTAACCTCCCCCCCTCCCCCTCCAATCTAAAAAAAAAAACGCTAATGAAGCTCAACTACACAAGACTGCAGAAAATTCCAGGAAAATTTTAAGAAATGAGGTGATATGAAATGGAACAAGTGTTTACAAGTCACTGATAAATAAGCAAGAACTCACAGGTAACCGAAAACACCCAACCGAAGGCAAGCTTGTTTTACATGTAGGGCCAAACGAGAAGCTTCTGCTGGAAGTCAATAAAAAAATTGGCGATTTCATTTTTTTTTTTACATCCTTAGGTTTGAAAAGTAAAGTAATTTCAACTTTCCTTTTTGAAGACAAGTGGCAAGAAAAATGCATGAGAAACAAAAACTGGGAAACGGGGAAAATAGAAAGTAGGCCCCAGTCTTTCGTGTGTTGGAAGAATCCAATATGGCGGACAGGTGGGGAGGTTGAAGTCCAAACTTTGCTTAACTTGGAAAATCATGTTTCTGGAACCAAAATAGCTTTAGCAATTTGTCGGAATTTTGTTATGTGGTAGTTAATGAAGGTTCTGAGGGGCATGTAGCATGTCTTACATCATTTACAAGTACAAGTGGCTAATTGGTGAACCCTGAATTACATAAGAGTCAGCGAAGTTGAGGCATATTTGTCATACAAAACAAAGTCCATACCCATGCTTAGGTTATTAATGTCGAATGGTAAAGCCGCAAAGCGTCTCACTGCCTTGGCTAACTCGCTCAGAGCTCCTTTAAGACCACTGTGTTCAGGTATGAATAACCAATGTTCAAGTCTTATTTAAGTTTAGATCGAAGTTCATATTCTCCTTACATGTTTCCATGCTGACTTTATTAGCGTTATTTGGGAGAATTTTAGAATTGCTTCCTTGTAACCCCATATACATCAAACCTTCAATCTGTGTGAAAATGTGCTTAGTTGCTTATCAATAATGCCTAAACTACATGTATGGTGCTTGGCTGAAGCCAAAATGGTAGTATATTAGCCTTGGATGGAGTGGTCTTTACCTGGAAAGAGATATATTCAGTAGGAATTGGAAGCAGCTGAATGGTGGATGAACAGCTCCCCTTAACCCACAACCGACAGTACGTATGCAAACTGTCAGTCAAGTGCTCAAGTTGATGTCTTCACTGTGATGGTCATCATCATTTCTTATTTAATCCACAGTGGTTGATTTATGTGATTATTAATTTTCATATATTCAAGCTCATGTCAGTTAACTGTTGGTCAGCCAGGAGTTGACTGATAGACGATCGTCAGGCTACTGACAAATAAATTTGACAGTTAAATAGGCTAATAAACCTCACCAGTTCTACAAAACAACAAGGATGTTGGCCAAATGTTTTGTAAATGTGCTAAAAATGAGAACAAATCCAGACGTTTCACGACTGCTGTCCATTCATCAGTGGAATAGCTGTTCCCTGGTAGAAATCGTATATAGGATCCTACAGGATCCTGTAAGTTCACACAGGATCCTACCCAGGATTTTAAATAGCACCATGTTTTATAGGATCCTACTCAGGATCCCATAAAGTCTTTCAGGATCCTGCTTAAGATTGTCTAGGATCCTGTTTAGGATCCTATAGGATCTTGTTTAGGATCATGTAGGATCCTACTGGATCGTAAACAGGATCCTACAGGCTCCTAAACAAGATCCTATAGGATCTTATGTAGGATCTTATCAGGATCCTGGTAAAGATCTTACAAGATCCTGTTAGGATCCTATTAGGATCCTTTAAGGATCCTGAGCAGAATTTCTACTGGGGTTACCGAAAACGTACTTTAACTACCTTATTTCAAAGAAAATGTTGTGATAATTTTTGCAACACTGGTGTGCATGCAAATAATTGAGACAGAGCTTAAATGAAAGTAAAGTCAATGTTCATGGTGTTCAGTTGTAGAGTCCGGCATTTGAAAATCAAACTGCCCTCTACGTACACTTCGCCTTTCAATAGTGTTGCGGAATCCTGCTTTCACCACAGACACCATCATGTTGTCTGTTGTATGTCATCTGTAGGCTGACTGTTGGCCCTTTGTCAGTCAACTGTTAGCTGACAGGTTTGTTGCGAGAGCTGTTCTTCATTCTTGCCTATGCTGCCCATCCACTGATTGGTATGGTTTCATATATTTTTGAATCAACAGCTTACTATGAGAATATTTTCTATTAAAACAGATGGCAGTGTTAGCATTGGAGATGTGAGTATCAAACTGAAGAAACCCTCTTCTCCTGAGCTGGTCCCAGTAAAGTATGGTGAGTAAAACAGTAGGTGAATTAACAGTCATCCTACAGGTGGAGCTTAACCTTCTTTTTGTAGCCTGAAGCTAGTTGAGTAAAACTACTATTGTACCCCCATGGATCGGATCCTAGTCCATCACAGGTCAACCTCTACAGTTTTGTCTGTTTCCCTTTATGGTTCATTAATACCCCCATCCTTTGAGACCCAGGGGTAGCTAGTCGGGATGATGGGATTTTCGTGGGCGATAGTTTATAAAAAGAATGGGAGAGCCCCTGGGCACTTACTTTTACTGATCCAGTTCTAGAAGCATTTGAAATTGCTCCTTGTGATATTTTGCTGGTCAATCAGAACAGGGTGCTGAATTCAAATCCTTCTGGTCATGCAACTGATCAATGAGGAAAACCACTTTGTGTAAGAAGCAGGAGCCCATTATGGGCTCCTGGTAAGAAGGCATCAGAATTGCCCAGCTGGTCCTTTTCACTGAGTGGCCAGAAAAATAATCAGAAGGAGGGAATTCAAATGCTTCTGGAACTGGGTTGGTAAAAGCAAGTGCTTAGGGGCTCTCCTGCTCTTGTTGTATTAACTTTCTCCCATGAAAATCCCGTCATCCCGACTAGCTGCCCCTGGGTCTCCGAGGATGTAATACCCCTGGAACTTTACTCCACATTGTCTCTCTCTACCCACTCTAAGGACACAACATAATGGGAGATATGAGACTCAAGTAACAGACCCTTAGATTGAAAATCCTATACCCTTCTTCCGGGTTATGGACTTTCTGCCCTGTTGCCTCCTTCACTGACAAGATAAATACATTTTATATTTCCAGAGGAGTTTACTCTTATCACTGAGCTGAAATTTCTTTTCTTGCCTGGTTTCTCTTCTTTAGTTTGTGGAGAACTTCCTCAGTACGTGCTCAAGAATCTGCGATGGATCATGCAAAAAGTATACACTGCGTTTGTATTTTACACTTGTTTGACAATAAAGTCAAAAGTTTGTTGTGTAGCTGAAATTCTGAACATTTTATGGAAAATTCACCAGAATGACTAGAATATTTTTCCACTAAGGTCTGTTGGAAGGAGCCTTCTCTACCATTGAGAGAGAGAGAGAGAGTGAATGTGTGGTGATATTGCAAGTTGGGTCTCTTCATCAGATTGGAGGCGAACATCACAGGGAACAGAAATTAGAAATTGGATCTACATATAGTAAAAAAGAAAGTTTGGCATGTTTGAAAACAAAGTGTTCAAACTTTAGTTGTTTGACCAAATCAGGTTTTAGCACAATGTAATTAACTGAGTTTTTTTTGTTGTCCATGTGTTCCTCAGGTTAAAGTAGCGATGCTGTGACAAGTTACTTGAATTTAACTTTTGAATGTATTGATCAACAGGACAAACTGGGTCAAGATGTATTTCTCATTGGTGCCCCAGGACCTTCCAGGAGACTGCTGGCCATGCAGTACTTGGTTTGTTAATATCCATCTCCTTATAAAGTTTAATGTGTTGTTCCAGAAAATATCCATACTCCCCCCATGGAGGGTTTTTTTGGTTTGAACTCCCCACTCCTCTGGAAATTCCAGTTTAAGTTTAAACCCCCTTCCTCGGAATTTCCAATGACCCTCGATGGTGGGGGTATAGATATTTTCTGCAACCACACAATGGCTGTAATAATATCACCTTCATCCTGTATTTGATTGACATGTAATTCTACACCTGACAACTGATCTTTATATTTAACCACGTTCCCATGTGATTACAGGGTAGATCAATAAATGAAAGGACCTGAATACACGACATCGAGCGAGTCTTCTTCATAGTTTATTTCCATTCTTATCAAACAAAGTTTATTACAATGGCTTTAAATTCTATTCACCTGTTTTGTGCAGTCTTTACTGGGGGAAAATTGGCTGTAGTTAATTTTTTCATTTGCTCTTTCATTGACCAATGTGAATGCAAGGTTGTTGAACTTAGCCTTCAAGAATCTTAAACAATCTTCATAAAATCTCTGGAAACTACTTGGGAACTGCCTTAACTTTATTCTCATTCAAGGTAGTTGGGGATCTATGGATCATCAGTAGAAATCTTCAGAACACTTCCATTTCTTCAGAAATTTTCAGAACTAGAGAATGTTTTTAGCAATATTTAGCAATTTTTAGCCAAGGCCTTCTCAAGAATTTGTTAGATTATCTTTGCAAGTTGATTTACAGAAGTCTGCGGGTTTTTGGTTTGCATGCGTTGTATTTGAATGGCCTCCATTGCAAATGTCAGACCAGTACCTCTTGCATCAGGGAAGAAATAAAATAATAATAATAATAATGATGATAATAATAATAATAATAATAATAATAATAATAATAATAATAATAATACACCTCTCAATGCTCTTTCAAGATAAAAGTAATTAAAAACATTAATAAAAATGAAAGAAAATGTCTACAACTGCTAAAATGTTACTGAAAGTAAGATAGAAAGAAAGAGGTCTTCAAGTTGGATTTTAAAATATTCAGATTGTCAGCGCTTCTAATATCAGATGGAAGCGAGTTCAAAGTCTTGGAGCACAGACTGAAAATGCCCTTTTGCAGTATGACCTTGATTTAACTTGGGTGTGGACAACAAATGCTGATTGAAGATCTTAACCCTTTAAACCCTAACAGTGACAAAAATGAAATGTCTCTTTACATCATCACAGATTGTTCAAACGTTCAAGTGATGAGATTAAAGGAAACAATCACCAAGGATAAGATGTTTTGACAGTTAGACAAATTCTCCCTACTAGTTCCATACAAAGTGTATGGAGAACAGTAAGGGGAATATGATTTATTATAATCAGGGATTAAAGGGTTAAAGTACACGTTGGCTTTTAACTCTGTAGCTGGTCAGAAATGTGAACAGCGGCTAGGCCATGAAGAGCCATACGTAATTATTAGCCTTATACGAAATAAGTCCATTCTATTGATGTTTCTTGTCCATTACCAATAGACTGCCAGAAAACTCAATGATCATTCAAATTGATTTTCCAGGAACTGACCAAACGTGAGGTTGAATACATTGCATTATCACGTGATACAACTGAATCTGATCTGAAACAGAGGAGGGAAATCTCATCAGGCACTGCATATTATGTTGACCAATGCGCTGTGCGTGCAGCAACCAAGGGACGGGTGCTGATGCTTGAGGGAATTGAGAAAGCTGAACGAAATGTTCTACCAGTGTTAAACAACCTCCTTGAAAACAGGTGAGGGCATGTTTGTGTTTTCTATTGACACCCACTTCACTGTTCGAGAAGAGTAGGGTACGGACATACTTAGCATTGTACCCTGGCCTGGTCACATTCTGATGAATTTGGAGGGCAGGGCACCCATAGTTGGTCTTTTATTTCTACATATACTACATGTGCTGGCAGGCCTTAAGAAAACTTTCAACAAAAGAAAACTTTCAGTTTCAGCGTGCCCATTGGCCAAACTGCTCTTGATTGGAAATTTTCAAGATTTGGGATTTGGGATTTGAGATTTGGGATTTATTGTTGGCACATCAGGGAAGTGAACATGAAAAATAATTCTCCAACAAAATATTATAAATCAGGCTGACTAGTTCCATCTTTGCATTACATGGGAACAAAAACAAATCGTTTAAGACAGCGGGATACTTGATAGGGCTTTCGTGAGCTCTAGTCTGGTTGAGGGAGCTTAAGGCAAGGCCATTACAGAGTGATAGGGCCTGCCATAAAATAAATTTAGATGACTTAATAATTATGCTGCTATCTGATCTCATCCTCAATTAAAATTGTTGGACAGGTGCATTTGAACATGAAATATGGTAAATAAATATATAATATTAATTTACTGTACACTTGATATTACCATCACATTCAATGGTTATGTTGCTGTCTCTCTATTTTGTCAGATGCAATTATAATTATTACAAATCTTAATTTATTTAGTTTTGCTTCTTTTTTCCAGGGAGATGCAGTTAGATGATGGGAGATTTCTGGTGGCTGCTAACAGATACGATGCTCTTTTGAAAGTATGTACATTTTTAGTGGTTTTAATCTTTTATTTCAATCACTGCAAGCATGTAATTAAGGCCAATTTAAATGCTATGATTTGTTGGCCTTTTAGTTTTGTCCTCACAAAACCAAATAGCAATTTTCTTTGTTGAGGCCACGATTTGCTGTATGTTAATTTATTGGCATGCGCAAACTAGGGGGGGGGGGGGGAGTGGAGTAGTGGTTAGCGCATTGGACTTGAGATCTGAAGGTAGGTGGTTCGACACACAGTCCCTGCTATCATGTTGTTTCCTTAGACAAGATACTTTATCAACATTGTCTCTCTCCACCCAGGTGTATAAATGGGTACTGGCGACATACTGCTGGGTGTAACCTTATGATGGACTAGCATCTCATCCAGGGGGGAGTAACAATACTCTTAATTGCTTCATGCTACAGAAACCTCGATAAGCTCCGGCCGTGTCTAGGCCTCCTGGCACGTGTGTGACTTAACCTACCTCACCTTTACAAACTGGTTGGGAATTACAGTAAATTCCCCTCTTGTCTCCTGAGAACAAGCTCAAGGAAGAACCTCCCCTGAGAAACAGCAACATGTATTTGTGCATCTTATGAAGAGACATAATAGCTGAGCTAGTGTGCATGAGTTGCTAACTGGGAAGATACGTAATTGAGATGCTGGAACAGAGTCTTGATACACATTCAACTTTCAACTGGCTCCTCATAAGTGATTGACTTGTGAATCTTTATTAAGAAGTTCTTCTTAGCTGTCTGTTTTGGTAATTCTTTGTAACTGTAACAAGCAATTATATGGTGATAATGCAATTCCACTCCAGGAACATTCAGAGGAAGAGTTAAAAGCATGGAAGCTTGAGCGAGTGAGTGAAGACTTTAGAGTCATTGCACTTGGGTTACCTGTGCCTCGTTACCATGGAAATCCTTTAGATCCTCCTCTGAGGTCAAGATTCCAAGCAAGAGATATTCATCTGTTACCATTTAAGGTTGGTGTGCTAAATTCTTGGTCAAATATTATGTATCATAAATCAAAAGGCATCTTATCTGAAAATGTGTGTCCCTGATGCCTTCTACATGTAACTGTGTCAGTTTTCATTTTCGTAGTATTTGGCGAGTAGTACATGTAAGTGCTTTGCTACTAGTTACCACAAACTCCATAATTTTTTTTACAAACAGTGTTTCTGCATTGTTTCCTTTTTTCATAATCTGTTATTATTATTATTATTATTATTATTATTATTATTATCATCATCATCATCATCATCATTACTTCGGACACATAGAATAACTAAAATGAAAAAAGTTCATTTTTTTAAAATTATATTTTCAGGATCAGCTTGCTCTCCTTCAATCTACATGTCCCCATTTACCACAAGAAAGGTTTGCAAAGGGGTTTAATGCATTTTACTCTTGTTATATTTAAAATTTATCTATTTATGTCATGTGCTTTTAAATTTTTAATGTTTTCTTTTTTGCAAGTAATTTATTCATTACATAAATTTGGCAGTCATTAATGTGGCATATCTCACCACTGTTGGTACAACAAAGGGTCCAAACATTGAGTGTGTATGTATGTGGTTTACTTTTCCTAGGTTAGCTCAGCTGGCTTCATTTGCACACACATTACAATCAACAGAGTTGGCATCTGTTGGACTCCCAGATTTTCCAATTCACAATCTTGTAAATATTGTAAGAATTATGGTAAGTGCATTCCATGATACCTAATGGTTCAAATTTTAAATAAAGTACAGTCAAAGCTCTCCTTGCGACCACTCTCGTAAGCGACCAGCTCTAGTTACAACCAGTATTGTGAAACCCCATTTGACTTGTCACTTAAACTCTGTAATGAAAAGCACGACTTGTAAGCGACCACTCCAATAAGCGACTGCGACCACTTTAATTTGTGAATTAGCAAAAGGATTTTTCCTTTGTTTTTTAAGTTCTCATAAGCAACCACTCAGTGAACACTTTAAAAAAAGCACTCAGTTCTTGTTCAAATTTAAAGTAATACATAACACAAGTGCTAATGGTTCTGTGACTTGTACCTTTGCAGACCTCTTCTGTGACATGCAATAAAAACTATTCAATGTTATTACTACAAAACTATTAGTAACTATTAGGTAAGCATATGCCAAACTTTATGCTAAAAGCTCTTGTGAGCCACCACTCTCTATTGTTTCATCATGCGATCCCTTATGAGAGCCCATTCTCGTTAGCAACCAGCTCCAGTTGCGACCAATTTTCTGAATTCCCGAGGTGGTCTCCTACGAGAGCTTCGACTGTTAGTAATGTTCATTAAAAGAAGCCATGTTTATTGAACAAGGTGTTAAGTATCACAGTGTTCTCCTTATCAGGTGGTAACCGGTAAAATTTACCGCTTGTAGCACCGCTTGTTACCGGTTAGCCGGAGCAACAATTAGAAACATCCAACAGTTTGGGATCGTGAAAGATTTGTTATCGGATTGAATTATGAAAAGATTTATGTCAGTCACTTTTCTAATTGCCCATGCGTTTGTACAATATTAGACGAAGCCTTATTATCTCGATATTTCTAAGTTCGTTAGATAATGGTCTCATCTTCTCTACGTTTCTCCACACGTTTCTACCTTAGTTAGTCGTATCTTTTTAACATTTCTTCACACGCTAGTACATTCCTAGGGTATAAGGCTTCTCGACATTTTCCGTGCGATAGTATGTACAGCAGTGTTGTAAGGTCTTGTCTCCTCGACTGTCGACAATTCTCTGTACTTTAGAATATTCAAGAAATATTGTAATCTTCTCAACGTTTGTCCGTGAGCTAGTGTGTTCGTAATTAAAATGTTGTATCCCCTTAACATTTCTCCATACGTTAGCATTGTCGTAAGATATCAGTGTTATCTTCATGACGTCTATATCCGTACGCTGGTTTGTTCGTAAGGTCCTCTTAGTATTTTCTTCTCCTCGACGTTCTTCGTTTACGCCTTTGTAAGGAGTACAATGTATGCCTTAATCTTTTAGGCGTTTCTCCGTACGTTTTTTAGGTTGCTGTAAGCTTTTTCTTCTCGACATTTATCTGTACGTTAATACGTTCCTTGTAACAGGAATCGCAAACGTCAACCGTTTTGAAGGGTTTTCGAGACGTGTGTTAGCCTAGTGTCATGCTGGCAACATTACGGGTCTCATGACGACAATTCCACTCCAGGGTAGAAAAAAGATTCTCAACAGGGCTGCTTTACCGGTCTAAAAAACTGACTTACCTGTTACCCTGAAAACTAGGGAGAACGCTGGTATCAGTGCATGTTTACTGTGTTTGTTCACAGTAAACATTATTTGTTAAGTTCAGTGTTTCCTAATAAACCAGAATGTGTGACTTAACCTTCAAGTCAAGTGGAGCTAATTCTATAAATGTTCCTTTCAAGTGTTTTTTTTGTCCTATCATGTTCAGTACTGACCTATTGTCTCTTCTTTCCAGGATATAAATCCGAAACACTCACTAGAGGAACTCATTCACAGACTGTATCCCCATGATCTCATTCTTGGTGATGAAGGACAAAAGGTTGTGCAGGATGCACTCAAGGTGAAAATAATAAATAATTATAATTTTTAAAATGTAGAAAGTCAAAACCTCCTCTTGACAGTACCCCTCTCAAATAGCTACTTGTCTGTTACACATAGTTCAATCACTGATATCCCTTTGTGATATGGATGCCTCCACAGTACAAATACTTATAAGAAAGACACCTGCCAGATTTGTATGGGGATGCCCCGATGTTAAAACCCTTACCCTTTTATACACTAATTATATGTTTTTGAATTGGTACCCATTCCATGTATAATTATAGAACCAAAATTGCACCTTTTTTTACCTCAAGAATAACCCAAAATAGTAGGTTATCGTGGGATTTTGGTTGCTCAAAGGCTCTAAATGTTCATGTGCTTTTGCATTGTGTTCTCCACCAAAAGTTTGTGAACATTTTTAGTACCGGTACTTAGACTTATCTGCTATCTCTTTCAGTTTAAGATGACTTTAGGCAACCCTTAAACATACTAAGACGATAATTTTCCCTATCTTTAAAGTGCAAAAAAGTTGCTGCTTTTGGGTAGAGCCTTCCCATATAGCCCACCACAGGGAGTCCCCCCCCCTCCAGGCCGGGGCACCTATGGTATGGAAATCTCTATAGTCTGGAGATACCTGGAGGTATTCTAGTGTAGTCTGTGATTATTGCACTAGGTTTTTTACTGGAAGTTTGGAAGGTTGGTCTTTCAAGCATTGTAGAGTTCTTCATTGTATTGTTTCCTAAGACCAGTTGCTTTGGTCCACATCATCTCTCTACTTATGTGCAGGGTTGTCAATAACAGTTGGCAAGTGGCTGAAAAAACAGCTACTTCACTTTCTGAGCCATCTACTTTTCAACAAAAATACAGAAGCTTATAATAAGTGTAGCATGTGCTAGTTCAGCTGGCTACTTTGGAAATCTAGTTATCTATTCAAACACTTAATGAGATCCCTGCATGTTATAAAGGATTGCTAGCTAATCCTTGGGGAAACCGACAAAATTCCTGACACTGTGATGGACTATTTTAGCCCATCCAGGGAAGATAGTAAATTATTCCACTAGTTGCCTCATGCTGTTAAACCCAGACCTATGGCATATAACATAGACACCCCTGTTTTCATGTGCTGTTCGTAAAAGCAGTAAATGAGTGAAAGAAAAATAAGCGACTTGTAATGGGTATTTTAATCTTATTTCTTACAGACATTTAATCTTAATGACAAAGAAAAGAAATCTTTGTTGACCTCAGTTGGCAAGATAAATAAATTTCATACTGAGTCTTCTGTTCCAATGGCAACTGTGGAAATTGGCACAAAGAGATGGAACACTGTATTTGAAACTCCTGCTGGCAGAGAAGCAACTCTCATGAAGGACAAAACAGAAGAACTAAAGGTATTTAAGTACTGCATGTTGTTTCACTTCCCCTGTCTTGACAAAGCTTCTGTCAAGTTTTTGAGAACTTTTTGGAGGCAGCTTGTCAGAGTGGTTTAGGGCGCTGGAATTGACCTCTTTCACCCCGGATTCAAATCCCACTCTGGTCACCAGCTGGAGTTGTTTCTCAGTAGCCCCGAGTTCAACTCCTTGGCCATGCATGCTTGTGGATGGCCGACTCATCTGCTTTTGTCCAGATGGGTTTCTTACCTGTTGCACAGTTTGTTGTTTCTTTCTATACATGGCCCAAAAAGGAAGCCTGTCGTTTTAACAAATACCATGTCTAAATAAGGTTATTTATTATCTCTCTGGTGGTTTCAGTTTCAACTGTTTCATTAAAATAGCAGAACTGTGGGAGGCATAGTAGTCAAGTTCCACATTTGCGACTATGCTCACGGATTTGATTGGCCAGTTTAAGTGGCAAAGTCATAAGGATTTTTACCCTTTTTAGTTCAAGAGTTTGCCAAAACTGAGACTAAATAACTTTTTGTCATATTAAGGTATATGAAATACTCTTATAACATCTAGAGAGAAAAAAAACAATAATTTATTGCAATGAACAAACTTAAGCCAGTTTTTAGCAATTTTTCTTAGATGCAGTGGACAAACTTGAAAAATGTGGCCCAGTTTTTTCAAGTTGCAAGGATTTCAATCCTAGCCACTTGCAACTAGATGCTTTTATTTACAGTTTCAGGTTTCAGAATACTAGATGTACTTATGAGTAATTTAGAACAAGACTGAATCATTATGTTTGTGTTTCCTTGAGATTCCAATGTATTAAAGTGAGTGACATATTCCCTGTAATATGCTTTACAGGGCATCTGAAAATATAGCGATTTTGCGACATTATGAGGTATGCCTAAGGCAAATGTTTGTTAATGTTTATTTCTCTACAACAGTTTGTGATGACCAAGTCCCATTCCAAGGTGTTGGCAGACATGATGGAGTCTCACGCAGTTCACGATTTCTGTCTTGTGGGACCCAAGGTCAGAACGATGTGTAGTTTGTCATGTTAAGCATTGGTTTTGTTAACCTTTCACTGCAAATATCACATGTTTCAGCCACCCCCTCAAGCAAAAAACCTTCTAAACAAGAAGTCAAAGCCTTCTTTATTATTTCAATGCACAAACAGAAAAGAACCTATTATTTTTTTATTTATAGGCTTAAGCCTAACAACGGTGCTTCTAAACAGATAAAATCATGTCTTTTGAAGAGTGTCTTGCACAGATAATTAAGGTGCTGCACAAAAACAAGAAAAAAGGAAAAAAAGAAAGAAAGAAAGGAAGAAGTTAGAGGGAAGTTAGAGGAAAAACTTAAAATAAAATTTCACCAGTCCTGAAGGAATTAACCTAAGGCTGCCTGATCATCAACAGATCTTTGCTGACGAACTTGCAAAAAAAGTTTCAGAATACCAGTACTTATGAGTAATTTATAACAAGATTAAGCCAGCGTCCCATGAGAACAAGTTAACTCTGTCACTAGGTTGTACATTAGCCCAGTTTCATGAGTGTGATGCTCAGTTTGTGCAGAAGCTCTGTTGTCATCTCTTTGCACTATTAAAATGCTTGCATGAGTTTATAAGTAGCATTAAAATGCTTGAGTTAATTTGTATCACATAGTCTGACATTAGCCCAAGGAACGTGACAGTACTCATTAGTGTAGTAATGACTTCACAGTATGTTACTTTTAGGGCTGCGGAAAAAGTGTTCTGGTCAAGCAGTTTGCTGAGTTTCTTGGTTACAATATCGAGCCTGTTGTTCTTTATCAGGTAAATGTTGTAAACTATGTAGACAGCTCCTGAACACTCTGGTTCGATCCCTACTTCATGTAGGCTATCAGCTCATATCGCGGTAGCAGGAGGATATTTTCTTGAAAATTTTCATTGAAGTACTTTCCATAAAAATCCTTTTTGTGCATTGTCAGTGATAATTGTTATAGCCATTTTCATCTTAGACTTGACCTTTAGCGATAATTTAATGTATTGAGGAATTAGATGTAAGTCACTTTTCAAGCTCAAATGCTTCAGGCAAGAGCTATTTAGACTTTGGTAAGGGGTGGATTTGAGTTTTGAAAATTTTGTCTTTGGTCACACTGGAAAGACCCTAGTATTTTTGTTTGATAAAACAGGACATGACTGCAAGAGATCTGCTGCAACAGCGTATAACATTAGCCAACGGTGACACAAGCTGGAGGTACTCTCCTCTGGTGATGGCTGCACTGGAAGGAAGCATTGCAGAGTTGGATGGAATACACAGAGTGAACCCTGGAACACTTGCTGTCCTGCAAAGGTAACTAGGAAGGGAGTTAAATTATTCATTTGGTTTCTTTATGGGGCCAAAGGTTAATATACAGTGCAATAGGAAGTACACGTAGTCAGCTTTTACTGTTAACAGCCACGAACAATCATCAGTGAATGTGTGATTCTTAATGTGTGTTTTCTCTTTATGTTTGCCTATCCTTAAATGTAATTTGTGCTTATGAGAAAGTTAAGTTCATAGAAGAAACCAGGATTGACAAGCTGTTGCAGCATCCTAACAAATGCTGGTCTGCGCTTCCTTTTATGGGCAAGCAGAAACAGTGTGTTACGTCTTGGGATTGGATTGTGTTCCAGTAACATTATGAAATTGATATCAAAATGAAGGAGTTCAGGGTTGTCACTAAGTTTTGAAATAGCAGGGGAAGTAGAAATAAGGACATGTAGCCAAAGTACAGTAGTTGTAATTGAAGGGCCCGGTGGAAAAAGGGCGTAAGTGACGATTTGCTGGTTAAAATCGAAATTGCTCCTATTTAGCTGAACATTGGCACACAGGCTAGTTTTCATGTGAGGAACATTGTTGCGCACTTATTCCTTGACCTGAGATCGAAAATTTGAAGAATTAGCGTATTACTTTTGCGTGAAAAGTGTTGTTGAACTGAACTCGCTCAAGTGATGCGTGAAAGATTTCTTTTGTTCTCTGCCTGAACTAAAACAAAGGAATTCAACCTAGAATCCGCGGTCCTGTTGTTTTCTTTGTGTCAGTTTTAAGCAAAAGTAATACACTAATTCTTCAAATTGTCGATCTCAGGTCAAGAAATAAGTGTGCAACGGCGTTCCTCACATGAAAACCAGCCTGTGTGCCAATGTTCAGCTAAATAGGAGCAATTTCGATTTTAACCTCAAATCGTCACTTACGCCCTTTTTCCACCGGGCCCTTCAATTGTTGGGAAAATCCTTGGCCCCAGGCTCTTATTGATAGCCCTGCAAGTACCGGTAGGACAGGAATCACAGGTTTCTAGGCCGAGCTTTCCAAGCCATAAATGTGCTAAGAATAGTTTTCACTCTTACCAGGCACAGTGCTTGGTGCACAGGTCTTTGTGTTAAAAAGTGATTGATCAGTAGTTCCCTATCTTCTTATCCCTCAGGCTCATCAGTGAAAGAGAACTTTCTCTGTATGATGGAACAAGGTTGTTGCACCACGAAAGATATAAAATGATAAAAGAGGAGAACAATTGGACTGATCAAGACATGAACTCCAGGTACACCACCACTGCTATCATCATCATCATTGCTGGCATTTTCGCCATGGTGGTCATTGTCATCATCATTGTCATCTTAGTTGTCATCTCATTTTTCATCATCTTTGCTGTCATCTTATTGTTCGTCATCTTTGCTGTCATCTCATTGTTGTCTGTTGTGTTCATTAGGGATTCAGCAAATCTTAGTGAGATTCCTAACTCTTAACTGACTGCTGCCATGTGTAAACTAAATGTCAGCTTGTACGATAACACCTTGCGCTGTGATTGGAAAAGAAGGCCTTCAACAGGTGCATTTAACACTATGTTACTTAGAGTTTGTATTTTCTGTCCTAGGGGTATCTTGTGCATTCATCCCTCATTTCGTATCATTGGACTGGCTGAGCCTCCTGTAGTTGGCAGCTCTCAGCAGCAGTGGCTGAATTCAGAACTTCTGTCTGTGTTTTTATTCCATCATGTACGGCCACTTTCCAAGCAGGAAGAAGCGCAAGTGATCTATGACATGGTAAGAGAAAGGAGTCAAAGAGGTACTGGCATATTTGCCAAACATGTTAACTTTTCTCCTTAACTATTTACTACATTGAAATAATAAAATTAAAAAGAATTAGTTGGAGTTAGCAGTAGTTCCATAAAGTGGCTCTTCTCCCACTGTTACCAGATTGAATTGGAATTTAGAAATGTTTTTGAAGTGCAGAATGCACTGTTGGGGTGGGTCTGTGGCATGCAGAACTATCGCATATGGAAACTAAGGAAAGCTCCTTACATGGGAACCACATTATAAGGGATTTAGCTTTTAATTATATGTTTGGCCACAGCTGTTATGGAATATCAGTGCAATTTCAGTTGATACAGTTTGAGTCATTGATTTTGATGCTAGGTACCAAGCACCCCACATGATGTTATGGACAAGCTTCTAGACCTTACTGACAAGTTACGATCATCAAAAGATCCAACAGTAAGTTTAAATCCTGGAGTATACTGCAATAAAGCATCCAAAGGCTAGTTGAAAAGGCATGACCCTTGGAGCCAAGCCATGGTTTGTACATTTTGAAAGAAGTAACCTATGTAGTTGTGTCCAAATTCCTGGATGCCTATGATCAAACAACACAGCATCAGGAAAAATTAGGATTGAAATCCTCTAGTTATGTAGATAACAAGACCAATGAGGATCAGAATTCACTGGTCAACAACAACCACAGTGCTATATGGACATATACTAATATGCAACCATTTGACTGGAGAGTGCTATCATTTTACAACCACTTCAGTGTCTGACCCCTTATCAAAGACTGATTTTTGGATTGTTATTGGACATTTGTGCAATAATTTGCTTTTTTGATTGTCTACTTGTAGGTGGCATCCATTGCATCATCATTGTCCACAAGACAGCTGCTTCGTATTGCTCGTCGACTGGCTACTTACCCAGCTGAGGATCTTGAGCATTCTGTTCACAAGGCTTGTTTAGCAAGGTAAACCAGAATACCGGACTTCAGTTCAAACTTCAAAAAGAGTAACTCGCATGGGTAGGGTGAGGTCACAAATGGACTGATAGGGGTTGCCTTTACACACCGATGTTCTCAAAAAAATCTCACGCCTTAAGCCTCCTGCAAACAAGGAAACATTGTTGCAGGAACAATTGTCCCTAAATGTTTTTCTATTTACGCACACGCAAAACATTTGTAACATGTTTTGCTTCTGGGAAACAAGAAATGTTTCTGATATTTTTGTTCCTGGAGCAAATGTTTCCATGTTTTTGAACCAAGGAAACAATGTTGACTAGCTACTACGGTAGCCGAGGGTGCACTCTTAAATTTAGCTTGAGGCAATGTTTGTTTTCAGTGAAATGTGTCTTGGTTTACCTGGTAGTCAAACAACGTTTCCCACTCATTTGTACACCAAAGAAACATTGTGGAGAATTGCACATTCACAACAGTGTTTCCTCATTTGTGGGGGCCTCTAAAGTACTTTTGAACATATACATGCAAGATGTGCTATATAATTCGCATTAATTCACATATCATGATTACCATTACAGTCACTTTGTTATCGTATTCTAGTCAAAGGCTTCTGCCTCAAATCAAAAGTCAGCCAAATCTCAAATTTCATTTTGTAAAAAATTTAAACATAAATAGTACCATGTGAGAGTACTGCTGACGAGGTTCCATTTGAATAGTCACACTGTAGGATTTCATCCACAGGTTCGGAAGTTAGAACCACCTTTACGTTAATGACTCCATAACTAACTCTGGGAGTGAAAGGGTTAAGTGGCCTCCCCAGTACAAAAATACCACACAGGTTCTTACGCAGGACCCCAAGTAGGATCCTAAGGTGGATTCTTAATCTCAGTTAAGATAAATTTCCAAGGTAAATCCAGCCTGGACTTAGCAGGATCCTCTTCCTGTTTTTCTTGGTTCTATCCAGTGTAGATAAATTAGGTTAGACTGTCTTGGTGAAGCCTTGATAGTTTGACGCTTGTTTTCTGGAAGGACAGAGAGTTTAATCATTTCATGGTGCAGTTTTAATGTTGTTTACTAAAAATGGCCACTTACAGTTATGTAGTGTATTTTAATTTTATGTAATAATGTATTTTAGTTTGAATCTACCAGAGTGAAAATCAGTGAAGACTTCTATGAGCTGTTTGACTTTGTGTTTGCAGGTTTTTACCAAGATTGGCTGCTTCATCACTGGAGAAAGTTCTGAATGATTCTGGGATACACATCAACAATGAAACTTCTGAGCTAGAGCCAGCTGATGCTAGTAACTTTGTTTGTAAGTTTACGTATTTTTCATCTGCTTTGATCACAGGACCAATAATTATTGCTATGGGGCCGTCCACTGGTAAACTTTGTTATTCCTCTTAATGGCTTTTAGAATGTAAGTACACCTTCGTGTAGTTTCCAAAAACACAGCCAGAATTGCAGTTAACATATGGGATTTGGCCAACTATGAACCTGTGTAACCCCCCTCGAAATTAACGGACTTTCGGAGTTTGAAATGAGTTTTATTAACTCAATTAGCTAGAATACATTATATGGACAATATGATGTGGTAAAATGTCAAGAAAATTTCCTCGTGTCACGTGTAATTCCGAGATAATATACATATCTTGATTAGAAATATGCATATTATCTCAAACAGAATTATCACAAAGAGCAGCAAAACGTGTTGTGTAGTGTGTGATATCCTTTTTTTCATTACAGGTGAAATCAAAGATGGAGAACTTCACATTGGCCAAACAAAAGTACCGGTTTATAACCCAGAAAACAAAACTAAAGTTCCCGATGTGTTATTTTATGAAAATCAACAGGTTAGCACTTGTTGTTTACTGTTTTATTTGAAGTAATCAGCTCGTGATTTGACATGTTTTTCTTACCTTTTTGTCCTTTTTGAAATGACATTTCAGCATCTGAATGTTATGGAAGATATGTTAAAGGACTTCATGCTTGGCGAGCATTTACTACTCGTCGGAAATCAGGTATATATAGCACAAAACTTTGGATTTGTCAACTGAGTTGATATGGTAAATTGGCCACCGTTAAGAAATTGAAAGCTGACGTTTCGACCGTTAGTCCTTCGCTTCCCTTCGCTTTGACAATAATTTTCTTTTTTACCTGAAAAATGAAAGTATCTTTTTTGCAGTTTAGTTTATAAACGCAATCATGGGCTAAGTTTTCCAGCTTGTTTAAAAAATCAGCCCTTTATGTTTATGGGCAGTTGAGTAGGAATTGTAAATGAATATTTTGGTAACTCAAGACAAGCTTAACTTAGCTGTTTCTTGTTGTATGTCCAGGGTGTTGGTAAAAACAAGATTGCAGACAGATTTTTGCATCTGTTAAACCGTCCAAGGGAGTACATTCAACTTCACAGGTACGAAGTTTACAATTTGTCGTTTTTCCCTGTATGGATCTTTGTTCCTGAACTTCAAGTGTGTAGGTCTTGATTCAGTTTTATATTGGTTTATTGCTTTATTTTCTCAAATTCTTTCTACTTGGTAAGCCAGTTAGGTTAGGGTAATGAATGTAATGCATGAAAATAAGTGGAGAAAGTTGGTACTGGTCCAAACACAAAAGTCATAATGTTGCCAAATAAAAGTTACGTTTGCGCAGTAACTTGACAAGTTAGTTGCTCCAGGCAAATCAGCATTTATTAACAAGTATATTTTTGGCACCATGACACATCCACAAGTGAATGAGAAAACAACATATCTTGTAGTCACGTTGACTTTGAATGTGACGTGCTGTTCCTGTTTACATGCCACAGGGATACCACAGTTCAATCCCTTACGCTGCAACCAAACGTTCAGGATGGAGTTATAATTTATGAAGATTCACCGCTGGTCAGTAATAACACTCTGAAACAGGAGAGGGCTTTTTTTTTCTAGTTATAACTTCAGTTCTCTTTTATCATTTTCCCCATGATTTATAAACTATATGTTCTTTACCTCGTAGAAGTAATAGGAGAAATTATTATTTCTACCTTTCCGCTAGAAAATAATGGTTCGTTGTAAAAAGTAGTAGCTTAAGCTTTGATGATGAAGCAGGGACTTCACCAAAAGCAAAAAAAAAAAAAAAAAAAAAAAGAAACAAAGAAGCAAAAAACAATAAAGAGGAAAATAATTTGTGGATAGAAGCACTATATAGAGAAAGTCAATTTGCAGTACACGGTGGTCTTTTGGAACGAGTCTTGAAGTCTGTAAAGCACCCTTAAAAAGTTTTAAATAGTGGTCCCAGGACTCCCCGTTTTTAAAACCTGATGCTTGCAATATCTGCACCTTACAGTCTGTCGTTGTGAGATGATCAATTTTAGTTCTTAAACAGGCCTAAAAAGACTTAACTGAATCCATGGTTCACTCTTCCTAGGTTCGCGCAGTCAAGTTTGGTCACGTGTTGGTGGTTGATGAAGCAGATAAAGCGCCTACTCACGTGACTTGCATACTTAAGTCCTTAGTAGAGAGTGGAATGATGGTCCTTGGAGATGGTAGACGGATTGTGACAGGTACATGAAATAGCTTGCAATTGAAGTAATCTGGGTTCAGTTCTAGGTTGGCAGCAAAATACTATGACGGAATTTTGTTGTCCAAAAAACCAAAGTAAAACAGGGGACGCTACTTTGCGAATTCCCGCCATATTGCTTACAGGCATTTAAGTTTAGAAACCTACTAATAGGTATGTATTTTTTGTCATTTTGGCGAGAGAATAGGGAAAGAGTTTAAAGGGGCTGTGTCATCTATTTGTAGTATCTTTATGAAAAGCTAAGACACATTTGGATGTCCAGAATGAAAGTGGATTCCAAATCGAGTTCTTTTCCGTTGTGTCATATAAAGTTGGGAAAAATTATTGTTGCGAGTACTTTTTTGAAAGTTCGCTTGATATCCTTCCTTTGTCTAGAAGCAATTCATGCATGAATAAGGTATTAAGATACAGATTAAAAAAAAGTAGGAAAATCGCCGTGGCATCGTCCCTTAAACGGTTAGATCTGAAATAGGAATAGGGTTTTGAGCACTCAGTGGGCTGCATAAAACTAGTAAAGTTGACATAAAACTAGTAAAACATATTTATTTCTCGTTTTTCAGGTGATGAATCAAGCCCCCTGCCTGAGAATGCTATCAGAGCTCACCCAGATTTCCGAATGATCGTTCTCGCTAATAGACCCGGATTCCCTTTCTTGGGAAACGACTTCTTTGGATCCCTTGGTAAGAGCTTGCGGACAAACACTTGATGCTGAAAACTTTTCGCTCAGTTCATTGTAAACAATCACTTTGATATTCAATGCACGGCCTTGTACGGCATAATAAACAGCACTACAGGAAAGTACTGCTCAACAGCTTTCACTTGAATGGTCACACTTTAGGATTTCACCCACAGACTCAAAAGCTAGAACCACCTTGTACAGCATAATAAACAGCACCACGGGAAAGCACTGCTCAGTAGCTTTCATTTGAATGGTCACACTTTAGGATTTCGTCGACAGACTTGAACCCTAGAATCACGTTACGTGACTTGAAGGTTGACTTGAGGAGTGTGCATTGTAACTGCGTGTGAATGTAGCGGTTTTATTTCTCAGTTCTACTTAGTCATCCAATTTCCAAAATACCTGATGTCGCGTTTTCTTTTCCTTGCATCAGGTGACATATTCAGCTGTCACGCGGTGGATAATCCAGACTTTGAGTCAGAAATGGTAAGGGAATGACCAAGGGAATAACAATCAGCTCTTACATTATGTACCTTTCAACAAAACGGACAGGTTAGGGTAATTAAAGGGGTATAGTCACGAGGATTTCTCAGATTTCTGGTCAAAAATGTGCTAAAATTATCGGTAGCTAACTTTATCCATACCCAACATTGTGTCTGAACATTTAAAGGAACATATTAACTTAATTTCATTAAGAGAAAACAAACCATGACCATTTAATATCGATTTAATGTCAACAGGCTGAAAGAATTTGAAAAGTTTAGCCTAATTTTTTCAAGTTGCAATCCATTTCCATCCGTGCCATCCGTAGCAACAGACGACAGAAATAGTTTCAGTGAAGTAATATAGTCTTTGGTAACAAAACTAGACCATTACCTGTGGGCGTTCATTGGTGTGAGGCCATATTTTTTATTTTTAAAGTGAACTAAAATAGCGTGACTATGCCCCTTTAAGTTGATCCCTGTCCTTCAACTGAGTCCCTTACAACTCATACATCAGAGACCTGGCTGAATGAATTAGGATCTAATCCACGGTCTCAAACGTTAGCCTCACCGCCCCGTGTACGGGGTAATAAACAGCACCACAGGAAAGTACTACTCAGTAGCTTTTATTCCACCCGTCAACTCTTCAGAATCAAACTGCTGGAACCACATTTTTAGATTAAGTTATTAGAAGGGTGAGAAACTTGAAATGTTGTTAAAAAATAATTTAAAATGTTGAAACTGACTTCCTTTTCACTTCACTTTCTTTCAGTCGATGTTACGTCAGTACGGTCCCAGCGTTCCACAGGAGCTCCTTCATAAGCTGGTGAATGCGTTTGGTGAATTACGATCCCGAGCTGATCAGGGTCTCATCTCTTATCCTTACTCCACCCGGGAGGTAGTCAGTGTCGTCAAACACTTACAGGTAAGGTATTCATGTACAGGTTTAATGGAAACCACCTTATACTGCGTAATAAACAGCACTACAGGGAAATACTGCTCAGTCGCTTTCGTTTGAAAATTCACACTCTGAGATTTTATGCAGAGTCAAATGTTAGAATTACCTTGTACAGCATAATAAACAGCGCCACAGGAAAGAACTGCTCAGTAGATTTCATTTTAATGGACACAATCAGGATTTCATCCACAGGCTCAAAAGTTAGAAACACCTTTTACAGTGTAATAAACAGCACCACAGGAAAGTATTGCTCAGTAGCTTTCATTTGAATGGTCACACTTTAGGATTTCATCCACAGACTTAACAAATAGAACCACCTTGTGCAGCATAATAAACAACACCACAGGGAGGTATTGCTCAGTAGCTTTCACTTGAATGGTCACACTTGAGGATTTCATCCACAGACTTTAAAAGTTAGAACCACCTTGTACAGCATAATAAACATCACCACAGGCAAGCATTGCTCAGTAGCTTTCACTTAAATGGTCACACTTCAGGATTTCATCCACAGACTTAAAAGTTAGAACCACCTTGTACGGCATAATAAACAGTACCACAGGAAAGTACTGCTCAGTAGCTTTCATTTGAATGGTCACACATCAGGATTTCATGCAAAGACTCAAAAGTTAGAACCACCTTGTACAGCATTATAAACAGCACCACAGGAAAGTACTGGTCAGTAGCTTTCATTTGAATGGTCACACTTCAGGATTTCATCCACAGACTCAAAATTCTCAAACGTTGTGTGACTCGTGTTCAGTGTTCCACGTTACGGTTGTAGAGATAAGTGGCAAGTATGCCATGTCACGCGCCTATTTCAAGTACGTCACGGAATGACATTTCCGTCCCGTGTGTGAACAAGTCTCGCTTTTCGATTTTGCAAAACTCTGTTAATTTCCACTTTACTTACCGCATGATGATCGTCACTAAACGGCGAAACAAGTGAAATGTTTACTTACAACGTATTATTTTGTTGTCATTGATAAAAGCATGTGCGTCTTTCCCCTCCTATCTGAATCTGTGACTCGCAAATATGAACATTAGCTTTCATTTATTTTTCCAGGCTTTTCCCAACGAGGGGATGGCCAATGTCGTGCGTAATGTGTTCGATTTTGATTCATATCACCCGGAAGTAAAGGATGTGGTGACAGAAGTGCTTCACAAGCATGGGATCCCAGTGGGAGCTTCCACCAGGAACATCAACCTCTCTAAAGAGTAAGGATGAAAGGATATAAAGAGAGAAATAATGAAATGGTTAAAGTGTACAAAGTGCGGAATGTTGAAAGGAAAACAAAAGAGTGAAATGTTGGAAAAATGTGAAATGACAACAATCGAAAAAAAGTCAGCTATATATTTTAGCGACTTTAAGGCAGTACACACTGAATTTTGAAATTTCATTGAGTGGCGAAAATTCTTAAAAATCGTATTAAAAAACAAACAAACAAACAAAATCGCTTAAATTACAGTGAAGTCTGCGCCTACAGAAACCTTCCGTAGGAGAACAACAGTCTTAATCAGAAACTTCGTAGTTTTCCCTCCTACACATGAACACTACAGATTTAACTTGATGTAGTCGCTAAATCTTCTGAAGGGAAAATCCCTACATTGAGCTGTTGCCAAAGGTATGGGAACTTTTAAAGTAAATTACAAAATGGAAAAACAAAGGAAGCGTCAAGACGAAATAAAATGATGGCTTACTAGATTCACAGTGAAGTTGAATTCAGGTTTCTCTAGTTCACTTTCTATTTAAGTAACGAACTTCTGCCTGGTGCAGTTTGTGGGAAATGAATGTAATTTACCATTCAATTTTATTCAAGGAAAATAATTTTACTGTAAAAGGGACACGAATGTATTAGTTCTGTAGCTGGGACTTGATAAGAATTGATATTGAATTGATAAGAAGAACAAATTTCGGAAGCAATGCATTCCAGTCAGAGACTAGAGGGGTGTTGACTGTTCTGTGCAGAAATTGTTTTTTTTTTTTGACTTTATGTACCATGTATAGGTGAAAGATATTATCTATAGGCCATTTCCGAAATGCTCTTAGCCTCCTGTTTAAAGCGAGGCCTTTTGTACAGCCTTTCTGGTTAAAGCAAATGCAAATTAAACTAATTTTCACGTGAAAGGATGTGCACCAGGCATTGCTTTAATAAAGAGGCTAAAGACAATTCGGAGGTGACCCATTTCTTTGTCCGACGTTCATTAGGAATTGTAATTTTACGCACAATTACACTTAAATAAAGGAAGAAAACTCTGATTGTTGTCAATGCCTCTTTTGTGATTGTTCCCAGAAGTTTACTTTAGTTCAGGGCTGTCTTAGATACCTTCAGAGAACCGTCATGTACTAGATAGGTATTACTGTTTGTCGCTTGTCCTGGATTAGTGAAAGAATACACTGAAGGAGGCCTTGACCGACCAGAGTTTTTTCCATAAGCCGCGGTTAAAACAGTCAATGTTTCCCTTGCATAAACGAAGCGACTTGTTCATCAGTCAAGGAATCAGATTGCACGTGCCAGATTGAATATGAGTACAACTTTTTAAACCTAGTGCGCATACTTAAGATAATCACGTGTCGCGTGGCCGGTTTTACGCAATTTCAGACCTGGGATTTATTGACCAGATTGGGGTTTCTGAAAATCGTACTCGTACTCAATCTTAGTGTCCCTACTAGCCTGCGTAGCAAGCGTTTCAGTAAGGCTTTCCGCACGTTCGATGCACTTTTCGCTTTTCTGGCCGCGGCAAAATTGGGGCGGGCGCAAAAAGTGTGTGCATCAGTGTTGCGCTCGCCCCAATTTTTGCGCAGCCAAAAAGCGAAAAACGCCTCCAACGGGAGGAAAGCCCTACGGAAACGCTTGCTACGCAGGCTATGTCCCTACTGTCGCCTACCCGAGGTGCAGTATTGAAATTGCATGTGTCACTCCAGCCCAGTTTACATGACAAATTCAAGAATGGCTACGGGTGCGTTTCTCACCAGGCGCTGGTAATACACTATAGTCGGTAGACTTGTCAGTGCTTTTCATACAAGCTAGAAGTCACTCGGTTAGTAGACTACAAACAGTTCCTCTTTTTGTTTAGAGGTTGACGAGCGGGGAGAACGTGTGAACGCGTGCGAACATCGCGGGTTGTTGGGAAAATCAACCCATGGGATAGGAGAAGAGTTTCCACGGAACACGTGACTTTTGTACGCGTGCGCGTTTTCTTTTCGCTCGACTGTTCCTAATTTGTTGTTGTTTTTTTTTTGTTGTTTTTTGTTCCTAATTTTATTAAGGGACTGCTCGCAGTCTACTGGGTTAGCTGTGTCGCTGCGATGTAACCCTGGCTGGGCATAAAGAACTCGATCGTTTTGTTCAATTTTTATTTATTCCAACCGATCCCACAAATTCACTCACTTCGTCGAACAGTATTCATGCCATTACGCTTGTATCTATGTCATTAGGTTTCCTCTGCCTGTTCCAACGCTAGTTTCCACCTGGCAAATCCCTGGTGAGGATAATGGGTTCAACGCTGGAATCAACTGCCCTGTGGAAGAAAGAAAACTCAAAATTCGGGTAAGTTTTAGCGTCAAGAAAAGCACGAAAAAACTTCTAAGAAATGACCACAAAATGACTGCAGTTCGAGAATTAAAGACAAGGCAGGAAGACTTTGTTTTAGGCAGGTTGGCGCATTCAGCAATGAGGCTGGTGTCCAGAGGGGAGTAGGGTGCAGTCCTAAAGGAATCTGCAGATCTTGAGTATAACCGTGATAAAATAACCGAGGAAAATGTGCTGCCTTCGCTACAACATAACGAAATGGTTATAGCTTCAGTGGTTGGTATCCAGCTTGGAGACCTCAAAGATCCACAAAGGACGAAAGGACTTTTAATTCCTTCTTGTCTCACCCCCTTTAAACCCCATTATATTATTTAAGGCCCCCTTACACGGACAACTTTTTGTGATTTCAAAACGACTGCGTAAACTACCGGCGGTTTCGTTGCGATTTCATAGTTGTCCTCACTACGTGTAAAGCAACGGGAGAAAAGTGCATGGAATGTGAGCGCAAAACGCGGCAAAGATCCCTAGGGGTGGGGGGTGGGGGACCCTCCATGCGGCTTTTATCTTGAAATGGCATGCGTTCCATTCCCGTTGTTGCACAACATTTCAAAATCGCAAACAAATCACAATATAAAAGTCGCGATGAAGTCGGTTTGTTGGTTAGGTGGTTGAAATCTCACTTAAATTCACTGCAGAAATCGCTGCCAAAAACTGCATCAAAGACTGCCAGTGTGAACAGTCCGGTGTTAAAATTAGGTGTGATAATATCATAATTGGAATGACTGCGGCTGTCAGAGTTCCCTTTACTAGCGTCATCCTGGTGTATGTACACCTGTAAGCGGTCGTGCAGAGTTTTTTGCCATTTATTGTTTCAAGAAGTTTTATTTTTATTCAGGGCCCTGTTACTATTCCAGTAACTTCCAGAGAAACTGAACGTATCAATGATCGCTCGTACGGCTTCTCAGAACAAGTTGGACATTGGGATCTACCCATGCACGAGGGAGGAGTGGTAATGAGTGCTGCTGTTGGGCCTGGTAAGGATCCGCTGTTTTCATATACTTCCGTTACTAAACACGCTGATGAGTCACGTTCTTTTAAACTACAATCGAATTCGCCAGGAAAGGCGGTAATCTGGGTGGGGGGGGGGGGGGGGGAAGGGTTTTAAACCTCCCGCGTCCCGTACCCTTTAATCCCGGTCCCGCCCCGTAGTTGTTGGCTCCCGCCTCTTTGCATTTTTTCGATTGCAAAATATTGCGCAATGTTGTGTCTATTTTCCCCTTTTTCTCCCGCTTCCTGCCCCCTCTTCTTCCCGACCTCCCGCCCCCTTTTCTCCCGGTCTTCCGCACCCCTGTTCCCCTCCACTAATCTAGAAGAGGTGAATCATCGCAATCGGTCATTTCACTGTCGGTATGATTTGTTATAGGAGGAAATAGAGGAGACTGGATCCACATCCTGGCATTTAACCCTGTCTCACTGTACTCACAGCAGACCAATCAGGATTCGGTATTGTGTATGGACCTGTATGATCTGTTTCCCAGGTCCTACTACGCCATCCCCCAGCTCAAAATGGCGGCCTTGGGAGGGGACCTTCAGGGCCAGGTGCTCATTCACGAACAGGACTCAAACTCATTATATCTTTTGAACCCTGCGAATAAAGAGCTTCGGACCCTCAATTTTAAGTCGATTATGGACAACACTAAGGAAAAACTGACGCGCCATTTTTCAGTTGAAAAGGGCAACTTTATAATGAGCTCAGAATTTGCGCACGAAAACAGGGTTATCATTTATCAGGAAGACAGCAATAAAATGGATGTAGTAGATTTAGTCGACGGAACAACGCAACACATTACTATGCCATTTGTTATTGGACAGTTTCACCCTTTCTCACGTGACCTGTGGCTTGTCTGTGAGACTGGGACCGACCGAAAGTATCTAATTAACAAACCTTATCCAGAAGCCCCCGTGCCGTGCGTCCTTCATCCGATTACAAGCAACAACTTGGGAGAGGAAAACGAACACTGGAAATCGATATCGACTCGGGGTTTACCACCCGAAGCCCTTTCTTTGGCTGTCGGAGAAGAGAAGCGTTCGAGAAGTAATCGACTGTTGGTCGGTTCCGGAGATTACGCGACGGTAGCCGTAGCTCGACCAGATCAACTGCTTGAGAAATCGCCGGTCAGTTTTTATTCTTTTAGAAGAGAAAAGGAAAACAAAACTGAACAATCAGGTATGTGATTTACTTTAACCAGTGTAGGCTGAGAGCAGTGGTTTTTGTTTTTTTCAAGGATGGTAGAGCACGCGAAAAATTGGGAATGGGACGATTCGAGCTCACTCGCGCTGTCATCTCTTTCGGCAAAGAATCTCAAACCACAAATCTTAATCCGTTTTCAGTTGCTTCATGTTATCGCTTCCCTCTTTATTTTGATGTCTTTACTGATTTATTCATGGAACTCATTCCGGGCGAATCAGCGACGGTTCCGGTGGAATCGCCTCCGAGCGAGTCGACTTCTGGTCGAATGGACCTGCTACCGTGGTCGGCCTCAGATTGCGCAATTTCCGGTTATGGGCATTTCCTGCTGTCTTTGAAGAAAAATAACGGCTGCTCTCAGTCTAATACGCCGCGGCTACACGAGCGATTTTTTGCTTGCGATGGTGATGCAATTTTTTAAAAAAATTGTCTCGTCGCCAGCGTGCGGCGAAAATCGCATGTGCAGCCACCCTCGCACAGGCGATGCGACAGCTGAAAAAATCGCAGAAAAAAAAATCGTGAGAAATATGATGAGTTGAATTTTTTGCGACAAATTCACGGACTTTGTCGCCAACGCACTTTCGACTCGATAATTCTCGAAAGAATCGCATCACCATCGCAAGCAAAATATCGCTCGTGTGGCCGCAGCATAACAGCAGTGTTAGTTCTAGCAATTTCGAGGAAGGTGATAATTCTAAAAATATTTATCTATACCTAACTGAAAAAAAAAACAAATAAATGTAAAGAAGATCATCGCAGTGCGATGATCTTCTTTACATTTATTTCTTCATTCCGCAGTTCAAATATATGAATTTCATATATTCATAATTTGAAAAAAAAACCTCGGATAAAAAGTATAAACCACGAACCATACGACCCTGGGAAGCGTGAAAATTTTCCAATATTTTCAGACACCGTGCACATTATAATGACACAGCATGCCTTAATTTAGCCTTGAAGTTTTCTGGCAATGAAACATATGTTGAATATCAATGAACGAATCTAAGCAACAAGTTTGCCACTGCCACCTTCCCAGAAGGCCATTGTCGCATTGTTCATCGTCTATATATATATTATCCAACAACGTTTTTTCAATCAAGTGTATACAGTGAAACCAAGTTTGCAATACAACCATCGATGGACCATAAAATTTCGGTCGCATTTACGTGACACGGTCAAATAGTGATAGCCTACAAAAAGTAAGGCGTAGCAAAGAGAAAGCAACAGAGAGAGGCAGTATGATTTAAAAGCCGTAATGTCGTTTTAATTGGCTATCAAATGCAAAGAGATAGCTTTAACATTTTGTCAATTTTTGGTATTTTACGTGGGCATATTAACGGATTAGAGTCGTTGGTGGTATTAACAATTTAGTTGGATTAACACGATTTTCTGACCCTGGCAACGACGCTACTTTCTATTAGCCTAGTTAGTTTTCTCGCTAGACCTAGGGGTGTTATTTGTAATACTTTATATTCCATGACGTTTCTCTGTTTTCGTTTCACACTCAGAGCGTATAGCATCTCCGCCTATTGACAAACTTATCTCCGAAGACACAATTCCTCCTCTGTGCCTACCCGCCACAGCTCAAGTTGTCCGTCTTGTCCCGGGCTCTACCGTTCCCAAGGACAACGACCAAATAAGGAACAAAGAGTCCGAGGATGAGGATCCTCGACACTTCAGGCCGCAAAGTCCACTGGGATACTTAGAGGTGGCTGATGTTGGGAGAAGGTAGGGTTGAAACTTTATGGTTTCTGCATACAGTTGTTCTGTACCTACAGATTATATAATTCGCTAACCAGTTATAAACTTCTGATAATGCTTTTTCCTGTAATCCCCCCGCTCTAAACGTACCGATAAATTTGACAAATTTTTGAAAATATCACTGTATAAATCGAAGCACAAGCACAACCTTAGGAAAGAACTGCTCAACTGGGAAAACTACGCTGAGAGTTCACACTCAGCTTCACACTATAGGATGGTAAAACAGCACCGTGGGACCGCACAATGGCTTTCATTTGAATGATCACAGTTAAGGATTTCATCCACAGACTCAAAAGTTAGAACCACTTGTACAATGTGATAAGCAGTACCATTTTTTACCACAGGAAAGTACTTCTAGGTAGCTTTTATTTTTATGGTTGCACTCTAGAATTTCATCCACGGATCCTTAAGTTAAAATCACGTTGTACAGGATAATAAACAGCACCACAGGAAAGTACTGTTCAGTAGCTTTTGTTTGAATAATCACACTCTGTGACCCAACCCAAAAGTTGGAAGAGCTTAATTCTGCTCAAAATCCGATTTGCATCTATTTTAACACCTGTGGAACTTGAATTCAAACAAAACCTTTGTATTCCCTTATTTTCTTTCTTGTTGTTTTTATTGTCTTTTCCTACTGCAGGTCTGTACGTTACATTCCGTTTCCAGGCCGTCACGACCTTTCTCTGTACGCGCGTTTGGCGGGAAAACCGCTGGTAATGGCGCCCACGACATACGAAGGCATTGTGACAGTCGACGTGGCCGGCCGTGTAAGGTTATGGGAAACTGGGCTGTCAAATCTTGTGCGTTCATTGGAGAAGTGGAAGGGACTTATTGGCGAGGACTATCAGGGCCCATTACAGGTATGATCAGAAACTCATAAGGACTTATGAGTTTCTGGGAAGGTCCATTTATTCCACTCAATCTCGTCGTACATCAGCTCATAGGTAACTCGACCCTGAATTTGACAGCGTTTTATTGCAGACTCGTACCCAGTCGCTTCTCTTGTCCGCGCTGAGTTCGCGGTGCGTCAAGGGAAGGACGGAGTCACTTTTTCTCCCTCCAAAAGGCTCTCGCGCATTGATCGCCTTCCCATATTCCAGTGCGAAAAGGAATAAATACGTGGCGACTGGGTACGAGTCTGGATTTATTGACAATTATAATAACCCAGGTAATTTAAGAGATGCTCTTGGTACAATACGCTGGTATAATACGTTTAACTACTGGAACAATTTCACCACAGTTGGTTGAATTCGAGCTTACCTGTAACTGAGTACGTAATAAACTCCACAAATCAAAGCACGCGGTAATTTTGAACAGAACACGCTGGAATTTAGTCCAATCATAGCACGGAGTTGTTTTAACCAATCAAACCAGGACTTAAACGAATTGCATCAGCGGTTAAACTAATTTTAGCGGGTGTTAAATTTATTTTACCCGAAGTTGTATTAAACTGCCGGAATCGGTGCTATTAAGAACTTTAAAAGGTTGACAAAAACTCCTAAAGTAAGGTACAGTACAATTTGATATTGAATGGAAAGGCTCAATCGAGAGGAGGTTGTAAAGGGGTGGGGTTGGGGTTAGGGGTCGGTTGCCCAATAAAGCACAATATTTGCTCTCGTGTATTTTTAATTCAGGTAAATTACTCGAGGGAAAGTGGAGAAGCTGTCACCAGTCCTAAACACGGCAAGGTAAGATAAATGCATCGACTCCTTTTATGTGGCTTTTTTTTCGATATTTTTACACATCCTTGAACGTTTTACCGGCCGATTTTGCACAATTTTCGCGAACTCTAAAATCCACCTCAGTTGGCACCGTTGTAACAGTGTTGTTGTTTTCCAGGTTGATCCTACCAACGCACCTCACGTAGGAGGCAACACTTGGGCTGGGGGCACCGGGGGCCGAGATACAGCGGGGCTAGGAGGTAAAGGGGGGCCGTATCGACTGGATGCGGGGCATGATGTACATCAACTCTCTGATGAGGAGAAGGACGCGGTGCCTGATGATGTGAAACGTGCTGCGCGGGAGATGGGACGGCGTGCGTTTAAACAAAGGTTAGAATCTCTTACAAGGTTCACTTAAGCACTTTTTTTGCCAGGACTATCTTACAGCTGAATACTGTAGAGTTACCGAAGTAACTGCCCTTTAAAGAAATGATAAAATCTGATAGCTGTCGCTAAACCCGCCGAAAAGTTGTGTTAATACGAAAGTAAGGTCACCCTGAAATTTAGGATCACGTACGTATTTACTTGGGATTAACTGCCTGGGTAAAACTTCTAAGTTTTTAAAACCGCTCTGTTCTAACAAGCCTCAAATCAATGACACAAACACAGAGCAATAAAGTACAACATCCCGTTTATCTTTTGACTATTTTAATTTTTTTTTAAGTCCTCTTAGTAAGCGTCTCCTCGAAATTTTGCGTGTGCGTGTGTATTTCACCCGCCCCACAATCGCCATCGCCAAAATTAGAGACTACTCGCAGTCTATCAATGGGAGCCCTGACTATAAAAGTATAATTACATTACATTGAAGGATAAAGGTCTAAAAAGTTGAAAAAATTGCCTATTTACAAGTACACATTATTAAAATTGGAAAACTGTGCTATAAAGAAATAACTATTTTAAGAAATTTATGAAGAACGACGCTCCCATTATAATAAAATGACTTCTTGGCCGATTCAGTCCTTACTGATGATGACTGTAAAAAATGCTCTGTCGGGTTGACCTTGGGACTACTTTCCTATTAAATTTAAGTAATTCACTAAAAACTGTGGTACTTGATAGTAACCGACTTTCGCACGCGTTCGTGTGTCTTCTTGACCAACTATTCCCGAGCGGAAGGAGCGACTGCTCGTAGCCTGTAGTCTTGTGTTGAGTCAGTCTCCGATGACCGCTGTTATTTCCAACTATACTTGAGTTTGATTGTAAACCATGTGTTCAGGAGTTTGTCAGTTGACTAGCTCGCTTTTCTTCACTCCAGGGAGGTCCTTGAAGCACAACTGTAATAAGAATGGCTAATATTTCAATAATTTCTTCATTTTGTTGCTGTCTTTATGACGACAGGTTGCGTGAAATCCACATGAGCGAGTACGACGCCGAAATGTACGAATCATTCTCGTCACGTGTTCGCCGCCAGGTCCAGTCTCTGCGCGTCATCCTTGACAGTTTGCAGGCGCGGGGAAAGGAGCGAGTGTGGCTTCGGAACCAGACCTCTGGCGAGCTGGACGATAGCAAGTTGATTGAAGGATTGACCGGAGAGAGGGCGATATACAAGAAACGAGGAGAAGAAGACCCAGAGGTAATGTACAAAGCCTGTCAAATGAAAATGTAATCAAGGTTTTAATAACTACAGGAAGAGCCGTCCTCAATCAAAAAACCTTAAAAACTCAGATACAGTATTGAGTGAAAGCCAATCGGTACAGCATAATTCTTTTCAGTTGTAGATATAACATTTCGGCTGAGCAATCAGCAACTTTCTTGAAATCTCAGCTTGACTTTTTTTTATTTCAGCTACCTTTTCGATAATCGCTCTTTCATTTTGATTTTTAAATTATATTTTGTTTGTTGTTCTTTTAGCTCGGAACTCCCCAGCGTCTTCCCAAGCGCCTGCGGTTTGTGGTTGATGTCAGCGGTAGCATGTATCGGTTTAACAGCTTGGACGGAAGACTGGGACGAATGATGGAAGCAGCTTGTCTGGTGATGGAAGCGTTTCATCAGTATGACAACAAAATCAAGGTAATTGCCTCTCACTATCCTCTATCCGGGCCATCGTTTGGCTTGTCGTACAATCACACCTTTTCGGGGATTGCATGACGACGCGTCACCGTTTTCTAGGGGCCTCAAGCAACGACAGCTTTGAATCCCTGGTCGTCACGAATGGAAACTGGAAGTCAATTTTTTTCTTTTCTGGGTGTTCTGGCATGAGTGCGTCAAGCTGCAAACGTCAAAGAAAACCTTTCCTCTTCGCGAAGTAAAACAGAAACGCCCCCAAAACGAAGCACTTAACTCCCGGTTGCCTTCCGTGACGCTCTTGAAGAGCGTTTTTAATTACCCCCGACTTCAACTTCTCTTCTCCTCTTGACCTCATACTCCAAGCTGCGAGCTTTAGAAGCGAAGAACAACTTCTAAGTTCCATTTTAATTGGATGGAGATTTGGTTGAATTATTTGACAACGGAGATTTTTACAGAGCTGCGTGCCGTCCTGTTACCACTTGCTTGAGTTACTTTCGGACATCGTAATGGCTGATTGCTTTTGTTTTAACTGACCAATGAAATTCAACATGTGCGAGAGAAGGGGTTGCGAGTGTAGAGGTTCTTCAATCTTAACTTTTTTTTTTAACACTTTATTGTAACAGTTCACATTTACACAGGTTCACATGACTAAAACATAAATAAAAATAAATAAATAAATTCATAGATAAATAAATAAATAAATAAAAGAAAAAAAGGGGGGAGAACAAATTTAAGGCAAAGTAGACGGAGAGCAGGATAAAAAAAAAATAGGGGAAGAACCCGGAAATAAACTATACTTGAGCAAAAATTGGTTATCGATTAAAGAAAAAGGAGGAGATTAAAGTTGTGTAAGAAGCCACTTCTTATAGTGCCTGGAGAATTTTGCACCATCTCTGCTGAAATTTGTTCTCTGAACCTGTCACCATAGAAACTTGTTTTTCAATTTCAAAATTGAATTTCAGCCGTCGCACGTATTCTCCGATACATGGAGAGACATTCTTAAATTTACAACAATGGATATAATATCTTGCAAGGAGCAAACAGTGGTTTAGTAATACATCATCTTCCTCTCCTCCGAAGCCTAAACATTCATACATGTCTAAAACGTGCGAGGCTGGTATAAGATGGATTGAAACGAAAAATTCTTTCACACTTTGCCAAAAAGACTTTGTAACTGAGCATTCCCAGTAAAGATGAATTAGTGTTTCCTCGTCTGTTTTGCACAAGTAACAAAGAGCTGTATCCGATATTCGAATTTTGAAAAGAAAGGAATTCGTTGCTATACGTCTGTGGAGGAATTTGAACTCGAAATTCCTTAGTTTAGTACTTACAGCGCATATCCTTGGAAGTGAATAAATAAAAGTCCAGTTCAAATCCTCCAAAGCTTGGAGTTTACAGTCTCTTACCCATTTTTCCTGACTCTTTTTAGGGCGAGTAGATTTTTTATTTATGAGGATTTCATAAGCTAATTTGGTCTTCAATCTTAACTTGCCAATTGACTCGGAAGCCATGAAAAAGCTGTCAAAAACGAATGAAGATCAATGCAAGTGACAACATTACAGCCGTAGCACTGTAAAAACGCGTTTTCAAAATGCTTTCCTTCCATATGTATGCATTAACATTTGTTTTCGTTGTCTGCAATTCTCTTTTGTCGTGATTTGTTGCGATATTGTTATGTTATAGTTTTCTAAAGATTTGCTTGGGGACGGAAGAGAGCGAAGCAGTGTAAAAAGGCTTTTTTTATCCGTTTTCAGTCTGGAAGGAAACAATTCGTTGTGTTTTTCTTGCAGTATGATATCGTTGGCCACTCGGGTGATTCTGCCGAAATCCCTTTCGTCTCCCATGATGCACCGCCAAAAAACAACAAGGAGCGCCTCGATATCATGAAACAGATGCACGCGCACGCGCAGTACTGCTGGAGTGGCGATCACACTTTGGAGGCCACGAATTTAGCGATTACGCGGATAACAGAGCAGGAAGCGGATGACTATTTTGTTGTTGTCCTCAGTGATGCGAATCTTGAGCGATGTGGTATACCTGCAGAGGCTTTTGGGAAGGTGCTGACGTCAGACGCACGGGTAAATGCCTTCGCTATCTTCATTGGTTCGCTTGGTAACCAGGCAGACAGGTTGGTACATCTGATATCGCGCATGTTTTTGTTTCTTTATTAGCAAACAATAATTGTTGCAAGTCCCCAGTCTGGTCTGGACCACCAACTGCTCTTACAAAAGGCATTTTCTTTTCCTACAACTTAAAACGCATTGCCGTGTCTAGTCTAGTTGTGTGTGAAATTTCGTGAGTAACACCCCCTTGGCGGCTTTTCTTTCCACGAAAAATTGCGTTGCGTGTTGAAGGAAAAGTAGACCGGTCTACTACTTTTGGCAACGTTGCGAGCTAGGTTAAAGCATGCGACGTGCATTCTGCAACTTTTCTGGTAATGCTTGAATCACCGTTGCATCACAAATAGCAGGAAAAATTACCCGGATGACAATGGGCACCTCCACCTTCATTGTATATAATGGTAATTTTAAAGCTTGGCCTTTTCGACGACCTACATCTTTTCGTATTCAATTAGTCTTATCATAAGTTAGGTCGGATGTAAAAATCATTTTAACATCTACATATAAAAATCTCCTGAAGTCCCTTCACTAAAATGGTGGTTGAATCTTAAGAAACAAGAAGTAAAAAATAGTGTGATCAGTTTAGGCAATTGTTATGGCAGTGTAAGTGTTGGAAATTTTCAGAGGATTCGTAAGAGAAATTAAGAGAGTGCTATTACATCAATAACTTGGAGTATGAACGATATCGGAATAACCGGATACAAAATCGCCTCACTGATAGTTTTGTTCCCTTTCTTTATTTCAAGCTTAACTCTTTTCCGTCAAGAGTTGTATTTTCCCGACGTAGAAGTCGGGAACCATTGAGCCACTTGTGACGTCATCATTTTTGACGTCACCAGATTGTTTTGATAAGCAGCTAGCACAGCAAGGACAGATCCATCCATACGTGTGTCCATTTTGAATATCGACCAAATTCTGGCAGAGCTATATCAGAAAAACGTGTCCAATTTTGGCTGCAAAGTTGGTGGTGAAATAGGCCAAGTCACCTAGTTGATCAATGTTCCATTTCCAGGTTTTTAGAAGGACTGAGGCCAAAACTTTTCCAGTGGATAGAAAGGTGATAAAGGGTAGAAGATAAAGAGAAAAGAAAGGGAGAGAAAAAGGAAAGCAAAAAAAGCGAGAAAAAATTAGAAATGTCCAAATTTTGGCTTATGCGCATGCGTGAAGGCAAAATAATGTACAATTTACAACAGAAGCTGGCTCAAAATTGAGCTAAAATGTAAGAAAACGCTTTTGTAGCAAAGTTTAGTGGCATTTGGCATCATAGCACTTCAAAAACCGCTTTAGCGGTAAAAAAATGCGTTTTTCTAAGGGAAAAACGCTGACGGGAAAGGGTTAAACACCCCGAAGAGGGGGGTGGCTAGCCACCCAATCCACCCCCTCCCCCTGGATCCGCCCCTGGTTAATTTCTTACCAAGCAATTCTCTCTGTTATTACCGTTTCAGGTTAGTCAAAAAGCTACCATCAGGAAGGGCGTTTGTTTGTATGGACACTAAACACCTCCCACAAGTCTTACAGCAAATCTTCACTTCCGCCATGCTAACTTCAAGATGACGGCAAGCTACAAGCAGCAACTGGGTGTTCTGAGAATATTTCCGATACAATGCAATTTAGATGTGTGTCTTCGCAGTAGAGAACGGGGAATGTCTACTGACTAAGATACAATGCATTACTAAGTTATTCGATACTTAAACAAATGACATTTTGCATTTATGGACTAGGTGGGAGGGTCGGACGAGAAAATATTTGGTTCTTACTAAAATTCGCCAAACGTGAAAACGAAAAATGGAACGGTCCTCAACAGTGAAATCGAGTTTACTAATTAACCACAAAGCATTAAAATAAACCGGCTCAATAAAACCATACACTGTTCATCTATAAGTCAACGAGTGTTTGCCATTTGCAATTTCGATAACGTTTTTTTTTTCTCTGGTGTCCTATATTGCTGTTCCAGAAACGCAAAACAGCGACTGTTCGACTAGCAAAAGAGTAAAAGCCCCGCTTAAATATTTTCATTTGGTCACAGGTACTTGTCCCACGAACAGTTTACACGAAGGGACCAAGCATAGTTTGTGGGACAAGTCCCCGGGACTTGTGCCACGAATTCAAACCAGTTTGAATTCGTGGGAAAAACGGTCAAAAACGTAGTTGTCGCCGACTTTTGTCGACAACAAAGCAGTTTCCCTTCTCGATAAGGGAAACTGCCTAGTTGTTGACAACTAAAAATTTAGTGTTTAGTTGCTGTATACAAGTGTCGTACGTCAAAACCGGAGAGAAAATTTAAAGTCTGAAACGCGAACTCGCGAAAATTTGTTCCTGCGAATCAAAAAATAATTTTACTCCCGTGAGAATTTTGTACAGCACGGTAATTCCTCCTCCTGCTATCAAATGCAAATGGTCAGAAAATGTGGAAACGTACACCGTTTAGGTCTTGAGAATAAAGTGAATGATTATGCATCAGTCATGTCCAGCAGTGCCCATCCCCGCCCCCGGGCCGACCCCCGGGCATTAGGATTTTTGGAAAACAAGCCGACAAATGCCCCACGGCGGGGACAAACGAGCTGTTCAAATGCCCCGCGGTAAAGGTAAAAAAATAAGTTGATTTCTTAGTTTTTGGACATACCTTCATTCTAATCAAAGCTAAATCAGGCCAAACTAAGTCTCAAATAATTCGTAGTTCTCTGTATTTCTTCAACGATCAGTTGTACAAAATTAATCACAAATTTATTGTCCGTGCCCGATGAACTCATCACTGAAAGGAAGTGACAGTGCTGTGACGTGAAAATCACGAAACCGTCAAATGTCCCGAGATAGACTAATCCCGGTGCCCGGGATGGACAATAAGGAAAAATGCCCCACTAATGCCCGGGGGAATGGGCACTGCTGGAATTGACTGATGCATTACCAAAGATTAGCTCTGTTCTGATTATCCTGTTCTGTGGCGACATCTATTGCCTGGGGAGTCTATTCAGACTATTTAAGAGTCATTTAATTTAAAAATCAATAAATAGTTTGTGGATTGCTCACAATGGGGGGGGGGGGGGGGGGGACAGGGGGGTTCAAACCTCCCGCTTCCCGTACCCTTAAATCCCTGTTCCCGCCCTGTATTTGTTGGGAAGGAACCGTTGCATTTTTTCAATTGCAAAATAATGCGCAATGTTGCATAATTATTCCCTTTTCTCCCGCTTCCCGCCACCTTTGAAATCCCGCTGCCCCGCCCCCTGTCCCCCTCAACACAATTACACTTGTTTTCCGTACACTGGTACCCTGGTCCCAGACGTTGACAGCAGCTGAAGCGACGGCAACGAGCTGCGAAAGTGAGATTCGAGCATGAAAGTGCCGGAGATTTTTCTTTTTCCCTGGGAGCAGGGTATCCCAATGATGAAGATGACTATTAGTTGGTGGTCCCCACTGTGGGGCATCTACCAATTGTTTTTGACCCCCCCCCCCCTCCCCCCTTCGCGATCCTCCAAACTTGAGTTGGACTTGCGTCAACTGATATGCTGACACTGCCCATGGTCTGCCCTTTCTTACCAATGCACTGGAGTGGTCAGAGGGCTAAACAAGGGTAACTGGGTAGGGACAAAATGGCCTTGTACGCTGTCCACGGCAGGAACCCATTCCACGCTTGATTTTCCAGTCAACAGAACTGCTAGCAGACTGCTAAAAACAACAACAACAAACAAATAAGCAAAACGAAAACACCCGTGCCTTACTGGGCTAAAGCCCCATCTCAGGTCCACAGGTGACAGCAAGCTAGGGTACCCTAAGGAGCAGCAGCGCTAGCGGTGGGTGTCAGAGATCCACAGTGGAGGGGTGGCTAGTGAATCTAGCTCCAGAACGACAAAGCTAGATATATATTTGAGTGGCTTGGTAACTCCTCAATCGTCCAATAGACGAAGCACCCTGTTTTCCGCTGTAGTTGTAGTCTCCCACGCAGCCATTTTGTTGTCGTGTCACGCAACGCTCTGTGGCAAGAAGAGTTACTACCCCCCCCCCCCCAGAAAAAAAACCGGCTACGTAGGAGACTACTGTAGTTGTGAAAGGTGTAAATTCCTTTTTCTTGGGAGATTAATCCTTCAAGCCCCAAAAGTGATCAGCATCGAATTTCTCCTCATCATATCAGTGCATCAAAACACATACAGGTCATGAGAATTAGAGAAGTGTTCACCAAAGATGATTTGTCTTGATATTTCGACATGTGTTCCTAACTAGTACTCAACAAAGTGTATGAAGACCAGTAAGGAGAATTTTAATAATGATGCTAGGGCTTAAAGGGGTATATAAGAAGAACTACTAATAAAGGCAAAACCAGAGCGACAAACCAGTGAGGAGTGCCGGATCTTGTGTAGACCTGGATCAGTAAAAATCTTGAAGACGAAAGTAAACAACAGTAAACTGATCCTTACGGCGAGAAGATTGAGAAATTTAAATTGAGACAGAAATGAAATAAAGTGATGTATTGCCCGATATTTTGGTTTGGAAAACAAACCTTCGGGGGCTAAAAAGGGAAAGTGAATACAACTACAAGACGACCGTTACATATACGGGTTTTGAAATACAGCATAACAAAAAATGATAGGCTAGGAAAAATTGAAAAGTAACTAATTAAGTTCATCGCGTCTATTTATACCACGAGACTCTAGTGTCGTGGCGGTATATACTCCATGGGAGAATGCCATGGATGCATTGACTATATAACAAATACACCCCAGTATACTTCAAATACCCTTGTATACCCTTGAATACCCTTGTATACCCCTGTTTACCCCTGTTTGCCGTTGTATACGCCTGTTTACCCTTTTATACCCCTGTCTACCCTTGTATACCCCTGTTTACCCTTGAATACCCCTGTTTACCCTTGTATACCCCTGTTTACCCTTGTATACCCCTGTTTACCCTTGTATACCCATGTTTACCCTTGTATACCCCTGTTTATCCTTGTATACCCATGTTTACCCTTGAATACCCTTGTATACCCCTGTTTACCCTTGTATACCCCTGTTTACCCTTGTATACCCATGTTTACCCTTGTATACCCTTGTTTACCCCTGTTTCCCCTTGTATACCCATGTTTACCCTTGTATACCCCTGTTTACCCTTGTATACCCATGTTTACCCTTGTATACCCTTGTTTACCCCTGTTTCCCCTTCTATACCCCTGTTTACCCTTGTATACCCCTGTTTACCCTTGTATACCCCTGTTTACCCTTGTATACCCATGTTTACCCTTGTATACCCCTGTTTCCCCTTGTATACCCATGTTTAACCTTGTATACCCATGTTTACCCTTGTATACCCATGTTTACCCTTGAATACCCCTGTTTACCCTTGAATACCCTTGTATACCCCTGTTTACCCTTGTATACCCCTGTTTACCCCTGTTTACCCTTGTATACTCATGTTTACCCTTGAATACCCTTGTATACCCCAGTTTACCCTTGTGTACCCCTGTTTACCCTTGCATACCCCTGTTTACCATTGTATACCCCTGTTTACCCTTGTATACCCCTGTTTACCCTTGTATACCCCTGTTTACCCTTGTATACCCCTGTTTACCCTTGTATACCCATGTTTACCTTTGTATATCCTTGTTTAGCCCTGTTGCCCCTTGTATACCCATGTTTACCCTTGTATACCCCTGTTTACCCTTGTATACCCCTGTTTATCCTTGTATACCCATGTTTACCCTTGAATACCCCTGTTTACCCTTGAATACCCTTGTATACCCCTGTTTACCCTTGTATACCCCTGTTTACCCCTGTTTACCCTTGTATACTCATGTTTACCCTTGAATACCCTTGTATACCCCAGTTTACCCTTGTGTACCCCTGTTTACCCTTGCATACCCCTGTTTACCATTGTATACCCCTGTTTACCCTTGTATACCCCTGTTTACCCTTGTATACCCCTGTTTACCCTTGTTTACCCATGTTTACCCTTGTATACCCTTGTTTACCCCTGTTTCCCCTTGTATACCCATGTTTACCCTTGTATACCCCTGTTTACCCTTGTATACCCATGTTTACCCTTGTATACCCTTGTTTACCCCTGTTTCCCCTTCTATACCCCTGTTTACCCTTGTATACCCCTGTTTACCCTTGTATACCCCTGTTTACCCTTGTATACCCATGTTTACCCTTGTATACCCCTGTTTCCCCTTGTATACCCATGTTTAACCTTGTATACCCATGTTTACCCTTGTATACCCATGTTTACCCTTGAATACCCCTGTTTACCCTTGAATACCCTTGTATACCCCTGTTTACCCTTGTATACCCCTGTTTACCCCTGTTTACCCTTGTATACTCATGTTTACCCTTGAATACCCTTGTATACCCCAGTTTACCCTTGTGTACCCCGGTTTACCCTTGCATACCCCTGTTTACCATTGTATACCCCTGTTTACCCTTGTATACCCCTGTTTACCCTTGTATACCCCTGTTTACCCTTGTATACCCCTGTTTACCCTTGTATACCCATGTTTACCCTTGTATATCCTTGTTTAGCCCTGTTGCCCCTTGTATACCCATGTTTACCCTTGTATACCCCTGTTTACCCTTGTATACCCCTGTTTATCCTTGTATACCCATGTTTACCCTTGAATACCCTTGTATACCCCTGTTTACCCTTGTATACCCCTGTTTACCCTTGTATACCCATGTTTACCCTTGTATACCCTTGTTTAGCCCTGTTGCCCCTTGTATACCCATGTTTACCCTTGTATACCCCTGTTTACCCTTGTATACCCCTGTTTACCCTTGTATGCCCCTGTTTACCCTTGTATACCCCTGTTTACCCTTCTATACCCCTGTTTACCCTTGTATACCCCTGTTTACCCTTGTATACCCCTGTTTACCCTTGTATACCCCTGTTTACCCTTCTATACTCCTGTTTACCCTTCTATACCCCTGTTTACCCTTCTATACCCGTTTACCCTGCTATACCCTTGTTTACCCTTGTATACCCCTGTTTACCCTTGTATACCCCAGTCTACCCTTGTATACCCCTGTTTCCCCTTGTATAGCCATGTTTACCCTTGTATACCCATGTTTACCCTTGTATACCCATGTTTACCCTTGAATACCCTTGTATACCCCAGTTTACCCTTGTATACCCCTGTTTACCCTTGCATACCCTTGTATACCCCTGTTTACCCTTCTATACCCCTGTTTACCCTTCTATACCCCTGTTTACCCTTCTATACCCATGTTTACCCTTGTATACCCCTGTTTATCCTTGTATACCCATGTTTACCCTTGAATACCCTTGTATACCCCTGTTTACCCTTGTATACCCCTGTTTACCCTTGTATACCCATGTTTACCCTTGTATACCCCTGTTTCCCCTTGTATACCCCTGTTTACCCTTGTATACCCCTGTTTACCCTTGTATATCCCTGTTTACCCTTGTATGCCCCTGTTTACCCTTGTATACCCCTGTTTACCCTTGTATACCCCTGTTTACCCTTGTATACCCCTGTTTACCCTTGTATACCCTTGAATACCCTTGTATACCCGTTTACCCTTGTATACCCCTGTTTACCCTTCTATACCCCTGTTTACCCTTGCATACCCTTGTATACCCCTGTTTATCCTTGTATACCCTTGTTTACCCTTGTATACCCTTGAATACCCTTGTATACCCCTGTTTACCCTTGTATACCCCTGTTTACCCTTGTTTACCCCTTTTTACCCCTGTTTACCCCTGTTTACTGTTGAATACCCTTGTATACCCCTGTTTACCCTTGTATACCCTTGAATACCCTTGTATACCCCTGTTTACCCTTGAATATCCTTCAATACCCCTCGAGTAGTTTCGATAGAGTAGGACTTCCAGCACTTTACGTCGAGTGTTAATTATTACCTTCCCGATGTTAACAATCCAAACTGTTACTGCTGGCGTTTTCTTCATTATATTTCACGCATCATAGGCTATTTAAATTGACGATTTCACTGTATCAGGTGTCACGAGAAGCAAAAGTTTGATCCACACCTGTTTTGGAAATTGCGACATACTCGCCATGACATTACGAGCAGCTGCCTGGAAAATGCCATGAAAACTGTACTAAACATTTCTGTTTTGCCAATACATGGGCTAAAACAGATGATCCAGTAACTCTGTTACATCTCTGGTATTCAAGATAAGCAATTGCGTGTCAGTGGATTGTAATTAAATCTTCCACTTTCGATTCTTAAGTTATGATTTCCTATTCTAAATTTGGGGGCAATACGTTTATGTTCAGGATTCTTAACATGATTAATGAATTCAGAGTACTTGGTTTCATTTTTAAAAATGGAGTAGAATTTTAGTTTTTTATTTGTACTTATCAAATGGACTTGGTGTTTTTTAAGATGTACTGATAAATTAGTTTCAGCTTTTGATAGGAAAGCAGAAGGTTTTTTAAAGTTAACTGATTTCTTATTAATATTGAGTTGTGCACATAAAAGATTTATTTTATTTATCAAACCTGATTTGTTTTCTTGGGCCATTTTGTCCGATATGTTTAAGCAAAGTTTAGCGATGCTGTCAGGAGGTTGATTTTCAAGGTGAATCCAAAATTTGAGAATATTCATCGTAATTTGTAACTTGAGAGATAATCTACCAAGTTCATTTCTCGATGCAACATTTGGGGAACGTTTGTTTAAAACTTAACACATCTTACAAAAATGTATATGTGTTTTCTCAATGGGGTCTTTTTCCCAGCTACTATAATCACATTTATCATAGATTCCCCAAACTTCGGAGCAATAAGTTAAAATTGGAGAAAAAAGTGTATTGAACAGTTTGTTGATGATGTAAATTGGTAATTTTAGAAAATCAAGATAACAACGAGTGGCAAAAAAGGACCTCTTTGTTTTTTCTTTTAAATTTTCTTTATGATTTGTGAATTTCCATTGGCAGAAAAATTCACACCAAGATAGGTATAATTATTGACAATTTCAATATGTTCATTAGTAACCGAAAAGTCGTACTTGTCGGTTGTTGACTTTCTACTCTTCTTCTGAAATACAATAACTTTTGTTTTAGTTGGATTTATCTTAAGGAGGATCGCAACAGTTTTTTTGGCCTTGGAGTGTATCTTTTGAAGTCAAAATTTCGCATAGAAGATAAACTTCGATTTCCTTGATACTACACCACCTTTTCAACAAATGATCAAAGTTTATTTTCTCACTGGTTTCCTAGCAACAGCTGTCACCATAGCAACGGTAATGTACAACCCCTCATTTTAAATAATGTGGAATATCTCGAAAACTAGTCAGACACTTTATGACGAAACTTGAACTATTTGAACTACTCAACCTACACAACTTGTATGCGAAATTAGGGAAAGGGTAAACATGGGTATACAAGGGGAAACAGAGGTATACAAGGTTATTCAAGGGTAAACATGGGTATACAAGGGGAAACAGGGGTATACAAGGGTAAACATGGGTATACAAGGGGAAACAGGGGTATACAAGGGTAAACATGGGTATACAAGGGTATTCAAGGGTATACAAGGGTAAACAGGGGTATACAAGGGTATTCAAGGGTAAACATGGGTATACAAGGGGAAACAGGGGTATACAAGGGTATTCAAGGGTAAACATGGGTATACAAGGGGAAACAGGGGTATCCAAGGGTAAACATGGGTATACAATGGTAAACGGGTATACAAGGGTAAACATGGGTATACAAGGGTAAACAGGGGTATACAAGGGTATTCAAGGGTAAACATGGGTATACAAGGGTAAACAGGGGTATACAAGGGTAAACATGGGTATACAAGGGGAAACAGGGGTATACAAGGGTAAACTGGGGTATACAAGGGTATACAAGGGTAAACATGGGTATACAATGGTAAACAGGGGCATACAAGGGTAAACAGGGGTATACAAGGGTATTCAAGGGTAAACAGGGGTATACAAGGGTAAACAGGGGTATACAAGGGTAAACAGGGGTATACAAGGGTATTCAAGGGTATACAAGGGTAAACAAGGGTATACAAGGGTAAACAGGGGTATACAAGGGTAAACAAGGGTATACAATGGTAAACAGGGGTATACAAGGGTAAACAGGGGTATACCAGGGTAAACAGGGGTATACAAGGGTAAACAGGGGTATACAAGGGCAAACAGGGGTATACAATAGTAAACAAGAGTATTCAAGGGTAAACAGGGGTATACAAGGGTAAACAGGGGTATACAATGGTAAACAGGGGTATACAAGGGTAAACAGGGGTATACAAGGGTATTCAACGGTAAACAGGGGTAAACAGGGGTAAACAAGGGTAAACAGGGGTATACAAGGGTAAACAGGAGTATACAATGGTACACAGGGGTATACAATGGTAAATAGGGGTATACAAGGGTATTCAACGGTAAACAGGGGTAAACAGGGGTATCCAAGGGTATTCAACGGTAAACAGGGGTAAACAGGGGTAAACAGGGGTATAGAAGGGTATACAAGGGTAAACAGGGGTATACAAGGGTAAACAGGGGTATACAAGGGTATTCAAGGGTAAACAGGGGTAAACAGGGGTATACAAGGGTATACAAGGGTAAACAGGGGTATACAAGGGTAAACAGGGGTATACAAGGGTATCCAAGGGTAAACATGAGTATACAAGGGTAAACAGGGGTAAACAGGGGTATACAAGGGTAAACAGGGGTATACAAGGGTATTCAAGGGTAAACAGGGGTATACAAGGGTAAACAGGGGTATACAAGGGTAAACAGGGGTATACAAGGGTATTCAAGGGTAAACAGGGGTATTCAAGGGTAAACAGGGGTATACAAGGGTAGATAGGGGTATAAAAGGGTAAACAGGCGTATACAAGGGTAAACAGGCATATACAAGGGTAAACAGGGGTATACAGGGGTATACAAGGGTATTCAAGGGTATACAAGGGTATTTGAAGTATACAGGGGTGTATTTGTTGTATAGCCAATGCATCCATGGCATTCTCCCATGGAGTATATACCCGTCATGGCTCTATCTATAACGCAGGCCTCGCGTGCTTTTCTAACAGAGTCACGGTTGTTGTGGATAAGTTCAAGCGGAACAAGGAGGACGTCGTTGATGGAGTGGCCAGGTTGGTTAAAATGTTCTGAAATAGGAGTGGGGCTGATAAGCTGATTGTGATTGACTTTATTTCATTTCTGTCTCAATTTAAATTTCTCAATCTTCTTGCCGTAAAGATCACTTTACTGTTGTTTACTTTTGTCTCAAAGGGATAACTCAAAAGGTATGCACCGCTCAGCGATGCACGAGGTACGGGGCCAGGTAAAAAAAAAAAGACCCAAATCCAGCTTTTTGACACCTATATCCTGACTTACATTTACTTTCTTATTCTTCTGCTTTCATTCTTTCTTTGATATTCTTTAGAATTCTCTTCTTTTTTATAGTTTTTACGTAATTTAAATATATTCTAAGGTTCTAGATAACTTTAGATAAGAATCGATTATCATATAATTGAGCTTAAATTTGGAAAGAAAATTCCAAGCACTGTCCTATATTTTAAAGCTTTTTCAATCATCTCTAAAAAATGCGTGGTTACCCACAACTTTCTTTTTGGATTGCAGTGACCCTTGCTGAGATCTGCTTTTTCGATCCCACGGTCATAACCTGTGCAAAAATACTGTATTAGGAGGAATACAAAAGACAGGAATATATACAAAAGGTAAATTAGCTATGTGATATGGCGAGGTTCAAGCCTAAAAGAAACCACAAAGCCTTTAGAATTTCCTTATACAACTTAGCTGAGATCGAGAAACCTTGGGTTTACCTCGGTGTAAGAACCTGACAAGATTTTCTTTGTTTGTTAGCTTTTGTTTTGCTGTACGGTATTGTTTAAAATGTTTTTGTTTCCTTTGTTTTACGTCATCCGTGAGTTTCACAGGTTCTTACACCGAGGTAAAGCCGAAACCTTTAAATCAACAATAACTCATCTCGCAGTAAACATCTTAAACTACTTCTGTCACATTTAGACAGTCTACTCCTTATTTTCTTCATATCTATCTACGCTTGCAGGATACTCTTCGCCATCTAAGCGATACCTGTGCATTTCATCATTGTAAGCGTTGGACACAAGAGTTGCGAACAAAGATTGATCGTAACGATGACAACCGCCGAACACATCATCGGGCAACGAGAAATCGCATTCTAACTGAGCCCCTTTTGGCGCGATACAATCCTCGTGTAGTGAGCACAAAATCACCCATTTCATCACATTTCGTAACATGTATTCTGTATTAAACAAAATCATTCCAGTTGCTTGTGCCATGTTAGCTTTCGTCTCGTTTCTTCCTTTCATTGGTAAATAGTCAAACATCTGTTTACGAGTAGCGAATATGATAGAATGACGACTAGGAGAAACGTAGTACAAAAATCCCGATTTTTTCTTGATCATTCGTTCCATGAGGTGTTGATACGAGTAATCTTTAACGAGAACTACGGACGAATCCATCCACATGACCCCGCCAAACTGAGCGAGCGTCTCTGCGATAATAAGAGGTTTAAATGCGTATGTATGCAGATTTTTCACGTGCTCGGGGAAGCGAGGCAGGTTAAATTTCCTATATTCTACATAAGGTATGCTGTTAAGTTGGTCGATTTCTTGTTGATTTAGACCCAAGTCGTAAACGACTATCTTCTCGTGAGGTAGAATTTTCTCCGCTGGCGTTAGATGTGCTATAAGTTCATTAAAATGGTTGCTTGAAATCGCTGTGACAAGCACCAATTTAGGTAAACACCGAACGCCGTTTTCCATCTCAACTGGTCTTGTGTTATACCCTTTCTCCAGATCTCTAATTAACTTTCTAGCAGCTTCTATTGCTTTTCCTTTAAGTCTGAACTCCTTTTCAGCAACAATGGAAAATTTGTGTGGATGCACGTAGCGAAAACGCTTGAGAGAAACGTTGCCAGCTTGGAGTAAATTATCCACTTCTGCCAGGCCGGAAAGATTCTTCGGACAAGTACCAGAAAATCCCAGGAAAAATATACTAGTCGCTATAACAATTATGAGGAGAAGGAGTTTAAGACGACCCAGCTTGAGCGCCATTTCTGTTCCTCTGTTTATTTTTGCGGAGGCCACAACATGAATAATTAACGCTTAGAGTCCTAGCCCCTCAGCCACGCATATATGCGTGTAAAATTACTAGAATAACAAAAGAAGAGACAAAGTTCAGTTGATGCATGACACCAGTGATAATAAGAAAAAGTTAATACGCGAGTTAAACACGTTAAGGTGTCATAGTTTGTAAAGGCACAAACGTTTCGGGCATAGCCCTTCTTCAGTGTGCAGGAATATGCGCGTTGCGCCGTACAAAAGCCTAACTGAAAAATGCGCACGTAAAGCGCGCGCACAAGAAACGAACAACCAAAGCGCGTGCACGTGAAATTAATATTGAGTCCACCCGGCTTGAGCGTGCCGAGCTCAAAGATTAATTGCATCTCCCGCCGCTTTCGACTGGTGTTGCTGCCGCTGCATTGCTTGACTCCGCAGACCCTGATGTCATCTATAGTGTGGTTGGCGGAGTTGAAGTGCTCAGCTACAGGAAGCCCAGGAGACCGGTTGCGGATGCTACGCAGGTGTTCACCGAAGCGTTCCCGTAGGCGCCTTCCGGTCTCACCGATGTACATGCTAGTGCAACGGCGGCAAGTGATGCAGTACACCACATTCTCAGACTGACAGGTGAAGCGATTTTGGATGGTATGTGAGCTCTTGGGCCCATGTAGAACAGTCTGAGAAGTAATGTACTGGCATGTCTGACAGCGGGGACGACGGCAGGGAAAAGAGCCAGCATCAAGGGGCCTCTGAGAGCCGCTAGTGGAGTGTACTAGGAAATCCCGGAGATTCTTGTCGCGTCGATAGGAGACGAGGGGCGGCTCAGGGAATATCCCACGTGTCTCAGGATCAGTTGATAAGATGTTGAAATTCTCTAAAAGGATCTTTCTCGTTACAGTGTTGAAAGGATGGTAAGTAAGTACTAGAGCTACTCTGTCAACATTGGTAACATTGAGACGCGCTGGAGACAATGCCTCGTCACGTGAGATGGTTGTGACCCTCTGAAGATCATTATGCAGTTGCGGTTCAGGATAGCCCCGTTGTTTGAAAAAGGTCAACATCTCCTCAGCTTTTTCAGAAAAGTCGACTTCATTAGAACATATCCGTCGGAGACGCAGAAACTGGCTGTATGGTATTGCTTGTTTGCAATGACGTGGGTGGAACGAAGTGTAGTGCAGATAGTTGTCTGTGTCAGTCTCCTTGTAATGTATGGACGTCTGTATTCTGTTGTTGGTGATTGCCAACTTAATGTCGAGGAAAGGCAGTTCAAGTTCACTGATGGTAAAAGTGAACTGGAGAGCTGGATGGAAATTGCAGACGTAATCAATGAACTGCTCCAACTCGGGGCGAGTGCACTGTGCGGCTCCAACTACGTCATCGATGTAGCGCTTGCGTAACTGTGGGACGAAGCCAGTGTATTGGGCACGGATTCGTTCTTCGATGAATCCGACGAACAAGCACGCATAATTAGGGCCCATCTTTGTGCCCATGGCGACACCGCCAATCTGGCGATAGTGCTGGTCATTAAAAGAAAAGGCGTTAAGTGTCAGCACAAGTTCAGCCAAGCGGGTCAGTGTGTGAGTAGGTGGTTCCTTGATCGTCCGTTGGTCTAGGTAATATGTAAGAGCTTCTAGTCCACCATTGTTAGGGATGACTGTGTACAAAGACTTAATGTCCATGGTAAACAGGAAACGAGGACGAGCATCGGATTCATCAAAATTGAACGAATCAAAAATCCGAAGAGCGTGGTTGGTATCCTTGACGTAAGTGGGGAGGTTTTTAACAAAAGGAGCCATTACCTCGTCGAGATAAGCTGAGATGTTCTCTGTAGGGCAACTGCAAGCGGAGACAATTGGACGCCCCGGATTGTCCGGTTTGTGCATCTTGGGTAACATGTAGAATTGCGAAGTACGCGGGGTTGTGACCACAAGATGTTGCGCCGTAGGCGGTAACGCACATGTAGCGATCATGTCATTAACGGTGTCCTTGACGATTTTTTGATAATCTTATGTAGGATCCCTGTTGAGACGTTGGCGATTGGCTTCCTGATTGTATAGGTCACGTGACCAGACAACCACTGCACCACCTTTATCAGCAGGTTTCACTACTATGTCACTGCGTCGTCTTAACTCACGAAGAGCCTGTTGTTCATCTTGTGACAGATTTGTGATGGTAGTGCACCTCCTGTAGTTGCGGGAAGCTACGATGCGGCGGCAGCGATCTATGTAGTGATCAAGGGCGGAAAATTTGCCACTCAAGGGGTTCCACGTTGACGTTTTCTTATTGAACTTGATGAATGGATCGTTATCGTCAGTCTCCTGGTTAGCATCCTCCCGGTCATGAAAATGTGCTGTGAGTCGCAGACGGCGGAAATATCGCTCACAGTCGGCTTTGACTTCGTACTCATCTGGCTTATTGTTCACAGGAACACGAGCACCGAGGATTCAGCGTCGGTAAGAGGAAGGTCATCAGGCTTGATCAGTGGTACTGTCATTCAATTGTACTTCACTACGCAGAGAATTAAATTTGGCGTTCTTGATAGATTTAATCTCGTGACATAATTGAGAGTTCATTTCTGATATTAAGGTTACGGCTTGGTGGTATTCCGCAGGTGTGCAGACAGCTTTGAGGCGATCGGAGGCACCATACTTGAGAATGGAAGTGTTGTGTAGTTGACCTTTCAAATTCTGGATGGTGATTTGCATCAAGCGTCTTGAACATGAATCTGTTACCCGCGATAAGCGTCTGTTATGACGATTGCCATCAGCTGGATGAAAGCGGACTCTAAATCCCTTCGGAATTAATCGTTTTCGTAGACAGCGGCCAATGAAGTTGATGTGGCTGATAATTTTGGTCTTCTTTAAGGTTAGATCAGCTAATTCCATAGCTATGGATACTGAGTCCCGCTCTAGAAAACAGTGGAGACTACGTGTAAGGTTTCGGCGTATGGCTGCAACGGTTTTCTTGACGTTAGGCATTTGTGAAGATGTAAAAGCGCATCAAAAACATAAATAACAAAAGAAGAGACAAAGCTCAGTTCATGCGTGACACCAGTGATAATAAGAAAAAGTTAATACGCGAGTTAAACACGTTAAGGTGTCATAGTTTGTAAAGGCACAAACGTTTCGGGCATAGCCCTTCTTCAGTGTGCAGGAATATGCGCGTTGCGCCATACAAAAGCCTAACTGAAAAATGCGCACGTAAAGCGCGCGCACAAGAAACGAACAACCAAAGCGCGTGCACGTGAAATGAAAGTATTTAAATAAAACTGAAATTAATATTGAGTCCGCCCGGCTTGAGCGTGCCGAGCTCAAAGATTAATTGCATCTCCCGCCGCTTTCGACTGGTGTTGCTGCCGCTGACGCTACATCGATGACGTAGTTGGAGCCGCACAGTGCACTCGCCCCGAGTTGGAGCAGTTCATTGATTACGTCTGCAATTTCCCTCCAGCTCTCCAGTTCACTTTTACCATCAGTGAACTTGAACTGCCTTTCCTCGACATTAAGTTGGCAATCACCAACAACAGAATACAGACGTCCATACACGACAAGGAGACTGACACAGACAACTATCTGCACTACACTTCGTTCCACCCACGTCATTGCAAACAAGCAATACCATACAGCCAGTTTCTGCGTCTCCGACGGATATGTTCTAATGATGTCGACTTTTCTGAAAAAGCTGAGGAGATGTTGACCTTTTTAAAACAACGGGGCTATCCTGAACCGCAACTGCATAATAATCTTCAGAGGGTCACAACCATCTCACGTGACGAGACATTGTCTCCAGCGCGTCTCAATGTTACCAATGTTGACAGAGTAGCTCTAGTACTTACTTACCATCCTTTCAACACAGTAACGAGAAAGATCCTTTTAGAGAATTTCAACATCTTATCAACTGATCCTGAGACACGTGGGATATTCCCTGAGCCGCCCCTCGTCTCCTATCGACGCGACAAGAATCTCCGGGATTTCCTAGTACACTCCACTAGCGGCTCTCAGAGGCCCCTTGATGCTGGCTCTTTTCCCTGCCGTCGTCCCCGCTGTCAGACATGCCAGTACATTACTTCTCAGACTGTTCTACATGGGCCCAAGAGCTCACATACCATCCAAAATCGCTTCACCTGTCAGTCTGAGAATGTGGTGTACTGCATCACTTGCCGCCGTTGCACTAGCATGTACATCGGTGAGACCGGAAGGCGCCTACGGGAACGCTTCGGTGAACACCTGCGTAGCATCCGCAACCGGTCTCCTGGGCTTCCTGTAGCTGAGCACTTCAACTCCGCCAACCACACTATAGATGACATCAGGGTCTGCGGAGTCAAGCAATGCAGCGGCAGCAACACCAGTCGAAAGCGGCGGGAGATGCAATTAATCTTTGAGCTCGGCACGCTCAAGCCGGGCGGACTCAATATTAATTTCACGTGCACGCGCTTTGGTTGTTCGTTTCTTGTGCGCGCGCTTTACGTGCGCATTTTTCAGTTAGGCTTTTGTATGGCGCAACGCGCATATTCCTGCACACTGAAGAAGGGCTATGCCCGAAACGTTTGTGCCTTTACAAACTATGACACCTTAACGTGTTTAACTCGCGTATTAACTTTTTCTTAAAATTACTAGACCCCAATTATTGTTCGGATCTCAGTAACCGAGAGAGTCTGGGTATGAATAACAATTCAAAATGGCGGACAGAATGGAAATCTTGAATTCGGCTAAAAGAAATGGCCTTTTCTCGATAAAATTGAAAGCCAAGAAGCAATTTTTTTGGCGAGTCAGTTAGAGATTCCAATATGGCGGCCATCTGTGGCGGACGGGAAGCTACTTTTCTCCGGAATAGCATCAAAACTGTGCAGTTATCTATCGCTAACGAATGTTATGAATCACAAGGTTTCCGATAGGGAACAATATTCGGAGTTTATAGCAGAGGAGGAGAAATGAGGACGAAGGTAATCAGTGATTTATGTTTTTGACGTAGAGAGGAGTGCACAAGTGATGTACATTTCTTGAACAGCCGTAAATTTTTGTCAGATCGGCATGGAATCGACAATTCACATTGATGAGAGATTAAAGAATCCCTGACCGTTTTGAAAATATATAGTTTTTAGCGGAGCCTGCGGGCAAAGCCCGCCAGCGGAGCTCCATTGCTAAGGAAATTTGGTAATGTATCGATGCGAAAAATTTTGGTTGTGACGTCAGCGTACGTCCGTCCGTCCGTCCGTCCGTCCGACCGTCCGTACAGACTCTGGGGGAGGGGGAGGGAAGTCCCAAGGCAACCCGACCGGGAGTGGGGAATGCCATCTTTTCTTGGCGGGAAATCGCGCGGTGCTTTTGGGCAACCGGCGTGAAATCGCATGACCATCGTCGCTTTTGAAAAAGAGGTTTCTTTAAAAAGCTTAAGTTTATTTAGCAAAACGATTGTTCGACGGTACTGTAGTTTTAAACTTGAGAAAAAAACGTTTAATGCCTATAAATGGAAAGAAAAAGTCCAAAAGAATACTGGTAGTAGGCGAAAAC